>CM052315.1:32325711-32386367 GCA_028455605.1 Lasioglossum malachurum
CAAATACATCACAATTTATACGAGAAAGGCACAAATTTTGAGTCCTGCTCGGCTACACGTTGCAAAAGAAGCGTGGGACGCATTTAGATGTGTAAAATGTTTTACTATCTTCTCCAGCTATATTCACAATTAACATCTAAAGACGCTGTACCTGGAATTACGGCAGAGCCGTCAAATGTTTCGCACTGCAGAAATTACGTAAAGGTCGGAGGCACTTTGTCAGCCAGCAAGAGAGCGAGAGAGATAACAGTTTTGTACAGCATGCCGAGTGAAACGGTGCAAAGGGTATGGCCGTGGGTTTTTCAAAAGATATTTTAACTCCTTGTTCCAATTATACAGCCGACTTACCTCGGTAAAAGGCGAACTGAGGTGATGCCAGAACGGCTTCGGCAGGTTTTCCAGTCCAGGAAACGGCTTAGTACCTGAAACAATTTAGAACCAGATTATACCTTCCTTTGCTTAAGCTTTATTACTTGTATACAATAATGCAATGAGACCTGTTATTAATTAATGAAAATAGATATTGAACACAATCGAACGTAAATTGAAGAAAAAAAACGCGTGAAACATTCTTAAAAATCCGGCTAATTTTTTCTATATATACATATCCTTGAAAGGGTCGATTCCCGAGCTCATTTGAAGTAACATTTTCCTGTGCGGAATTGTTCTCCGCGGCTTCGTTCGGGAGTTATTAACGGAAAACGCGAACCGCTGAGTGTGGCGCTGCGTTGGCATTGGCCGAGCCGGAATCCGTCCGCGCTGTGATTGGTTTGCGTTTTTCGTTCAAATAATTTCTATTTGCAACATCGCATCGTTCGAAATCTGTACACCATCATCTCAGAAAGCTCGTTACAATTGCAACATTGGATAATTAAAACTTCCTCTTTATTAATTGCTCAGGCAAATCGGAAATTTTTCTACCGCGTTACAATAAATTAATAGAATAGTTGTGAATCCCATGCTTGTTACACTAATGGCGGGGTTGCAGATATTTGCACTGCATTGCTTTCTTTCCGATCCGAAGACAGGATAACGTCTTGCGTCTAGGATCACAGCTGGATAAGACAAAGCTGCGTTTCGCTTTGGACGTGGCTTACAGCGGTGATTTATGGTGGCATCCTAGGGAACTTTTATTACCAGCACGATCACTATACTACGTTCTTGTACCCGTGACCTCATTCCAGTTGTTTACTTCGTAAAATAAAATGTTAACTGACAGGTAACGGATGAATTGTTCATGAAAATTATCCTGAACAGTGTCACCACGGATGCCAGTACAACGATCCCTCAGTATTCGTCTTAATTTCGGATCAAGATGAATGAACAGTTGCAAGCGAAAATATATAAAATTTATGCAGATAGATGTATAAGATCAATGTCGTTATATTGTCGGTAATCTATTAATGTTGAACTTTCAAATCACGTTTCCTGACCCTTAAGTGAACCATTGACGCTGATGCAGCTCCACTCAAATGTATGTTAATTATTTAATGCGTAACTATTAATAACTATTTGTGGATTAGATCAAATTTTACAATGTCACTACGTGTCTATTTACCGTTTCTCTCGATAGAGATCAATATTATTAAGTGTGTGTAAAGTGTCGTATCAGTTCGTTCAGTACTGTGTTCTCCCTTAGCGGGCGAGGATCATTTCCCCCGATATCCGCGTGGAGCAAGGAGAAGGAAGTAGTCGCTCGGTAGTCAGCCTAAACAATCGTTGATAGCGAGGATGGTGCGTTGCGCCGAGCGTTCTTGGCACATGTTGGCGTGCGCGAAAGAAGTAATAAAGTCAGTTTCCAGGCGGGCCTCGTCCTTTGAGCCGAAATCGGAGAGCCAGAGGAATCCCGACGGTTATAAAGGCCGCGACTGAAAGAGACACACAGCCAGGCCGGTGGGGAAATAAAATGAGAAAAGTAGAATTCGAAAGGCCACAAGGGACCGCAATATCTCTCCATCAAATTCGGCGAGCGAAACGGCGAACCCGGGTCGACGAATCGTTCGTTTGGAACGACGACGACGCGACGCGACGCGACGCAACGCGACGACCCGGGGAAGGTCCTCGTTCATCTCACGAAGACGAAAAGTTCGGGAACGACCGAAACGGTCCCACCTGAAAATCATTTAGCCAGCTGATCGGTCTTAGCGAGCAAAGCAAGCAAGAAAACTACCTTCTTCCCCCCTTCGAGCGTTCGAACATTCCTCCGTATTCTTGGGTCCTGTTAACCATCTCCTCAGAGGTCCATGGCGACGTTTTGTCTCGTCTTCCTCTCTTCCCCCTCCCCTCCCCGACGACACCCACTACTTACTCTCCTTTCTAACTATTTCGCGAAGAACGACAGGATAATCCTTGAGAAATTTATCAGCTCCGGGGCGAGAGGACTCTTCTTCGCCCTTCCTGGTCGGACCAATCTCGCGAGGCGAATTCTCCTGGTACAGAGGCAACGCCGAGAAAAGGAATGAAGGGACTTCTAATATCTGCTGGAAAGACGGAGCACATAATCTCTCCGGAAGGATAAACCCGCTCGCTGGTCAGGATTTCGAAATACGTCCGCGGAAGGGACGTCGCGCGCGGAATTACTCAATGGGATCGATTCGAGCTGGTTGCACCGAGGAAATTGTTTAGGCTCGTCGATTCGATCATCCGCTAGCATTGCTGCACCCCGTCGGTATCGTGTGAGATAGAATTTCTGGAGAAAGCGGCGTTGCAATGGCTTAAAGCGTATCTACCCAAATATGACTAATAAATAATTAGCTAATTCGTCGTCAACAATCAACGATCAAATGACTAATAGCATAGTCATATTAGCCATTTGTGTGTTACAGTAAATCAAAATAATCAAGGAAATAGTCTACGATCATTATTTAAAGGTAAAATCTTAATTTATTACAAAATATAAGAAAGAACAGAAAGATTGATAAAAAATATGTTTATATAATAAATGTTTTATGCGACGTAATTTTGGCATCGGAAAATTTATTCGTTAATTACGAATAACGAGTAAACCGGATTTATTCATTATATTTCCAGTCGTTATTTGCAGGCAAAGAAAAATAGATTTTATTCGTTGTTAGCGAATAACGAATGCTTTTATTTTATCCGTTATTGGATATGACTTTTGCGCAACAATTGTTGTATAACAATGCTGTGAGAATATTGCAGAATCGAAAATAAGAAAACGGAATAGTAAAAAATATTTTCATTGTTAGTACAACAGTAGAACCACTATTATCCGAACCCGTGAATAAGTGAATAAGTGAATAAGTGAAGAAGTGAATAAATCAATACATTCATTAAATTATAACGAACGGTCATATCATTTTAATATTTTTTCTATGTTTTTATCTCAGATAAAACTTCTTACATCAAATTATTGCATTTCCACAACATTTTTTACCGCAGTAATAGGTACATTTACTCGAATTTAAAAGAGTGATGCCCATCACTAGTAAAAAGCAAAGCGATGAGTGAATTGACAGGCAGTACGGTGATCCAATTATGATCCCATTTATAAATCATGACCGGTTTCCAAGGGGTTGCAAGATTGATAAAACGTAATAGATTCTCCACTCTCGTCGATTCTGGCATTTTAGTTCGTAATGTAAAGGCTCGGATCGAAAACTGCGCCGAATAGAGGTCGGTTTGTCGCTCTGTACAGCGTTGAATTTATGGTTGCTGTCCGTAGCCGTGAGATTTATGGGAATCCGATGCCTTAATTGGAAAATTATAGGACAATGTCTGGGAACCGACCGTTCGGCGCACGGCTCGTTATTCAGCGCGTATAATCTACCCCTCGCCGACTTTTCGAACAGCACCTCGGTATTTCCTTTCCAACAGAAGCTCACGTGTCACCCAGACTTTCACTTCGAGATATAACAGAATCATCGTTTCGGTCGACAGAATTTTAAATGGTAATTTTAAGCGGCGGATTTGAATTCGAAATCACTGTTCCCGGTAAACACAAGTGTTCCCGTGTTCCCGAATTCAATGACCAATTACCAATTCAGTATTCGTAGAGAATTTGCGGATATACTGATCGCTTATGATACCGTGTTTAACCTCAAAGTTGATTAGCCATCCGCAAAAATTAACAATATGACTGTCCGATAAGGGTATTTAATTGTCGGGCTGCTATATATAGAAAGTTTTATCATTACACGTTGTCGATACCCAGATCCATTGTTGACTTATGGCTGACTACTTGGTGGCTTTTTCGGTGGGCTACATAGCGTTCAAGTGTTTCGGAGTTTTAGCGACGTGTCATCACACAATTTCACGGACCGTGGAAATCAATTCTTACGTTCGGTCTTCCTTCACCGTTTATGTGCGAGGACATTCTTCTGATTATACTAGTAACTATGAAACTAAACCATTTATTGGAGGTTTACGTTCAGAAATGGAGACTGTTTAAACAGTTTAAATTAAGTTTAATTTAATGATTAAATTTAACTAATTTATACAATATGTATAGTATTACCTGTTCAGTATAATTTCAACGGATAATTTTGCAAAAATTGAATAATATTTTAATGTTGTCTATATTTAGGAACTAGTTTTATTTGTAAAATTTAATAGCTTTAAAGAGTATAGAAATCTTTTGGCCTGAAAAATGCAAATACTGCAACAACACACCTACTGTATCAGGTATGGTATCAGTGTCGCCAGATCGAGAAAAATCGAGGAGAATACAAGTACCCCTTCTCTGATGACCAGACCACTTTACGGCACTTAGAGGGGGACAGTGGGGGACGTTGGAGTGTGCGCATGGTGCTGGAATGGAATAGTGGAAGGGGAAAAGGAGGAGAGGAAAGAGATGACCATTCGGGCATCTTCTGGCGACACTGTATGGTATATCGAAAAAATGATAGAGCACAAACTGCTAGAAAAAGAGAATAAAAATGTTTACTAACAAAACAATAATGTGATTTCATTAGTTCGAGAAGTGACCTGCAGTTTCTACCGCTACAGTCGTTCGCTTTTGTATGATTTTAACGATTTCGAAATTTGTTCTTTATCGTTATTTCGCCCGTTCTTCCGTGACATTGTTCTTTAAGTGATCTACGCTTTGAAATTGTCGTTCACTTTCGTAAACCGATCTTGCAAGCTCACCGTAACAATTTCCAATTATATTAAGTTCGGGTGACTTCCGACGGCATACTCTTTCTTTAAGGTACAATAAAACCGTGACAGAAAGATCGCAGATCGACTTCCGAGAGGTCATTGTAAAGGGGATGCATACCTTTATAATTTCACTTTGAAACGAATGAGGAAAAAGATTTGCTTCACCCCACAGAACCGTCTGAATTTGCACAATTTCAAATGAAGAAGAGTAATTTTTTCGCACGGTTTTATAATAAAAAAAAGTCTCTGACAAAATTAAGTTCAAGAACGCGCAAATACGAGATCGCCCTTGAAAATGAACACGGACAGAATGTAAGATTCTATTTAGACGAAGTTACGGGAAATCAGAAGTCAATATTTTCACCCGTCCGCCATCTTACGGAAATTTTTAATTTTCATTTTAATTCAACGAATAACTCTTTCACTTTACTGACCTTGAATGACCTTGAGTACTTATAGTCAGTGAATTCGCGTAACGAAAGGAACTATCATTGTAGATGTTTAAAAAAGGGTAGTTCCATTTTAAAAAATGAAGGTGACCTTGATATCTCTAAAGAAATTACTTAAAAATAAAATATTTTTTGTTTTGTTCACAACACACACACACACACACACACACACACGAATGTACCTTTGAAAACAACTAAGATATTTTACCCTGTATATTTACATTTACCATGGTAAAATTTTTTTATCTCAATCCCATTTGTCTTTCGTTCAATAAATGCTCATAATCGAAAAATCGCTCAGTTAAAAGGTCACTGTTGTGAATTAGTTTTTAATATTTACAGCAGATCGAGAAATATCCTCTGTAAGCGCAAATCCTATAAAACAGACAGTTGAACAGATTGTCCGATTCACCATCCTTCTGAGGTCTAACCGCGCTTTAGAACCGCAGATGATATTTGCGGTGAAATATTGTGAAACCTTGACAATGAAATCAGCGCGTGATCTGTCCAACGTCGGATTGGGGAGAATTTAATCTAATAGATTGGGCTGCTGGCGTTTAAAATAAATTTACGTGCCAGGTTTCAGTTTGTCTTCCGTAATTGGACAGAAGCAAAGTGGTCGAAAGTCGTATTTACCAACGAACATCGAATTAATCATCTTAGATGAGTGACAAGAACGATCTGATTATTATCAGACAAGTTGGTGAGAAACGTAATACACAAAATGCATTGAATAACAACCTTGTAAATACGTAAATAAACGAAATTCGTTGGTTAATATGCTGATTAGAATACGGTGTTTACTTTGATTAATAAGTTTTATTCGGAGAAAATCGTGTATTTTAAATGTAACCACCTAATAACGCGAGACCGAAATAACATAATGGAAATGAATTTATGCTCTTTCTAGGCTGGTTCACAGGCAGCGTCCAAGGGATATCCGCCATTCCGTATATGAATAGAAATCACGATTACGCGAGTATTAGCTTGCATTATGCGGAAGTAATTAGGTAGGAGAATTAATCGATTCTGATTATATTCGAGCGATCCGACCATACCAATTGTTTTACCCGCTGCAGGCTTGAGTGTATAGCTTCGTACCTAACCATTTAAAAAGGGCTGCTAAAGAAAAAATTGATTTCATTGCTTACCTATCTGACCGGCGGCATACAAAAATTGTAGTTGGTACACCAAAATGGAGGCCACCACGGCCGTAATACGACACAACATCGTAGTCAATCCTCAACTCATCTCTGTTTAGAAAGTTGGAACTCGGTGTCTCTGTTCTCCTGATCTGAAATTTAAAATGATCAATTTCAATGTTATGCTTATATTCATTTCCTAGTTTTCTAGTGCTGCAAACAGTTTCAGATATATGTATATTTAATATACATAGGGAAAAGAAAAATAAAATAATTTTTCACAGACGCAATTCTAGCACCCCTGAAGATGATCTGAATAAAGATCGAAACGTCGGAATTACTTTAGTACAGTTTGCAAAATTTCTTCGTAAATCAAGTAACAAATATAGGAAAATGTTGTTCAGAATGATGATCTTGACAACATATTTGAAGGTCATCGAGGAATCGAGTGAATAATTAACGAAAAGAAAGTTGAAATCGGGTAAAAGATTTTAAAGAATGGTGATTGGAACCTAGGTAATATACGGGAGCTAAATATTGTATAAATTCATATTTTTCACCAATGATTTTAATGTAGTGCAAATAATATATAAATGTGCTCTTAAAGTCTTTTAAGCTTTTCACCGTTTTAAATGGCGCCTATTCATTTTCGTCATAAATGCATCAAATCCAAACTCTAGTTATGAACAAGAGGGTTATGGCGACTCTGCATATGGATAGCTCAATTATGAAGTTAGGTCTAATCCAGATGGGTCAGAAGAGGAATTATTGGGGGAACGATTTAATTTATGTCATTTATGTTTGGGTAGGGAGGGTTGGATAGAATAGTGTTTACTTGAAACGGGTGACGAAGGGCCAAAAGAAAAAAGACGTCTTCACATGTCTCGAAGTGGTAGGGCGAACAGCGTAATCCGAATTAATATCTGAAATTGAATCTTATCGCAATGTAATTAAAGATAAAGCGGGAGTAGACGGATGCGGTCGTTAATTATACGCGATTCTCCCCAACGCGCGGCGTGCGATGCCAAACGATCCTAGCAAGCCTGTCGAAATCCCCTAGGACTTCGAAATAACGCCTCCGGTTGCCCGAGGCTAACTCAAACGGGTTCATGAGACGCAAAGCCTCCCGAGGCAGAGATCAACGCGTTAGTCCCCCGATCTATGTAGACGTCCCAGAAAAAAGAATCCTGAGTTTTACAGCTGAATTACCAGTTTAACATACCCCGATACTCTTTGTGCTCCGTTTCCTCGTGAATACCGTCAGTGAATATTGTCACCAAAAATATTAACTACCCCAACAATCTTTATGAAAAAAATCAGTGGTAAATATTGACAAAAGGGGATCCAGCTCCGATCGCGTTGCCCCTGAAATATGTCGTCAAGGTCAACATTCTGTACAACTTTCTCCTATATGGTAAATATACCCGTCGCGGCTTGGTCACGTGGCGCGTTTCGTCTCGGAAAATATGTAATTACTAGAGGTGTGCGGGTACCCGAAATTTTTCAAAGAATTACAATGTAAGAAATTTAAATATTAAGTCATTTAACATAATTTTGTCCTTGACTGTAAGGTGACATAAGAAAAATCTGTCCCAAATTGCGATAAGGTTCCCACCACAAACCCCCACTCGTCCAATACAGCAGATCCTTAACAGTGTTTCAGAGCTGCGAAAAACGGAGATAGCAACAAATCTGTCGGGGAGATCGATTGAGAAACTTTGAGTAACAACGGAGTCGTCAGCGAGCGAGGGTGGGAGGGGATTCCCGAAATGTCAATCGCCTCGAACCACGTATGTAGACTCAAAGGCCAGGGTAAATCAGTCGGTTGGTCCAAGTCAAATAGAAGATTGTTACCACGAAATTCCGTGTGATTCAATTTGACCGGAAGTTCGAGCGAAAACACGGCACGCCATCAAGTTCCCGGGTGCCGCCCTAATGAATCTATCGTCGACTCCGTTCCCCAGCCCCTAACCCTCCTCGTCCTCGTTCAATGGTCGTCACTCTAACGTCCCACACTTTCTACCATTTCACCGCGTAGGAAGATCCTTTCGCGCCCTCGGCTCGTCGAGCAAGAGTAATTCCTCGCATTCTGGTGTCCCGGCGACTGGCGCTACCACTGGAAATTCGAAATTATTTCAGTGTCTGGCCCAGGTGTTGCTACCCTAAAGAATCGCGAGGAGGGAGGGACGGAAGAACACTATTCCGGCTTCAGATTCTCCTCTGCAGATGGAGAAACCGTACTACCGAGAATCTTAGGGTATCATTGTTATTATATTTTTGGACAGCGATAAGGGATGGACGAGTCAGGGGGACGAGGTTTAACGAAAGTCGGTGGCTGGAAAAAACTCGATTCTAAATATGAATTCTACTTCCAGATTTGAAGATACTTCACGCTTTACAATTCAGAAAACCGCGAGGTAATTCCGCAGCTTTGTTCTCATACATAAATGAATTCGACGATTTTTCGAAAGTTGATTTTACTGCAAAATTTGGAATAATAATGGCACACACGTTCTGGGGAAATTTCAATTCAACGGTTCGGAAATTTTCTCGGTGATTGAAAGGCTGATTCGACGAGGAGATTGCTCCAATTTTCAGTGGTTTGAGTAAATCAACGAAATGTAATTGTTGTTTTACTATATTCAGTATTTTATCGATATAAGTCCCCAACACGGGTCTGCCGAGGGACACTTATACGCCAGGGATACTATTCTTTGACTTTTGCCGAACGCAGAGAAAGACAGCCGAGCTCGAGACGCCTCGGTCGCCGAGAAGTGTAAACATAACTACATAATCCGATGACCAACTTCTTTCTTTTTCATTATTTTTTATGGAACTTTCACCAACATATTTGTGGCATTTTTCTAATGCAAAAGCAATTATTTTGGAGCAACTTGGTTACGCTAGCCTACTGGCCTGGTCTAATAGTGGCCTTACCGGCCCAGTGATGCCAGATGGCATCCACACGGATGCCATGCACTCTCCTTCTTTTCCCCTTCAACTATCCCATTCCAGCACCATGCGCACGCTCCAACGTCTCCCACTAAGACCGTAGACCACAGTGCCCGTGCCGTAGATCAGTGTCGCTAGGTCGAGAAAATCAAGGGGAATACAAATACCCCCTCTTCGATGACCCGACCTGTCTACGGCACTGGAATGGGATAGTGGAAGGGGAAAAGGAGGGGAGTAAATGAAGCCACTTTCTACTTCATCTAGCGAGACTGCCGTAGACTGGTCTGGTCATCAGAGAGGGGGTACATCATCTCACCTCGATTCCCCTCATCTGGCATCACTGTACCGGCCAGACATTTGGGACATTTATGGATAAAATACTGTAGTATTTATTGTATTAGATTTATTCTTATTCGTAGCGGAAAATGGTTCTCGTAGTGAATAAAAGAGTAATACTTCTTTCGAAGGTGGACGCGTAGAGGACATATGAAGGTCAGTCACTGTTTTAAAATGAATAGGGGTGGAGAGGGAGCACGAATTAGTCACGCGACATTGTGACACATGTGCGCCATCGACGGAACGCGTCACGTGACCGGGCAGTGGCGGAAGCGTGGGGAAATAGCGTCGTGGAAGGGAAAGGTAGAGTGGGGACACAAGTCTTAATCTGGCGGCTCTGATCGCAGCATACTTAACGCTCTACGTATAGAATCAATGGTGCAATGCACATCTCGTTCCGTTAGATTATTAGTACGTATTCGAATCGCAGCAAGCGATCCCCCAGCAGTGTAAAAAGAAAGGAAGCGCCGGTGGAACGAACGTGGTCGTTACTACCAGATTATACCGGCGCAACTAACTTTCGATCGTGAATGAGAAACAACATCGCGAGGAGGTAACACTCGTTCGGAGAGCGTAATCTGCTTGCGAGCGAAGGACAGTATTCGTTTTCATTAGCAGCAGCGCGAACAATGCCTTTTTAATCCTTCCTGGATTAATCATTCGCCGATATCGCCATGCAAAAAGCTCAACTCCTAACCATAGATGTGCTCAGCCCCGTGAAACACCTCCAAGATAAAAAAGGAAGCGATCCTTTTGAAGTATCCCATTCGAGATTATCAACAATTTCGTGATTCTTTGCCGGCAGTGTAATCTGTTGCAGCGGGGAGGGGGCTGAGGGGGGGGGGGGGGACTTTCAGACATTCGTTCCGGGATGAGAATAATTAAAACAGTTCGAAAGGATATCTCTGTAATTAACCAGCCGCTGTAGCAAAATGATCCATGAGAATCGAAAGCGCAAAGTTTTAATTGGAGAGCAATTTTCGTGTAAAATTTTCGCAACGTGTATACATATACGGGGCGTGTTACTCTCCATATCCTCGCTCTAATAGCTCTCTATTCGCGCCATGGACTGCGGCTTGTAACCTGCAATTTATCCTTCGCATGGTTCTACAATTACTCGCATAAAAAATTTCATTACGCAATTATATTAATTGCACTATTACTCGGACGGGAGACGAACAGCGTTAACGGGGCTGCATTTTAAACGCATTCAGCTACCTTTAATTATGTAGACCCAGTGTTTTGCGGTGAACATTTTTGTCGAATTTACGGCTTTGGGTAATAATTAACGCACGAAACTAACAATATTTCGACTAGATGTTGAACTAGAAAATCGGACCAATCGAACCACTTCGGTGTTTTCTTAGCTATTTAACCTGAAAATGGATTTCTAATTCGTAGTGCTGTAGCCCCATTTTTAAAGTGTGTGCCTACGCTGCGCTGCTTCGCAAAAATTAATAAATATTAATCAATTTACAGAACACACAGATTTCCAATTTTGTGATCCCTCCGTTATATTTCGTGCTTGCTTCAAAATATTCTAAAACATCTGAAATAGATACGAGTATGTTTTAGTTTCTATAAAAACTTTAGTAAACGTATCTTCGTTGAAGGTCATGTGAATTTGTTTATTATTTATGAGCTATTGAAATCTCGAAGAAAGTAACCTTGAGAAAATTTTCTTACCCAAGTACCTTTTATACATTACTTAAATCTTCTTTTTCTTGTTAGTGTTATCAACTACAATTATCTATTGTACTATAAGAACGAGCAAGAGTGCATAATTTTTTCTAAGACTAATCAAAATCTCAATTTATAGAATTATCTTTGTGAGGACAAAAACCTGTGAGGACAGGTAGACGTTTAATTACGCTGTCACTGAATCGACTATGGTAGATGAATCTCGTCCAGTCGAACGTAGTAGATGTCCATAATCAATGAGACCAAGTAAATCATGTGTCCCCAAATATCCTCCACGAATCCCTCTCTGATCCCTACTCTTACGATTGATTGGCAGCTGCTAATCACACTTAATAATAATTGGATCCGGTGATATAATATTCCGCTAGCGGCGCACATTACTCTCGCAAACATCGCGCGCGAAACGTGAAAATTTGAAGAGGCGTCACAGTTACGGTGTGCGAGGTTCGTTTTCTGAACAAAAATCCATTATTTTCCTAATTTTAATAATGAAGGCATAATGAACGGTATTTTCAAGCATATAGAATATACAATTACTCCATTTTTTAAATAATATTATTAATAACTATTATTAGATTGTGCTGCATACATTTAAAACTATTAAGTTTAGCAACCATCCAAGTTATCATCATTATAATCAACATTTTGTACCAAGGTAATCAGGCTTTACGAAAGCCTCTGTTATTACTGGTCTCCCGATTTGTGATCTCCCTGTAGCCTCGACTGCAATCCCCTTGGCTATTACATGTGAGGCGTAGTCGAGGCAAAGCTAAATGCAAAGCGTCACAACACCAAAGGTACCCTAAAGCCCACCATCCGGAAATGATGATCAAAATGGACAAGAAGGAGGCAGAGTCGCCAAATGAGGGGAATTAACTCGAATCGAGGGCAAAAAGTTACCCTCTCTCTCTGTCGGTACCGAATTAGTCACGTGACATCGTGACACATGAACGACAGAGACGAAACGCGTCACGTGACCGGGCAGTGGCGGAAGCGTGGGGAAATTGCTTCGTAGAAGAGGAAGATGGAGTGGGGACACAAGTCTTAATCTGGCGACTCTGGGAGGAGGTAAACCGATACCTAGCAGTGGGTTTTGGTACGCAATGGTACGCGACGCGACGTCGTGGTCCGAGCGACTTTCTCGGACGACCGACCTGCTCGGATGCTTATTAATATCCCGCTGTTCGTTGCAACGGAAACTTTTCAAAGTGGAACAAACGGTTGAAACCCGCGGTTGACACGCCGAGATTTATCAATCCTCTATTCGCTGTTTCGCCAACCGAGTCGTCTTTCAGCGAGCACAGATCGATCGATTTTGGGCAGTAGGATCCGACCAATTGTAGTTTTGACCAATGTTTACTCGATAAACCTCTGTGCGTTCGGCAAACTAACCACTATTAACTACTGGCTTTCGGGTAGCAAGTTATTAATTACATCGGCGGCAAGGACCTCCCGTGTAAACCATCGGACACACCAGAAATCAGGGAATTTATCCGCGAAGCGCTGAATAATTGAATCACGCGACTTTTGTCGCTCTTTGTTTCTTCAGATTACGGCACTGTCGCGCGTCATGCGGCATCCATTTCGGATGGAAGCCGAAAAAGTCGAGGCTTAGCACTTTGACTATCTACTTAATAGCCTCAAAAATTCCATAACAGCATAATAATTTAGGTGATATTGCTTATTATTGATATTTAGGTGATACATATTAGGTGGGTGCATAAATTTTTGTACTGGACATTTCTCAAGATTCTCTTTGGCTTAAATGCATGTTTTATTTAATAACACATTTTATATATTTTTATGCACAGGACGCTGGTCCATATATTCTTTATATATTACATATAACGTAATTCATAAATTTATTGAATTGGTGGTATGAAAATCGTAATAATAACAATTAATCATTTTTAGAAAAACAGCTGAACCTGCAAGCACTTGAATAAACGATTTCTTTTCTGAATACTACAATACTATACCATAGAAATTCTACGTGTATAATGTAATATTTATATGTATTTTATATTTTTAAAAATGGGGTAAAATGTATGGATCAGAAGATACTAAAATAAAAATACAAAGATAAACACATTATAAAGTAGCTTATATCTATTTCCAGAAAATACCATTACGTAGACAGTGAAAAAAATGTAGAGATAAGTTGAGGAAACACATTATAATGCCAACAATTCAATAAAAATGCAATAGAATGCACCTCTAAATCGCAATATTCTCGTTTCATACTGATGTTTGAGAATCAAGTGTATTGGACGGGCAAGGTAGAACTTATTTCAATTGCCATTTTCTTGCGAAGCAGCACGAGGTAAACCCCAGTTCCTTCTAGTTCCAACAATACGAGAAAATGCCTCGTTCTTTTACATTTTAGAATTTACAAGAAGATGAAACTTTCCTTGGAGACTGTGCCTTTTATTGATATTTTTTAAAACGCGTTCTTGAAATTTTCTCTTAATTGCTGTTCATTGATAAAATTAATTTGTTAACTAATTTACGTTGCATTTCTATACAGGGTGTTCACGATAACACTAGCCAGCGTTTTCTATTTCTATTTAAAAAATTTGTAGGTCCCATTCATCACTGAAAAAATAAAACAGATTAAAAAAAATTTCAGACACCATTACATTGGTTACAAAAAACAGTCTAACTTTTTCTTCTTCCATTTTTTTCTAATGTTTACTATTTGCAAGAAACACGCTGGTTAGTGTCAGCCTGAACACCCTGTATAAAAGGTGTATAAAAGGTAAAAAATTGCTTTTCTTTTGCTTCAATAAATAGTGTGGTCCATATAAACAACTGAGTTTGATTTTATGTTCAAGGCTCTCTGTACAAAATTTATAATAATCACATATATAATATCGTCAACAATAAAGATTATTAATGAAAAGTAGATTTCATTATAAAAATATTATCTTTATTGTGTTGACAGTATTATATAAGTCATTATTATAAATTTTGTTATAAACCTCGTTATTTAAAGATAATTTAAATTAACTTTCAAGCTCTTATTGACAATATCCATGAGACTAATTTTTTATGAAGCCAGACTAAGCTATGACTTTCAGAAAAGTCAGAGTAAATAAATGTGACAACACTGACAACCATGCCTGGTTGTCCTCTATCTTTCGGTGTAGAAGCAGCAATGCAACCCCGTTGAAAGGCCTCTCGAATCATCAGTGGACGGTAATCGCAGGTTCCAGAAGGAATTTTCGACTAGAAATTGTTCGCGAGCACGGGCAACTTTTCGAGTAACTTTTGAGAACGCGTTCGAGCCGTTAACTTTTGCAAACTTTCGTCCCTTGGAGCTGTTAAATGAATGCCCCGGAAGATTTACGTTCGCTGGGGTACGAAATGTTGTGTTGAGTGTGTATGAAAGACACGATTGAAATGATACGATGATTGAAAGTTTCAAGACATTAATTCGAGCTTACCTCTCGCTCTCTCCGCCCGGAACAGGATCACGATATTTCAAAAGAAAAGTAATTATGAAAATACTCGGGTGAACTGATTTAAAGGAGAGGAAAGTTTTCTTTACGGCAACCCGAAAACTCATTTCCCGCCATAGTTCTAATAATGCAAATACTTCGCGTATTTAAACGGAAAACTTGTCTCCCCGGATGGCACAGTTGTAGTCAGGAAAAAAGAGGACACTATTACAATAGGACACTTGATGCAGATCGTCGCAACTGCTTTGAGAGAAAGATTATAAACACTTGCCAGGAAAAGTTTTAGGAGCGTGAAGCTGTTGAAAGTTCCAAATAAGCCATGTATATGCGTTATTTCCTTGGCTTCGGACACTGTTTATAGGTTAGCCGGTTAACCGGGAGTACTACGGTCCAGTGCAGTCGATCTGCTCGGGTTTCTCCGGCGAACTTCGGGAAGATGGCGGAACGTTTGGGACCAGTAACAATGTACATATTGTCGAGGTTTTCTCGCGCATACGCGTCCAAAACGGCAATGAGTAACGTATCTATGTAATGTATTACTTATGACATTAGGTATTTAGTGGGAAGTGAGACCAGTGTTACCAGTTGGGGGGAAATCAACGATATGTAGAAAATGTAGCTGGCAACTATACCTTTCCAGTGGTATAAATTTGTTGGCGTAATTCTCCTTCTACGAAATTTTACAGCTAAAAACAGAACGTGTCCTAACCATTACGACAGTTCCTTATTGATGATAAAAATATATAATTGTATTTGAACTTAAAAGTGAAAAGTAAAAAACAAGTAGATTTCTACGGCAAAGGGTTAGTATCCTGTTGCGCTGTAATTAGACGGGTTCTACGGTGGAAGTGACGGAAACAGGAACGGATTCGAGTAAAGACGAAGAACTCCCCATACATCCGCAGGTATCAAGTGAAGTTCAGAAAGGAGAGCAGTTCTTCTTTCATTTAAATGTTGGACTTAGCGCACTAAAACCGAGCTGCATTTCAGGTTACCGGTACCGCAATCGTTGCGCCGGCTACGCGAATCACGTTTCTTCCGCCTCTCATTTTCGCTGTCTTCATTTCAACCGGATAAGTTCACTGAATAGAGGGATTTTCACAAAAGGCTCGGTGCCATAGAGAGTCTACAGCTTTTCTATCCCACTTTTGGTCAGGTTGGAAGAATGATCTCTGATGACCGATAGGTGAATACATGCTACGCTTTTACCGAATCCTTCGGTAGCCTTCGGGAGGTCAAAGATTAAGCAGCTTCCTGTTAACCGAGATTCAAAGAGAATGCTGGAAACGAGGTATTTGTTCCGCGTTTCACACATTGGATTTTCGCCAATTTTAATCTTATTAGAGACGCTAAACTCCTTCTGCGAGTAGATAAATCGCCGGTTATGTTTGCAATGGTACTTATTAAGGTCAATTCATCCGCACAGACACGAAACGGTTCCGCATCAATTAATTAATAATACTTTAATAATATTTCTTTTCTTTAGTTTCAGACACGTGTTTCTGCTGACACCATACGATACTACAAACAATTGCGCAATGACTCACAGTAATATTCGGACACTTCAAGGTCATACAAGGTCAGTACTAATGAATTTACCTACAACGAGACTACAGTATATGTTCGAGTATAACTTCCTTGTGCATGAATGCATATTTCGTTTCTATTAAATACTATATGATTCTGTTCTATAAGAAGATAAGAAGCTTTACCATAAATTTTTAAGAGAACTATTGAGTTTTGACAGATGGTTCCTTTTGCACTTTGTATCCCTAAAAAAGGTATAGTTGATCTTTCGAACTTGAAGTTTAAGGACAAAGTTAATTTTGCGGCACGTTTCTTGCATCAATCGATAGTCGCAACATATCATTTCTGTACACCCTGTACGTAATATTTTGTATTTATGATATTGGTCGAAGCTTTAAGTTCCATTTATGCGGATTCCGCAGAGCTACATTCTACCAATAATTTATTCAACAAGTACTCGCGCAGCGGACACTCTCACAATAGCTTCTGTCAATACTTCCTCGAATCGAGAAAAACTGTTCTTTTTTCCGGCTGAAGCCAAACTATTACAAGCTGATATTAAAAGGAAAGATTTTTTCCTACAGCAACGAGACTGCAACGTAGCTGAATAAACTAAACACGTTTGTGACAACTCCCTCACGCGTTTGGTGTTTATTCACTGGTCTTTCTGCCGCATTAGTCAGCCTGACCGCAAAAATAAAAACGCTTGTATTGCGGGAACATGGTCGTGGACGCTTCGTTGCATAGCGCAACACCGTGAAAGATTAATTAGTCACATTTATGACGATACTGTTTTTTCTGATTTCCGCGTCTGGACGCTTGCTTTGTTCGACGAAATATTGCCGAATACGTAATGTCCGAATTTGTAATGGAGTCTTTCGTGGTTTAAATAAAAATAGATTTAGTTTGGTCGAAGCCATTTTGACTTTTGTATCCGGTAAAACAATATGCACGACTCAATTATGCAAATATGTGTACTAAACCTATCAGGCAGTACACCGGCCCGATAATTTTAATTGGTAAATGTATTCCGTACGATCGGGTACGTGATGTATTATCCAATATTTACTAGTACCGCTTAAATTTCAGTTGAATCGCATAGAGTAAAGATGAATGCAATCGTGTAGGCAAACATGTAAATTGTCGAGAGCTGAAAATTCCGGTCGTTCGTGTTACCTCAAAAGTAGCGAGTTCCATCCGTCCGCATTATAATCCCGACTGCGTCGAAAGTACCGCAACAACATTTTTCACGCAAACTGCAGTTTCCGAGAAAATTGCTTCAAAGTACACTAGGTACCTAAGCGTTCTAACATTGCTAGTCTAGTCTAGTCACCAGATAATTATAACGGAAATGACAGTGAAAATAATTCCTTCTTACAAATAAGAAATACGACATTAAAATTAGAAAACATCATATAAGATAATAAACATATGTACACGGTGTATAAAAAGTATGGTCATCTGTCCTAGGGGACATTTTATACTATATATTTATAATATACGATATTTTCTTTTGGGGAATTGAGGGGGAAAAATACCCTCTCGCTGCCAGTACCGGATTAGTCACGTGACATTGTGGTACCTGCACGTGAACGGGCCGGACACAGGTCTTAATCTGGCGACTCCGTTACTATGTTTCATTTCATTTAATCTCGGAATAAATATTAATATGTTAGTTATACACATGCCGAGAAAATTTCATCGAAA
This sequence comes from Lasioglossum malachurum, assembly GCA_028455605.1. Classification (NCBI taxonomy): domain Eukaryota; kingdom Metazoa; phylum Arthropoda; class Insecta; order Hymenoptera; family Halictidae; genus Lasioglossum; species Lasioglossum malachurum. The sequence continues at coordinate 32,344,108 of CM052315.1, forward strand.
TCGATTAATATACACACGAGCTACAAGCGGAAAATCTTTGTTCAGAAAATCGTTGTTTTATACAACTTTTGATCTGTTTCTGTTTAAAATCTACAGAGTCGAATATCTTTCTAAATTTTCAGTATGTGTATAACTAACGTACATAGATCTATACAAAACATATATTGTAAATTTTCATTTTAAGGGCCTAAATAAAAAAGTTTTGAAAAATGCCTTTTCTATTTTTGCATGTAACCTTGTAAATTATTATTCTTGGAAAATCTTTTCTGCTTATCATTTTGTAAACCAATAAACCAATGCTTCTAATTGATTATAAAAAATCAGTTCGTTTGGTACAATTATAAAAATGTTATGTATTCTGTTTTAAAGGGCGTTCGAATACTTTCATGGCACACTGTATGAATTCACTGTTACTATATTTTGATTTTATTCGACCTCAAAAATGTTTCAATATACAATAATTGACAATAAACGTTACGTTGCATCTCTGACTGATCGTTTTCATCCAATTTGCAAGGCACAAAGCAACACGTAGTTTCAATAAATTATTGCGCTATAGAAACTGCCATGCAGTATAGGCAGCACCATTCAATTATTACCTTTGTTAAAAGCAGAATGTATTGGCAGATGAGTAACTTTGTCATGTTAGTAATAACAGGTGTCCAACACACGTTTGATTTCAATTATTTCGAAAACAGTATTTTCTGCAAAGAAACCCACTCTGCAGTTCCAATTTGGTTTTGCACGAGAAATTTGCTCGTGCACTGTTTTCGTAATTAAAATTTCGAATCACAATTACTGTCCTATTCGATTTGCAATGTTTCGCATTCTGCTTCCTTCTCTGATCTCGCGTATTTCTGTTCCGTCTCGTCTAGTCTCGCGCTTGGCACTTTCCTCCGGTTCGACTTTTTGCTTGTTTTATACTGTGAAACGCAGAATAATGCCGCGTCACGCGTCGAGTTAAAATCGTGAAAACCTTAGCCGACGATTTCAGGATATAAAATTGAAGTATACGTATGTCTAGATAGCTGTCATAACTGTCGAATTCGTTACACGACTACCCAGCACCACCTAGCACGCCTTGCGTCGAAATTTTGTACAAAATAAGCTACTGTTTCGCGATATTGTGAGAAACGTTGCCGAGTGTTTACCAAGACAAAAATAAAATCTGGAGAACTGTTTAATACGTACAATACTTTTAATTAATATTGCATATTGCCGAGCTTTTCGTAATAAGTAATATTAGTATTTTATATCTCAAAGCTAAAAGGCATAACATTTCGTAATATTTTTGGCTTCGATGCAAAAGAAGGTGATATTTTTCAATATTTTATACCTCAAAACAAAAGAGGTAATATTTCCTAATATTTTTTGCTTCCAAACAAAAGGGGGCGGTATTCTCGAATATTTTTTGCGTGAAAACAAAAGAAGGCAATATTTTTTAATATTTTATGCCTCAAAACAAAAGGAGCTAATATTTCTTGATATTTTTTGCTTCAAACGAAAGGGGGCAATAACTCCTAATGTATTTTGTGACTCAAAATAGGGGCGGGGGGGGGGATATTCTTTAATATTTTTCGAGCCAAAACAAAAGGGGGGAATAAACATTCTTTCTGAAGCAAACGTTTTGTGCTTAAAGATAAAAGCGAGAAATATTCCTAAATACTTTATACCTCAAGATAAAAGGGGGTAATACTCCTTCATATTTTTCGACTCAAAACAAAGAGAGGTAATATTCGTAAACATTGTTTGCCTCCTTCTTGCCTTAAAATATTTTAACTGCGCCTTATTTCTGACGCTGTCTTTTCATATAGAGCTTTCCCTCTCCGTTTGATATCTGCTTCATGTACTCCATAGAACTACTTGTTTGCACATGCTTTTTCTCTCTCTTTCCCTCCTTATAATTTCTGTTTGTCCATTAAGCTTTCTCCTTTCTTCCTCCCTCTTCACTTTTAATCCCTCCTTCTTCCGTTTTTCGTATTCATTGTACAATTTCGCAGCTCCTTCACCTGTTTTTTATATAGAATTCTCATTTATTTTTAGCATTGTGTGGGCAACCGAGTACTCAAACATTTCTATATGTTCTTTAACGGTATTGTGTGTGTTCTTATTCAAATATCGTAAAACCATTTCGGATCCCCATTCTGTATAGATTTTGCTCACGCAAAAACTTGATGGAAAATAACTCGAAATAGTATATAATAGTAATTAATAGATAACAGTAGTTATGACTTCTTTTCTTTTAAGTTATAACAGTTATGGTCCCTGGTTTTAACTTTTTCCCGTCCCGTATTCGTCCAAATTCCACGGGCAGTTTCTGTTTTCGATTTGCACGACCATTCGATTTCGCTATCGAATGGACGCGATGCACATTAGTTACCCGTAACAAGCGCACAGAACAACTACGTTACATTGTAGCTGGGGCATGTTCTACACAACCATAAAGTACGTGTCAGATCGTGCCACCATGTAAGCCCAACCCCGAACTCGCCCTGCACGTGGCCGCGGACCAATCGCGCGAGAACTCGTTTATTGTTACCGAACAACGAACTCGAACAAATTGGTACCGCCCTTACGCTTTACGAACCAGTTCTTTACCATGATCGCCTGTGAAATTGCCTCTAACCAGGGGCACGCTTCATTTGTATTCTGTTCTTCCTTGATATTGTTCTGTTTATAACACGTTAGTCGCATATGTGCGTCAACTATGATTTTGTAATAAAGATAATAAATAATATGATAATAAAGAGTATCAAATTAATTTTCCACTGGTGGTTATTTGAAGCTATAATACACGGCGTAATATTTTGCATTCTATACATTTTTTGTGATTTTTTGTAATTTATTTCAAATATTTTATTAAGGTGGTCGCATATGAAGCGCTCTAGACAAGAAATACTCTTACAATCTTCATGTTTAATATTTTCTAAAATTTTGTATTTCGTTGAGAAGGGTGATTCGTAAGGCGATTTGAAACTATACTATTATATTATAATTACAATTGTATCTGTTGAAGTCTTACATATTTGTATATATTGTTGATTGCTCGGTGCAAGAATTACAATAAAAATTCTGAAGGATTTCCCTTTTTGTGCAAGTTTTCGAGTACATTGACCACCGTGGTCTGTGTAGCTGCTAATGTTAAATCGTACGACACGGTGTAGCGAGTATTCACGGATCAATCTGAACCGAACGGGCTGACTCCATCGAATGGGCTGAAACGATGAAGTTGGAATGGGGGTCGGATCGCGGTAGGTGTGCACGGCAATTAAATTAATCGTTCGTCCGGTGTCCGTGTCGACTTCACCATCGAACTTTTACGAGTACAATCGGCAAAGAGACTCGAATGTCATCGTAAAGCTTACCGACCAGTATATAACTTACTTTGCAACCGTCCTGCTTGTTAGATGGCCCCCCCGGGGAGGATAATTTGTAATAGTGTTTCTGCGTTGTGCTCCCTGTTGTGTTCTAACAATCAACAGTTTCGGTGAACCGTTGCTGAACACATCTGTTACGCCGATGTCTGTATGTTTTGTACGTGCAATTAAATAACAGTAATACAGGGTACCACGGCGGAACGAGGCCGTCGAGATTTACATGAGCCTAGAAGCCAATTAGTGTAACTACCATTTCCTCGTATTAATTTATTCCAATCATAGCGGTGTAGGTATATTTTTTCGTTTCTGTTTAAGTTTTCTATAATACCTGTTAATACTTAAAGCCACATATTTTAAAAATAAGTGTAGCTTTTCAAAATTTACAATAACTTCTTTTTTATTTAAGTTTGAGATCAAACTTTGAATGAAATATGGTAAATTACGCTTTTAAATCATGCAATGATTGATAGTGTAATCAACATTACGAATACATTACACACAGTGTTCGCCACTTTTTCATTAATTCGTAAATAATTTGTAAAAAATACTCGATGACGATGTTCGAATTTGTAAAAAGGTATGTTAGCGTTGTAACAAAATATTGACAATGTTATATCCGTTTATGATGAACGATATACAATCCCACAAATAAAATAATATTTGTAGCTGCCAGCAGAGCTTACTAGCGGAGGATCAGTTACAGTTTGGGATTGTATGAATCAGAACGGTGTCGGATCTCTGAATTTTTTTTTTCAATATCTCGGACCGCAACGTGTGCGTTGGTGATTTTAAATACCATGCTCGAGTTACTGCAACTCAAATTACACTGTATAGAAAATTATATTTTTGGGGAAGATAATGAATCCGTATTTTTACGATGCTTACAATACAAAACAAGTGAATTACAAAATCCTTCCGACCCCCGTAAGTCATTTTCATATCATCTTTATATGAAGGGTTAGCGACTTAAAATTTTACGGGTTATCTTTCAACCTAAAACCATTGTTTTCCACACAGTATTAATAAAAATTGTGGACGGGGCCGCTGGACCATTCTTATTACCGTCACAACCCAAAAATGATTGATCTCATAAATAGTCTAAAATCGGCAGTTCCGAATGGAAGCCATCAAATCCTCGATTTAATCAAAATGAAAATACCGTTTGTGTGTATTTACATATTACCTGCACAAACATTTCTGTAAAGCGTGTATTTGTGCCGCAACATGACCACTTTGGTAATGCAAATACTTGCGAGTAATTTCTATTCCTACATGAGGCCTTTGAAAACCAAAATAATACTGCATTAACGGCCGACATTGGAACAAAAGGTAGCGTCCGGTATTAAATTCGATGGAACGCGTCCATAACAAATACTGTCGTTCTCGTGTGGCATAACGAGACGATAGATATGTGCGAAGCGTTATACTTTCATGAATCCGTTTACCAGACCGAAAACTAAATATTGGTTTGGCCGGCATTAAAATTTAGCCTGTGTGTACATACGTCAAATTTCTTCTCTCTCCGTTCGTGACAGTAATACTTTTAAAGTAGAATTTTTAAAAATTTATTTATTACCTTGGGTTAAACATCACCTGAAGAAACCAGAAATTTTGAACTTCTTTTATAAAGTACTGGAGATTTTTACAAGAAAATGCCGAACATCCAAGTATCAATCTTAGGAATCCGCTGGTTCAAAAGTTATGTGTGTTTACAGTTCATCGGTGTTTTCATCGTTTTTAACCGGTAAAGGTATTTATATAATATATAAGTATTTAGTGAGTGTAGCTGCTATATGGCAGCACAAGCACACGATGAATCTAGGATAGGGGCTATACGCAATTCTCCCAAACTTAAAAAGTAAGTTACGTAAATATGGTAAAATGAAGCATAATTATAACCAGGTATCGTTGTTTTGAGGAAACTGGAGTTTCCAATGTTGCTAGTTGGAATGGATCTTTAATTACCTCGCTATCTTATTCGGAGCAAAAATGTTCCCTTCACCCTACGTCCCTCCCGTCTTATGAGAATCTCGATCCTTTTCGCAAAGAACGTCTTCCTCGTAATAAAAATAAAACGAAATACCTGATAAAGAAACGTTTGTATCATTTTCCGAGAGGAAACGCGTGGCAAAGAGTGGCGGGGGGAGGGTTGGGGGAGAATAATAAAGGAAAATATCCTCTTCGATGAGGGTGGAAAAAGGGGGGACGGACGCCAAGAAGTTTCTCCGGACGAAAAAATGTAGAAAAGTTTCATCCCTGCAGACAACGCCAGAGTTAAGAAATGTTCAGCGAATTTCCGGACAAGTTTTCCTCTTGCGGCTTTCTCTACTTTTTCCCCGGCTAATAGGAGATAATAAGCCCAGAATCCGGATTAACAAAGCCCATGTTCGAGAGCGACGCGCGGTAAATTTTGATTTTCGTCCGGCAATGGCTGACACGACGGAACGGAGGTGGATACCTAGCGTCTATTCCGGCAGCATACGCCGGACACATTTTCATTAAATGCAAAACGTACGTTACGGCTAGGTTCGTGTGTTAACGAGTCCACGTTGGCGGGCCTGTAACGTTGCTTTCCAACAACGGCCTCGGTAACTGGCCTACCCTATTGCAACCACCCGATCTCTGTCTGATAAACGAAAAAAATCAAGGTCTCCATCATAACTGTCCAAATGTTATCCCCACCACTGGGGGACCCCGTTGGAACCAGCAAAGCGGTAAACAGTGTAAACAGTAGTACTGAATGTAGTATTTTTATACTTATAGAGTATAAGCATATGTAAAAATAAGCTAGTTTAGAATTTCGTACGATATAAAATTTTGATACATACCTACAATATGAGCGAAGTAATTGGTCAAAATGAAAATAACGTGTTTTATTCGAATCGTATATTTTCACAAGCATAGTTGTTTGTGGGTGTACCATATATGTTTATGTATGCCTCAATGATTTATAAAAATATATTTCTACTTTAAAATACGCATTATTTGAACAGTCCTCAAGTAACAGGAACAAAAATTGCAGTAAAAAAGGAGCGGTAACGTAAATCAGGCTTTAAAAGGCTCAATGTGCATGACCAATAATTCACAGGTTTAAGTACTAAAAATATAATTCTGCAGAAGTTTTTCAGGTTCTACGTCACCAGTTACAGGTTAATTGCAATACTCGGTAAGTATTCTTCGGCAGGATTTATGACATCTGGCTCTTCGAAGCTAGAGAGAATTAAAGATTCTAATAAAGAGAATAAAGAAAAAATAAAAATGGTTCTAAATTTTTAGATACGACGACATTTTCAAAGATAGTAAAAATAGTGTGAATGTGACATTTCCAGGTCATTTAACACGTATAAAGTGCCACGTCAGTCACACGTGGATGACATTAATTTTTGATCGGACGGATAGATCAGAAATCTATTATTATTGTAGCATCCACTATGATACATTTGAACTTTCCAATTTCGGTTTTATTAACGAAATTACTTTGATTTTCTGGGAATTTTTGCCTGGGAATTATACATTAATATTTCGCAATCAAAGCATAAGAAATTTTGCGAAATTAGGCGGGGTGACCAAGGTACCCCATTTTAGCCCAACTTTGTACTTCACTCAGGCTACAATCGTCGCGCATGCGCGTGAAACCCGCGCAATATCCCAACACTGTTTCCGATATCCGCTAAATAGCCTTTACCGATGAGTCTTGTAGTGGGCCTAGGACGAAACGCTCGCCTTCCTTTTCCTTCTCTACAACAGCTCTTATCTGCCGCCAAACCATTAATTGCCCTATTACCTGTAGTTGTCTTTGTACACCTTGCACACACCCGTTATAATAATCCAACTGCCATAAAAGGTATAAAGGTTCACATCACGCATAATAACGCTACCGATGACTTACCATCTTTGGCTTACCTACATTTACCTTACTGTATTTTAGACAATTAATTGAATTGTAAGATTCCGTCTTCGATCGTATCTAGCAACATCTCCATTTAATTTAGAACTTCATTGTCGATTGTACTGGTGACTTAGACTTCAGAGTTTCCAGTACATGAGATGATCAACATTTCTAAACAAACACGGGGAACTTCAAATTGTGTTTGTTAGTCCTTCCATTTTGAAGAGACGTTCTTCGAGAAACTCGGCGAGCGTATCGCGTGCAGATGCTATCAAAGCTTGATTAATCGAAAGATCCAGGTTCACACACAGGTCGTGACAATACGCAGAATTCTTCGGAGAGGTTAGTCTAATTTAGACCAACGCTTAGATTGAACTTAGATGTGTCATGGAAAAGAAACATTATTGTAATGTTGTTAACCGACATAGTGCCACACCAATGTCCGTGTGAAAGTCGGACAAAGTCAAAACCAATCATTTAATAAGACAAGAATATGTAGAAAAGATGATTTTTGTACAGTTTTGTTTACAGTACAGAAAATTCAAATCCAGAATAATGATGTTTTAAACTCACTGGGACCAGTAATTTTGATAGACACCAGAACACGTGACCAAAATTTCTGATATCGACATCAAAGAGTGATCGATCTGACTTGAAATCAGTCCCTATGAAATTTTCGTTCAGTCGAATGTTCACGAGAAACTGTAGGTAGAGGACTCGCGTCGAACTGTTCGGAGTTTCGGATGGTTAGGTGGAATTGATAAACCAATTTCCCCATGATGGCTACGTGTTTCACAATGCATCAGCATAATCAGCACCGGTAGATTGTTAGGAACTATCACTTTTTGCACGAATTTTCTTGTTACGGGAGCACTGTGGAGTGTGCCAGACCGAATATAATTGGTTTCAGAACTTCGATCGTTATACATAGCGTCTGTTCGTTCTAGCACGTCTGTATATTGGAATATGTATACGTAACCCTCGATTTATGCATTTGGGAAATATAACATTTCTTATTTACCATAAACAGAGCGTAAAGAGCTCGTGTGTACAGGATCAGTGGAGAACTATTGAAAAAGCTTTATGCAAAAATGATTTTGTCAGCCTTTAAACGTTCCCCTGAAAAACAACTTTAATCTTAGCCCGTATATCCTTTTGTTTTAATTATTTTTTTACGAAACTTTTACCAACATATTCATAACATTTTCTGATTAAAATGACACCAAACACGACATAGTTTGGATCATATTTACTTGTTTAATTCAGGACACAGTAGAATCTCGATTATCCGTACCAATATGTGGAACGTGAGGATAACAGAACAGTTACCTAGCTACAATGTTAGATTAATTCGTTACTAATTTGTGCAATGAATCGTGTTAGAATGAACAGTTTCGGATATCATAGGTTCGGATAATCGAGGTCTACTAAATCGTGAATTTAGCAAGCAAATATACTTCGAATTATGTCGTGTTTGGTTTTATTTTAATCAGAAACGTGTCACACATATGTAGATAAAAGTTTCATAAAAAAAGTAATTAGAGATGAAAGAGTTCTGTCATTGTATTGGTATTGTCTCACCGATATAATCCCGTATCATAGTACCCTCGAGGCGCGCACCTTGATAGCGGGGATATATTTTTCACAAGTAATCCTGTACACCTCTTTCGCATACCCACATCAAGACATTGCTGTACACGTTAATTAACTTTTGCCGGAACGTTCGCCTTTTAGATAAACATGCATGTTTCTCAGAGACCTGAATAAGAGCCACGCAAAGAATGGTTGCTATCCCTTGAGGCGGCACCGAGAACGATAGCCTTTTTCTCTCTAGAGTAAATCTTTAAGGAAGGGAAAATCTAAGAAATAAAGAAGTAAATCTGGAAAAAGTAAAACGAAGAATAGAAGCATGGAACAAGATAAAACGGAAGAAAACGTGCTCATACATCGGGCAGAGAGTTACATGCAGAGGGTTCTATGTTATATGTACATTCTCTACAGGGTGAGTTAAATCGATTTACTGTGCCTAAACTAATGTCGTTATCAACTATATCGAAAAACGCTTTAATGAAAGAACTTATTTGCACACCTAATAGTGTGACTTTTTTATTACAACAATTCATAGAAAGAAACGATACGCAACGAAAACAAATTATTGCAGAGGCGAACGGTTAGGGTCATCGCGTCGGCTTACCTATACTTGCGTTACTGTATTTTGGACAATTAATCGATTCGCAGGACTTCGTCGTCGATTGTATCTAGCGACATCTCGATTTAATTTAGAACTACATCGTCGATTGCACTCGTGATTTAGATTTCGCAGTCCCTAGCGTAGAAGTCCTGCATTATTTACTGGCTAGCGGAATAGCTCTTATTGACTCACCCCGTGTGTATGGTACTGGTAGACGTTCGAGCGGAACCTGACCTAAGCACAGGTGGAGGCCGCTGAAGATAGCTTAAATTCATTAGCCACTCCATTGAATCGGCAGCAATTCGGCAGGGAGGGAAGCCCGCGTCGCTCGAGCAGCTCTTAACGCCGGCGGAATTGTTAATCCTTCGCCCAACCGCCGCGCCGTGCCGCGCCGTTTACCAACCGGGCATCGGTACTTTCGTGCCCGTGCACTAGGGACCTGCTCCGCTTCGATGTGTTAACGGGCGCAATAACAATTATCGTTCCGGTTATGCCCTCCATATTGTTCTCCGACGGTGATTACTGATTGGTTTCGCGGCGAAAATATCCAGGGCGGGGGTGTCGATTATCTTTTCTTAGCATCTCCTTCCATGTACCATTGCGTACCTCGCGAACATCGCAGGGGCATATCTGCTACTGCGGCAGAGTCGCCAGATTAAGACTCGTGTCCCCACTCTACCTTTCCTCTTCTATGACGCTATTCCCTCACTCTACCTTCCCCTTCTGCGACGCTATTCCCCCACGCTTCCGTCACGGCCCGGTCGCGCGACGTGTTCCGTCTCTGTCGTGCATGTGCCAGAATGGCACGCCGCTAATCCAGTACTGGCAGAGAGGGGGTAACTTCTTCCCCCCCCCAATTCGCGTTAATTCCCCTCATCTGGCGACTCTGATCAGGATCAGAATGCAACCGTGAATACGATGCACCCACTTAGTTAGTTGCGGTTCTGAAGGTACCACTTGGATTTCTGTCTCGTGGTAACGCGAGAGCAAACTGTCCGAAACAGCTATCTTGGTTGTTGCTACGAAGGTCGACTTAACCACGCTACTTGCCACGCGCAGACCGAATGTTACTTCACTCCTCGGTGTACAGGGCGACAAGAATGTAGTACTCCATCGGGTGAACAGCGTGCTATAAAACACGTATTTTCTTTTAAGTTGACATTAGAATTACCGATTCATTCAAGTCATTTTGACCCTTTCAATAGTTCTAACGTTAAGACCTGAGTTCGGTATAAAATCGACATACACGAAAATTATTGCCTTTTTATAACAATGAAAATTAATATTAACTCTTCTGTATATTGATATGTTTTTCATATCAAGAAGATAAGTTGCTTCAGCTTCGCTAAATAGAAAGTCAGAATTTGTTAGGCTTTCAGTTACATAGAAGGAGACCTTCATCCTGACCTGCGATATGGGCATGCCACGAGTGACCTACTGATAAAGATGCCCCATCAGCAAGGGTACTGCGATCAATCCAGTTAGGACAGCGCAAGGGTGCTGGTGTATCAGTAAGACTGGGTTACGGAGTCAAGGGATAGCAACACGTGCTAACGTTGATACATGGTAGCTACCGACGTTCCTCACCGTTAGAGTACCTCTATCGACAGCTCCCTTATGGCAAGCGCAAAAGAAGATAACTGATGTTTTTCTAAATCCTTATCGGTTTACTCTGAGAAAACCCGGAGTGCTTGCAGCATTTGGCTCTTTTAGAAATTGTTGCCAGAGATCACACAGTTACTTTTTGTTAACATTAACGGCAACACCACTGGTGATTTAATTGCGTTAGTAGCCACAAAAGTCTCACTTCAGAGCATCTAATCAAGGAGATCAAATGAAAAGTTACTAATTTTCGGAATGATAAATGGTTGACAATGCTTGCAGGGAGAGCTCACATCTGTGGGGTCGCCGACTTTAATGAAACTTTTTGCGGCGATTCTAGAGACAACATAAGCTGACGCGTGGACTTTTTTGACAATGCTCATTTTCTCTAATCCCCGCTCACGTGACATTCCCACTCCGCGCTACAAGTCTTCCATTGTTGGCAGAATTGCCAGGACCTGAGCGTAAGAGTGGAGTCTCGGAGCCTGGCGTCTTGAGTGGGGTCTCGCAGACTCCCTGCGCTCAATTGTCGAAATCACTGTCGTCTCCTGATAGACGATCAGCACTTGGTTCTACTTGTCTCGCATGGCGTATCAGATCCTACTTGTTTAGTCGAAATCAAATTTCAATCATCGGAGTGATTGAACATCGACCATTGTCACGTGATCAATGATTAGACGCTACACGAATGCCTGAGTAATGGTAGATTACTTGCTTGATTAGTCACTGGCCTCTGCTACTGTATCAACTACTCACATACTTGCCAATTGACCTCGCGGTTAATGCCACTGTAATATACATCTTTGTAAATCTGCCATAATAATCGACCCATATAGACATTGGATAATTATTTTCGTGATAAAATAGATCAGAAATTTAAAAATGGAACCTTCCTTTTTGCAATGAATTTCTAAAACTCGACATACGATTCTATTTGGTTCTCTTATTCGCCTTTAAAAACAATAAAATATTCTCACTAATGTCCAGGAGTGGGAATTCAATAGTTATTTCGTTGCTAAGTGATCTTAACAAAGTTGATAATAATGTGACAGAGTTGAGCATTATTTGAATCGTTCGGAATAAATATTCACGTATAAACTAATTATTCGAATAAATTCTTTCCAGTCGAATAGAATATACGAATACATAATTCATTACTCGTTTCAAGTTATTCTCTCTATTTAATCGAAAAATTAATCGTTATTTACTCGAATATTTTGTCGATTGCAAAATTATTCAAATTATGCGAACAATTGTCTAATGTTTTTGTTTTCACGTAACTTTATAAGAATATTTCAGATGAATTCCAACTAATTCCTGTCCGAATAAATTCTCGCTCGAATAAAATCTTTTATTCGAATAAATTTTTGTCTAACTAAATTTTTACTCGATTGGATATTCGTTAGATAGTGTCGAATAAAATTTTATTCGTCAGTCTTCGTCGGATAAGAATCCGTCATCCGAATAAAGATTTGCCCAACTCTGGTAATGATGACACCGTTTCGATGTAGAAGCCGTTGTACTTTTAACCGAGCAAGTACATACTATAAAAATTCGAACGGTAGCATGCGTGATCGCATAAGTAATGGGCTTGCCCTTTGTTCCTCGGTTCGCACAACTCGGAGCTGGGAAATTCCATTACATCGCGGCAAGTTACATCGAATTAATTCCGCTCGAACCGGTTTATCCTCTGTGCAAACTTGAGCTTCAGTCGCATATTGAAAGTTACTGTTGGAACAGTAATTAGTTACGGAGTATTAATATTACAAATATCCCTGATTTCGGTGAAACGGAAACCCGTGGTGCAACTAGATATTACTCGCAGATAGCACCCGAGTATAGTGTATTATTGTAAATGTTTATCGGTGCGTTAGGTCGGCCTATATTCGCGAAAGTCCGCTCCGCTGCGCTGGATTGCGAGTTTCAGGAACATCGTCTGACGATCTACATGAATTTCCGTTGATCCAACTATTATATGCTATAGTATAGTCTTACGAGTCGGTTACCATTGTCATTGTAATGCTGAATGAACGAATCCTTCAAATAATGCTTCCGATGACGAGGCAATGCGATTCCTGTGATTTATGGAACGAATTTTTACTCTGGTTCAACGTTCAATATAAGATAAATTTAACAATCTTTTTATGTTCACAGTTATGAGAAATTATGCAATAAATTAACTTGTTTAAACGTACATTATACTAAAAATCGTTAAAAATGTAAACAAATATATTCTTCTTATTTTGTGCGTGTTGTAGAATCATTTCCATGAAAAATTAAATTAATTATTATAAATCTAGTTAATATTGTTTAAAAAATCCCAATGAAATTCGAACGTCTTTCTTACACTCACAAACTATGATGAGACATAACGTGCATCAGAATTTAAAATCGTTATCGTAAAATGTGTTTTGACTAGGGTAATTCACGATGATGCGAGTAGAAGCCCGAGGTTAGCGTCTGCTTCCGGCAGCTTTAGTTATTCATGTATTATTCTTCGAAACGCACCTGCTTTCGCGAGGAGACGCGTATCCGTCTTCGAATTCTCGCGGAGGCAGCACATACAGGGTGGTCCAATAACTTTTACCACTTTCGAGTACCCCCCTTGTTTGTAATAATACATCTGTTATTTTTCGAAATAGTCTCCATTACTTTCGATGAGTTTGGTCCATCTTTCAGGTAATTATCGAATTCCTTCACGGAATAAAGATGGCGGTTGTTATGTAATGATTTCGACAATGCTTTTTTGCACCACTTCGAATGCTTGAAAAGTGTCTGCTAAATGATGCTGGAGTGATCGGGATAAATGAAAATCCGATGGAGCCAGGTCAGGAGAGTATGCCGCATGTGGGAGGATTTCTCAGCCCATAGAACAAATGGCATCTTTTGTTGCTTTCGCAACGTGTGGCTGAGCATTATCTTGTTGCATTATGACGTGCCGTGTTTCATCACCTGTAAACGGTCTTTTTCTTTCGAGTTCGTCACTCACCCGAATTAATTGCTGCTGGTCTAAAACACTGCAGATTGTTCAACTTTAGGCAAGCATAACTCCTGAACCATTGATCCTACAGGATCGAAACTTCGATCTGCAGCCGCTCCGGGTACAAATCTACTAGATTACATACCAAATACATCATAATTTATAGGAAAAAGGCACAAATTTTGAGTCCGGTAAAGCAGCCCAAACAATTTTTATATATCTTGCATGAAAATCCACAGTCTAGTAATACCAAACGAAATTGTTATTATTTTTACTATCGTTCTTGAAGGATCTATTAAAATATCCATAGGCCACAACTATAAACTCTCCAAAACTAAAAATTACGAAATGTTTGCCAGTATTGTGGAATGTCTATCACTATATTGGAAACCAAAACTCATTGCGAGTCAATAGTGTGTAAGTGCACTTCAAAATGAGCAGCGCATAAATGAACATTATTCTGTGTATGGAGAGGGATTATATTACAAAACAAAGCATCCACTTCGAAATTGTATGTTCAAGAATAAAATAAACAGTTTAACTGGTAGTTTATTTGTTCAATAAATTACAAATCTTACTAATATTAGTGACGTTCAAGACATTATAAATATATTAATTAATAAGTAAACTGTGCAGTTTTATAAAAGCTATAACACAATTTAAACAAACGAAAATTATTTAAGTTTCTTCAGTACCTATTTGAGATTCACTGAATTGAAAATAAAATGAAACAAAAACTGCAGTTTTGAGATTGGGTGATTAAAGTTTACATCGACGTTCTGGTAGAATAATAATTTTACATGGACAATGTACCGACAATAAATATATTTTTACCAGGTGACACGTACGTTCATATCAGATGCGTAATTTTGAACGTGACTCACTGTATGTATGCGCGTGTATAATCGTGGAAAAGGGGATTAGGTCGCGACCAACTCGTTTCGTATTCACCAGTTATCAGACGGTTGATAATCGAATGGTCCCCGCTGGTAAATACAAATGATAACGGCGGTTAGCGAGTATCATTAATTAAGGGTCCAGGAACGCTAGAATTGGGGTATAAATGCCATCGAAAACGAAGCCGAGGAAAGGGGTGAGAACCGTTCGTTCAACGCGCTGCGAAAGAGAAGAAGCATGTAGCGCTGCCAACGTCAAACTATACCTGGAACTCTCTTAATGGAAGCCACAAACGGGAATTCCACGATTTGCAATCGACTAACCATCGGAATGCTCCTTGGATCAAGAGACAGATAGATGTGCGAACAAACCCTGGATACCTGAGCATTTCGGGATCACTCGGGATCACACTTAAAAGAATTAAAAAATCTAATTTAGAGTAATTCTTATGGTAAACTAAATTTTACAGGAATTCTTTATGCAAACTTTGCTCTTATTTATTTTTCGATATAAAGGAACTTCAAACTGGATAGAGAGAGAGTAAATAGAGTAGATAGTGAATACTTTCGCTTATAATACTTGATAAGCGTGCAAACATTTTCTGCCCGAATGTCGGATAAGTAGAGCTCAGAGTTTTAAGCCCATCTGGATATTGTTTTTGCGAACATTTATCACTGAAAGTCCGAGGATTTTCGGATTATATAAACAGGATTTAATATTCAGATTGTATTGAAATTTTCGTTTGCTTGACTTCAGAGTTTATTTGATATTTTGCGCGCCGTTATTATGCAATTGCATAATTTTAGCGTTCCGATTGTTGCACATTTTCTACGTCCGTAAGCTTCGTGTAAAATTCCGTGGAAATTTTATACATGCTAATGCTAATTATCATTAATAATTTCGTAATATAATATCACAGCATGAAGTTTAATATTAATTTACGAGATCGATCGAAAGTATACATTGAATAATAGAGTAATGCAAATTTTATATAACGAATATTTGCATAAGTATTCAGTTTATGAAATTGCTACCACAAACCATTTCAGTAGCTTCAACAGCTGATTTCCTAAGCTGGAATGCAAAGAGTAAGCAGTGACGCAAATGATGCTTCTCGCACGCCATATTCTTTGAAATTGTTGCATAGGACTGGAAACTCTTACAATTAGAGCGCTCATTACGACTCTTCAATTTTATTTTAAAAAATACTTAAAACAGTCGAGTAGCGAACAAATACGTTTTTGAAAACGTCGCTTAATACCAGCTTGCACATTCATGAGCATCGCAAGATATAATGCATTCGTATTTCATCAAGAGGGTTGTTCACTCTCTTAAATATTCAGGAGGTTCGAAAATTTAGCTAAAATCATCTGATTAAATGAACCCCTCCGTAAGAAAGGACCCTCCACAGCGCGCGTCTGTGCTAAGTCATTTAATTTCTCAATGGCGCCTTCTCTTGGTGTTAGGACCTAACCGCTGAAGAATGGCCGCAATCTCAAGAGAGGGCCAATCTCCGGTTCGTTTCCCAAAAACCATAAAAGAAAAACTTGATTATTCGCATCCCCGGGGGAATCAGTATTTCCTGTCGGAACGATCGCAACGGAATCGGTCTTAATGGGGCCATGGTAGAGCCTCGTTGTAACCGGTGGGCATAAAATGGACACGAAATGTCTTTCCTTTGGAGAAGGGCACATCAACGGAATCATCATGGTCGGTGATGGTTGGACTGTTCCCCATGAGTCGGCGTCTCTTAATTTCGTGAAGGAGAAATGTCCAAGGCAATAGAGCCGACAAGGCTCGACCACAGATCCATAAACCTTTCGGCAGGAAAAATTCCCCTGGCTGGCATCGTCACCCCGTCGAGATTTTATTCGAGGCTTAAGGCCAATCTCACGAGGCTCGCCGCTTTCATGATTCTTCATCCCGTCTTCCCGTTCCGGGACGAAGTCTCACTGGCCACCGGAGTTTGACCTCCAGCCGAAACTGGCTCGCATGAAGGGAGCATCCGCGTCGAAGTAAACCGTGGGTTAATGCATTCTATCTAGGAATTATGATCGTGCCAGGCGCGATTCATAAATCGGACAAAGGATGTAATTTCGAGATGAGTTGCCTCGCCGTTTCCTGATACAATACGGAACCGCGTAGAGATTCTAACCACGAAATTTCGAATATCGTGTTCCTGTAATGCACCGCCGCGAAAATACAATTATTCGCATAGATACGGTGAAGTATTTGAACACCAAATTTCCCAATCTCGAGATATGATGATAACATGTTATGATCTATCTTTTTATTTCCGATTCAGAGGAAGTTAGGTAAGAAATTTTTGAAAAAAGTTATAGCAGATATACCCGCGGAACAAGCGCTATGATATTTCTTCAGCCCCGTTCTATCTGAAACGAAGTGACCAACATCTTCCGCTTCGTTTGTCATCTCTTCACGCTTCATCAAACTTCTCAATCAATTGGTTACCTCACCCGCGTCTTCTAAACTTTAAGATGGTCTATAACGTTCCTGCGAAATTTTGTTCGCGGAACAAATTTCGAACGACGTGGACATTGCGTTCTCTGCTCAACAATGATTAACAGAGCGTATCTAAAAATACTTTGTCACAATGTGTAAGATAAATTAGTGCGTAAATGTTTGCAACAAAGAGTCATAATGTGTGTATCTTATATTATTTTTTATAAATCATTTTTCGCATGGAACTTTGTTGAGTCAAGAACACAGGAGCACGGTATCAAGGAACAGGAAAAATTCATGAAAACTATAGAAGAATCGTAGCAGTGCACTCGAGATAGACATTCGGGACATCACCCTTGAGGATTCCCCTTCGCCTTAGCTCTTCAATTATGCAGAACAACAGGAAAAGCTTCATGTACATATAATTCCATTTGATAAGAGCCATTCAAAACAGAAAGAAGGTTAAAAATGAATTCATTTATTATCTATGAATAAAGGGTCATTTAAATAGGGGTGATTAAAAAAAGGTTTATTTTACTAAATAATATAGAAACACACCAGATCATTTTTTTTTTAACAAAATTGATGCACCTTCTTGTCATCTTTCGAAAGTACTCTTCGGTCGATTAGTTTGGAAGTGATTAATTTTCCTGTGCGAGGGCGCGATATCAAACGTTGCGAAGGTCCTAAATTGTTGAAAGTATCGGTTTCTCATTGGACGCTGAATGGTCCGCAACAAAGCCGATTGTGTCCAAGAAGAAATGGTATTTGGAGAGAATTCCGCTACGCAGAAAAGCGCAATTAGTAATCGCATCATATCGACTGGACGACGCGATTTCAGATTATCTGCCGGCGCGGCGAGGAGACAGTAACTAATGAGCGCCCTGAGCAATCGGTCTTTTTCAGCCTCGGAGTCGATACCGGGCCGTCGGCGTCGCGTCGCATCGTGAATCCGGCATCCGGCGCGCCACGGCAAACGAACAAGAGAGAAACGTTTTCATCTTTAACCCGTTTACTATATCGCGCTGTTCCATAACGCGGCTCGCGACGTGCCGGAAGCTTTCAGACGTCCTTTAAGCCGGCACGGCGCGGCGCGGCGCGGCGCGGCGTCATCGAAGTCAAGATTATTTGCCGTCGCGAAAGGGTGGACCGAACTATACCGTAGTATTCCATCGATGTTTGCCAGCATTAAAATTACGGAGAAATAATACCAGAGAGACAACATCGTACACGAGACCGTCTGACGATAAAAAAATTCAAGGTATTCACAGAGTCTAGTCTATTACCTTGCGAGGGTTAAATACTGAAAGTCTGTAATCGTCGCAGATTAAATTCTTAAATAATGTTCCGTGGGCTAACTTTTCCGTACTACGCTCGGACTTAGGGTTGTTCAACTTTCGCGGATTATATTTCAAGTTATTAAAAACACGGTGGATTTTTATGAAGTTGACACATACATACATACAGCGAGAACACGTAGAAGTAAAAAGTTCTGTAATAAGAAAAGGAAACTCGCGTTCTTCGGAATTTTGAACTTCCTACCTGCTCAGAATCCCCAACTTTTCTTGTTATTAAACTATCGTAATGAATATATTACATTCCATAGAATCTGGTGTTGAAATTTGTGGAATAATAAAAAGATACCGTGTCACGGAAAAGTGAAGAGCACAGCCCAAAAAATTAGTTTTGAAGAAACCGATTAATAAGACTGATTACTTTGTTATCATTCGCACAAGATGTCATTGACATACCTGTTAAGCAGGTTATCCTAGGTTGTTTAAGGTTTGTGACCAGTGACCACAGATTCTGTTGTCGAATCTGAAAAGAAATAACACACAATGTTAATCAACAAATTTCACCATTTAACAAAATTAGTAGTACATATGTAGCTAAATTTTATTTCGCACGCGCGTTCAAAGCTTCAGTCTTACCAGCAATAAAAGACAAAATAAAATGCAACTTTTATGGAATGAAATTATTGTACCTATGTAACAGCCCCATAAAATACAATAATACAACTTTTGCAGGGAGTATTATTACGAAATTTTAATTAGAACGATAATATTTTGTGATAAAATTTAATGTTACATTATACTCTTTTATTGACGGTAACTTAGGTTCCGTTAATATTGAAATTATTTACCTGTAAATGAATTACACATATATGCAAATGATTAATAAAAACATACAAAAGACATAACAATATTATATAAAAATGTCACTTTATATAATATTCTTACTTGAAATTATAATATGTGACTTTTTCTATACTTATCTACTATGAAAGTGTTAAACGAAATGGAAAATATATAAAAGATTTGCATTTCGATAAGAATTATTAGATCGAATTCCTGCATTTTTTAATAAAATAACGAACTATTGAAATATATTTAGCAGTGTGTTTAAATACATCAAAGCAGTTCTATTCAATTCGTAATTACTGCAAGATTACGCTGCATTCTTCAAGCTTTAATTCCAGAAATAAAAAATTCCGTGAGAGAAAGAACCTCACTCTTTTTAATTAGCAATGACTGCAACTTAAATTGCATTCTTCAAGCTTCAATTTGACCATCTCATAAAAAAAAAACAATTCTTCAGCGAAAAGAACTAATTATACGTGTATAACAATACTTGTATTACATTTGCTTTCGCCAACCATAATTCACTTAAATTCAGTCTTAAAATTCACTTTATACACCTTAAGAGATTTCGCAGAAAATAACAATCGATAGAAAAATTTGACACTTAAATAGTAAATAGACAAAATAGTGCTTTGGAGTAGGGAACCTCAATTGAGCTCTGGAAACTCTTTGGAACTATAAAAGGTTCCTGAGGGATCCTGAGGGGATTCCAGAGGCCCGTCGAGGGTCTTTACAAACTCCACAAGTTGCTGCAGGCCCCCTTCTAGAGCCTCTGGGGACTTCTGGTAACTCTACAGGCGATTCAAGTGCCACGATAATAATCTGTTTTGGATCATTGCAGGAAATTCTGGAAATTTAAACTGTGATAACTTTGTTTAGAAAAATAGTGTAATAATCTAATCGAACTCATTTTAGGAGAGATCACATCTGTGGGCCCACCGATTTTAATAAAACTTTTTGTGATGATTCTTCTCTGCAGCGACAACGCCTATAAAATATTGGAACTTGCATACGGAACTCGATACGATTTTTATTTGTTTTGGATCTACGAAGGCTGTTCCCATTAAAAATAGGATTTCACTACATTTCACTTTTTAAAAATTTTTTTACAGAAATTGGAAATTTTGCATAAACATCCATAGTTTAGTAAGAAATAGTTTGCTATTAGTTCTAGTGTTGAGTTAAATAATATTAAATGCATTAAATCCGGAGTCCACTTATTATACGACATTTTAATGTGCAAAACCGATTTTTAAGGTACTGTATTCAGTTTAGATTGAAATATTCTATTATACTTTTTCAAATAAACTTGATTTGAATGTCAATCAATGTGATTGTCGTGTATTGTTTTCATGTGAATGGAAAAGTAAACACATTGGCGCTAGTATTATGTATTATTTGGTTTTGCCTTTTGCAAAACCTCATATATAGGTTTTGCAAAAGTTAAGGACCAATTTAGACGTTAACATTTAGACAACTTGCAAACGTGAAAAATATACCGCATCGAAGCCCAAAAGGTGCAACCCCTATTACGCCGATCGAGACCAAACGAATTGTTGAACTCACTTGATATATCCTCTCATCCATTTCCGTGAATAACCTGTACAGCACCGAGTCCTGAGTACTTCCAACGATTAACAACACGCGCGCAATTTAGATGAAAGCGAATTTCCCGTGCGGGTGTGCGCGTCTAAAATATAAATAGTAAAAACCGAATATTCCGCGTCGGCAAAACGTTATTGAACGACCATCCGACAAGTACCTCGAATATCCGAGCTACATTTCCATATGTATTATGTAGATCACTATGCGGGAATCCCATCCCCACGTACACTGCGAATTTCCCACCATCTTTTGGCCGAGTATGAGTCTGAGAGATGACACTTGATATCCCTGTATCATTTTACTCCGACTCTGACGTTTTACGTGAGGAGGTGTATAATGGTAAAAGATATCTTGACACCTCCTTATATTCCCTGAAAATAATTATTCCATGTTTATTTTTACATTCGCGATGCAGCACCGCAGGTATGCTGTCGCCTGATGCAACCGAAAAGTGACTGCTTCGCGAATGTTTAGTAACAATAATTTCTGGCCAAAATTCAAGTTTCCGCGCGCGCGCGCGCGCGTGTATCGAGGTTACGCGTGCGGCAAAACTCGGGTTCAGCTAGGTAAAACCCCTTTATTAATTCACGGATTAATTTCCCTGTAAGAACAATTAGATTCAGGAAGACGTTTACCAGCACTCGCGACTAGCGATGGGCATTCAATACTCTGTTTTGCAAGTTTTCAAGCAAATCAATCACCACTGTAACCATAAAAAATCCTATATGCATGTTTCAATAATGAAAGCATTTTGAAAAGTCGAATGCTTTGAAAAAAATCAGAAACAAGTAATTTTTCTGGTCCTACCGTTAACACCGGGTCTGACAAAATCTTTGGAAAGCAGGAATATCATCTGCGGATATTCCCGGAGGCCGCGGAGTTACGGTGCGATTGCGGTGAAGAACAGTTTGCGAGTGTTCCTTTTCAGCGATAAAATGGGCAACGTTCCACGGGGCAACAAATGTAACACGTGTTCGCGGGGGACAGAATAAAAGTGTTTAAACGCACCGCAGGATTTAAGAGTGGCACGAAGTAGTGCTTAACACCGACTCGGTCGTAAGTTTCTGCCCCGGGTGTGGTCGTGTACCATCGAAATCCGGTGATACGTCGAACGCTGCCCAGATGCGGCTCACTGCAATTCGCTGCAATTCGCTGCAATTCGCCAGGTGGTGCATTACGACCTCGACGTCTCCCGTTCGAGATCGGCGGCGCGATGCAAGGTCGATCTTTACCCCTTCAGCCGCTGCGCCGCGCCGCGCAGGCTCTTTACATTTACGAGCCGTTGTATATTGGAAACACTGGCCCCCGGAAAAAGCTTATATTGATGAATCAACGTCGCGCAGGATCCACGGGAAAAGAGGAGACAGTATCTGATTTACTGGACCATAAATATCTCTAATCTGTAGCAGACCCGGGGTGCATCCTTCCACCTCTCGCTACCTCGTACGTATACTTTTTCACTTTTCCTCGAAATCACGTCGGCGTTCCTCCTTGTTCCCCTCGGAACCGGCGTGGCCTTCCTTCCATTGCCCATTTTTCATCCGTTTTGGCGGGAAAAGAATACTAAATTACGCATCGGCGAGCGGTGAATTGAGAAAAATCGGAATCAGCTTCTGGCATCGTATTGAACGCTATAATAAAATAGTATTTTCCATAATATAAAACAATAAAAACAATGGATATTATATGTATAATGGAAATGTTGATATACATGATCGTGAAGACATAACAAGAATCTATAAATTACTATTTAGTAGATAGGAATAATTTTTTAATGAATTTTAGTGTAAGTTTCATCCCGATATCTCTCGTGGTTCAGAAGTTATAGTAAAATGTAGCGCGACCAGTCTCTGTCGCGCATCTGTCACAACGTCACGTGACTAATCCGGTACTTGCAGAGAGAATGTAATTCTTTCCCCTGAATCCGTGCTCCCCTTACCAGGCAACTCTGCTTTGGACAGTGTCGAATATAAGTCTTACTGTTCCAGTGAGTATTGCGCGTGATCGCAGCGAAGATAAGAAATCTGATTAACCGTGGAAATTGAGTGACTAATGTTGCGCGCGAGAAGACAGCGCGGAATTAAAATTATGATGGAGCGAACGTGTTAACTGAGTTTCATACTGTGTCGCCTCAGCGCAAAGGTAAATGTAGTAAATCACGGAACTAGATTAAAGTTAGGTCCTTTATAACCAACTATAACTCCCGGTCCACGGTATTTCATGAGCTCGTACTTGTTTCAAATCGGATTCAGTTAATTTTTGAGTTTTCGCGCAACCATGAACTTCGAACGCGCGGAACATCGTCAACGTTATTTTCTCTTGAGCGAAGTCGCGCGTATTTGATTCGCAGCCCATCATTGATTTCGAACGAATTCTCTGTTCCGGTCCATTTCAATTCGCAATCGTCTCGAGTCTTCGCGAATTTCGATACAGCTCGTGCCGCGAGGTTCAAGACGAGGAGAACACGAAAATTTCGCCACTGTGAAACCCCACGAATCACCGCAGTCCGGTCGCACACCAATTATGCACCAGAACTCCTGCTGGAGAAGGGATCGCGATAATAATTAGCGTGCTGGTCTAAATCAACAATCTGCTTTGTTAAACGCGGAACAACGCGATGTGAGGCGGCACAGTTCGTCTCCACTAAATCAATTTTGTCGAATTAATTAATTGGAACACATCCCCGAAATGACATGTACCGCCAGCCAGCGGTTCAAATCCTATTAATTAAACGGAAATTATTTAATTAAACCGGCTAAGGGAAACGAGCCGTTCTACAGCGTGCTTATGTCCAACTTGAACCTTCGGGAACGCTTTGACATTCTGCCTTTGGAATCTCGAAAACTTCATTTTCTTCACAATTTCTTTAAGCACGAGTATGTTGTTGAACATTCTTTTGGCAATCGTTATCCCCACGATGCTTGGAATACTGCTGTAATTTCGATTGCTTTTACTTTAATGAAAATAATATATCCACTTCCGGTATAATAGTCCTAAAAATTGGCACTCAAAACCAGAGTACCCTCTTAAACGATGGAAAACGGTCTATAAGCTAGAAACCTGCGAAAAAAAGAGAAAGGGAGAGAGGGGAGCAGGAAACGGAAACGAAATGAGGGTGGAGGAGGAGGCGGTTCCGTGATAACCGACGCGACGCAACGCCCAAATTTTACATCCCTTTCTTTTCCCTCAGCGACATTATTTTCGCCGATCTCTTTCTTCTATCTAACCCCTGTCGCACTTTCGCCCTCTCTTTGGGCTCGCACTTTTTTCTCTCGTGAATTCCTATTTTCCGCATAAATTCCATAACGTCGCTCTGCTATCACGTTCCCCTTTTCCTTTTCCCGTTTTAGTCGCGAGTAGTACAGCGCCAAAAAAGGGGGTGGACCGTGGAGCGTGGAGCGAAAGGGGTGAACACCGACGACTGCACCAACTGCGCCAACCGTAGAGGGGCCAGTTTGCAGAACGGTGCACTTGTCATGTAGAGGGAACGCTACTTTTTACCATCTTATACTTTAACAATATATTAACATTTTAATATATTGTATTGTTTACCGTATCCAAACTGTTCATGCATTGTATATGCGACATAAATCTCTTATTTGGTTTAAAGCAATAAATGAATAATAATTTATTATGGTTGAAAATTAAAAATTTAAACAAATCCTCTTTTGCAGACATATTTTTGAATAAATGTACTTTAACAAAATTTCGAAAAAGTTAAATTGATATTTGCAGAGTTTTCTCTCTCTCACTCTCTCTCTCTAGACCAAAAGACCCCCTATCATAAAATTGCATTATTATGAGCAACCAGGGGCGCCTGAAGAGCTCGTCGGCTTCTTTCAAAATTTTCCCCAAAATGGAGGCAAATGAGAGAGACGAATGACGGTGGTCCCACGACAATACGATACGGTATTCCGTATAATTAATGCCCCAATTTGTTTGTGTCCAGAATGAAACCCGATTTTCCGGCAGTGGTCGTTTCTAAGGGTGAAAACTAGCTTGCTTTTGATATTACATTTTTTTTAGATATTCTATCTTACACTTGAAAATTATATAAATAAATTATGTTTTCGTAACTAGCTAGAAACTGTTTCAAAGTGCACAAGGTAGTTAGCTTCTATCAGTAGTATGATTAGCCCATGAGTCTGACTATCGATTTACCGCATCTACTTACAAGGGAACATCGGGAACTGATACATTCCGATTTTGATGAAACTTTGCATAAATACTTGTTAGACCTATCTAAGAAGATCCCCTACCTGTAGTTCGTTCGTGCTCGTTTTTAACTTTGAGGAAGAGTAATAGTACTAGCAAACTAGCAGTTGCTTTTGAAGGATTGTCCACACAGAGCTGGCACAAATATTTAATCAATTAATGAAAATTATTGAATGTCTTGGGTGATCGACATCGTAGATGAAACGTTAAAACGATTATAATGACAGTAAGGCAACTGATGTGATTACAGCGAAAATCGAAGCAGACTGAATGCGGATTCTAGCAGTTGCTTTTGAGGCTTTTTTCCATCCACCCTCTCGATTGGTCGTACACAAAGGATAAGGGTACGTTCCGTCGAATGGAAATGTCCGACAGATTTTCGTTGATAATCGTTGAACGGATGCGTGGCATGGCGATAAAGGGAATAACGAATGAACGGTGACGAGGCCGAGACAAGTAAGATCCTATTGGACGCGAACGAGTAACGAGGAACGTGTGCTATTCATTAGCGGTCTCTCGCAACAGCGAGCAGACTTTAGGAATAGCGTACGCACGAGTGGAAATTTAATCTGAAGTCCCGCAACCTCAAAGCGATTGGTAGAAAGACCGATCGGAATGCTCGATGGTCGCCAATAAAAACGATACTGCACTGTGGTTTGAATAAATATGCTCGGTCCAGAGGCCACTTTGAAGCGCGGCAATTGACCATAATAGGCCGGCGCGGCCGTGCCGTCCAAACGGAGAGCGAGAGAGAAAGAGGACAGGTGAACAAAGCACGAGAACTGATCGGGGGAAGAGAAATAGAAGGAAATATCTCGCACATCGGCACACGGTGAACATGCGAACTCGATGAACATACGTTCGTCAAGCATCCACCGCAGAGGAGGTTCTTCGTTTCGTCGCCGTGCAATGGACCTTGCAAACCCCGTGGTGTGAAACTAACGCGATTACGGCTAACGCAAGAGGAACGATCGACGTTCAAACCAAGGATCAAATGAAACTAACGACGACGCTTCTCTATGATGCACGATCACCGTCCTCTGGCCAGGATAGATCCGGGCGAATCGCTCCACTTTCTATTTAATAGTAGAAAATTGAATACTATAATTTAATTTTAATGAAATTTTTTTAGGTATTACTATAGGTACATCACATTTATAACACAAAGAAAGTATTGATTTAACATTTATTAACATCTACCGTTGGCATGCACCAGTCACTGTTGTATAATTTCACCATGATTGACATAAATTTAAACAAAAGAATGTAGACAAAATATCTGATAAAAAATCGAATGCGCCAAAAATTAAATTTTGAATGATAAAGCCCGAGCGAAAATTACAAATAAAATTCTATGCGAATTAAGTCGATCAAGAATTGAATTTCCCTCTATAACGTCCGTCAAAGTGTCTCATTGTCAGTTTCGCAGCGATGCAGTTTCCAACGACGAAAATGAATGAAAATTAAAAAAAGCATTCTCTCCCTCTGAACCATAATAATACTAGCAAGTGAATATTTAAACGGGAATTATTGGCGAATTTATGTTGTAGCGCAAAATAGCGAAGCCTTCCTTCAATTTTTGAGGTTAACCTCTAATTCTTACGAATTAAAACTTAAATAATATTAGAGATCTTACGAGTATATAATATCAGAAAATTTATACAATTTATACATATAAATTGTATATTATAATTTACAACAAATTTCCGTGACGGCGCAGTATACATTTCAATATTTTGGGATAGTAGTGCTCCTGTCGGAAATTTAATCGCATTCAGATTCGCGCACATGGTAGCTCGGGCGAATAATTTACAACGACTGCTATAATAAATAACGCTGTCGACCGTGTTAGCTCGTGCCCTGATCCAGTTTTTGTTAGTATAACACAATAATGCTGCTGAAATTCACGCCGCCATTTTCTGATGAAACAAAAGACGCGTGGATTGCTGTCCAGTAAGATTATGGTTTTGCATGATAATGGTCGAGGTCAGGCTGCAGTTTGAATTGCATAAAAGTTGAAACAATTTCGCGTCAGAATTTTTCATTATTTATTTCATAGTTGTAGCCAACGAGCCATTTCGCATTTAGGCTCTCTGCTTTAAATGCATGTGTCCAATTTTTCTCAAAATAGTTCCAAGCTCGTAAGTCAGGAGGCAGTACAAAATGCCCTAGTAGCATTTATGGTTGGCAGTTTGTTGGGCCTTCGTTGAGGTATAGGTTGGGCAACCGTTAGAAATGTCGCCTTTTATGCAGTTGAGCCAACAATTGTTGGATTATTAGCAATAATAATGCAACACTGCAGTTTCTGACCGGTGGTGGACATACCAAAATCCGTGGGCTTTGATGAAAAAATTGAATAATAGAAGCCCGCAGCAGAAAGTAAACTCATTTTTCATTTGATCCGTTCGGGTATCGAATTTTCATATTCAGACACGTTCATCCGAAAAAGAAAATTGCTAGCCCAGGATACAAAACTTATCTCCAACTATTCTGTCACAATAGAAGGATTTACATGTCCCCGGGGACAGATGTACGTTTTCCAACGGCACGAGTAAGGTGCTCATTGCTCCAGGATCAGTTTAAGGTAAAAAGCAACGCCACGTCTCCGGCAGAATGCGACTGCGAGTCCAAGCAAGAGATAAACTCCGACTACTCAATCTTTTCGTCCTCGCCCGACGAGTTGCTTCAACTCCGGCCGGTGAATTTTTATGTAAATTTAATGTGCTCGCCAGCGTTATGGACTCGCACTTTATACATCTCAAAGAAGAGTGTAATACGATCAAGAGCCCGTGGAAATCTGGCCGAACTTCTCCGCAGTTTATTATGCAAAGCGTCATTTATTATTCAACGAGATGTAACAAGTAACGCTTACGCTCCGGGCTTAAGCTCCTCTCAATCGAGCGTGAAGCCTTATTCTTATCATCACACCGGGAACGCAATTATCTTCGCGATGATGGTGTTTGGAACGGGACAGAGTGTGAAAATATAAAACAGACACTTTTCTGCGAAGCTTACAAGGGAAGTTATCGAACCCGTAAACTCAAGAAATTATGAAACTTTGCACACAAGGAGAGTAAGTTACCCCTAATGCAACCTTACTTTATCAAAAAATTGCAAAACTGAACTTATTGATATATCTCTCACAATTTTTATAACAATATATGCGTTTGTCTGAAGAAATCTATTTAATAATTTATAGTGGAAGCAACGTTGTCATTTTAATAATTATAGAATAAAAAATGTGAAACCGGTCATTTTAACGGTCGTGGTGAGGTTAGTGTTAATTAATACTTTCAGTTCAAGGCTTTTATTAGTTCAGAAACTTTTTCATCGATGACTTTATTGACGAATGTAATAATTCAGTGTCAAAAGCTTGCGAAGTACCGTTCGAGGAGCCATGTAAAAGTTAGAAATGTCAATAACAATCACCCATCTGTCGATACACGAAACTCGTCAATCTACAGTCAGTTAATTGCCCTTTGCTTTATATCGTAGTTTAGTAAATTTTCACTTTTATTATTTCTCATGTATTCTTTACTATAGCGCTCGGATTTACTTACTCGCGACGGTCGAATTTCGAAGGCTATGCCCCGTGGCGTCGCGTCGCGTCGCGTCGCGTCGACCCAGCCGCTCGTCTCGCTCCCAGTGGCGGTCCTAAATACAGTTGAAATTATATCGTGTTCGGTCTTATTTTAATAAGAAAAATGCCACAAATATATCGGTGAAAGTTTCATAAAGAAAAAGATAAGTAATAATAAAAAAGATTTTATATTGGTATTACATTGTGAGGAGGCGCGGGCCTTTGAACTCTGCCGGCGACTGCGACTCTCCGCGTCGCATTAGTAGTGGTTCACACCGATATCCCCGAGCCGAGATCAGATTACTATAGTCGAGGGGATATTTTTTTCGTTTATCGAGTACGGCCTTATTGCGTTTATAGAGGATTTACTGTATTAGGAGAACCGATACACTACCATAGTAATGGGGGAACCGGTACACTAGGAGTGTGGGCACCGCTATGATAGAGAGGAGAACTGGTACAATATTATTGGGGGAACCGGTACACTGTTAGTGGAAGTTGTTAAATTGAAAATTAATTTAAAAAAGAGTGCACCAATAATGAAAATTTTGGGCCACGTTAGGTGGTCCTACGGATTACCATGAAATGGTGGTTGTCGGTCCAGTGGAGTGAAGCTCTGCAGGGCGCAGTTCCGTCGTGAAATGCAATTTATTACCGATATTACCAGGTGTAATGAAACAATGCATTCAAATCATTGCCGCGCATAACAGTCCACTAGAATCAAAGTTAACGCTATTACGACGAGTTTATCCTGGCACTTATGCAAAACCAATTCTCGGAATGTCCTAGCGTCGCTCGAATTTATTTACGAGTCAGTCAATCCCGATTCCGTTCAGAAACGATCCTGTTGATAACGAATGTAGCCCTTCCCACGGTCGCGGAACATAACGAGCGAACTCCTGCAGTTCAGTATTTCACGCTCGATAAAATAAACCTAATCCAGCCTTGCCCACCCGGGTCCAGCCACCCTTTCGAACCCGTTTGTCTCTTTCTTGAACGCGCAGACTATAGACTGTCGACGATACGTAACCGAAGAGCGTCGTAAACTTTACGAGGACAATGTTATGTCCTGACCATACTGGGATGGCTCTAACCTCTTTTCTACTTGCAGGGGTGGCCGTGCCCATGCATTGTCACGGCCAAATGTCCCGAAGTACGCTTCTCCCACCCTTTCGCGCCTGGAGAAAGTGGAAGAAAGTATGAAAGTTTATATGATAGCGGAGTCCAATGTGCGCTAACCATGTACAGTAAAGTCGCGTTATTTCTCAGCGACCGCCTACCAAGAATTTGTCAAGTGCCTACCCCGTCCACTGAGGGGAAACGCCGCAGGGGCCACGAAGCTCGAGCTGCCTCGATCTCCGAGCAGTGTAAACGTGCCACGTAATCTGATTTCGGCTCGGGTATATCCGTGTGAACCACTACTAATCCAATTACAAAACTTCTTTATTTTCTTTCGGGCACAAGGAAGGACAGCGCGAATCCTGTTTACACGCTGTCCTTTTTGTACGTTCGGCTTCCTTTGTACTTTCGGCGCGGTCGGCGCGGTCGGCGCGGTAAACTCAGTCCTGAAATAAATAGTGTCCCTACACGATATTTCTCCGTGCAGAACACAGCGATTTGCAAAATATGTAACGCGACTTTACTATATTGTTTATGTGCTTCGGGAGTGCAACGCAAGAAAACAGTCGCGATACAACTTTTCTAGGGGATACGGCAGTGCACAATTAAGCGTCCGCAGTCGGGACCGAATGTTCTTTGATATATTCTCATTATTATTCCATAACAGTAACATCGATAAAACCGACAAATATAGAAGCAATAAAAAATACCCCAGATGTACAAATAGAAGCATTCAAGTTGTTATATTTACGTTGGCAATAATAAACATAGCCGGACATTCATTGCTTGCCAAAGACATACAAATGTGCAATGAACATACAATAAACGGTAATTCAATTTTATGCAGAATTTGTAACGGCGAGCAAATATGTTCGATCCAGTTTACTGACCACATACTTCATATCCTCTAATGATAAAATAATTGATCTCATACGAGTAAAATGTGAAATGTACACAATTAGTAAAAATACACATCGCGACATTAAAGTGGATTTACTTGTACAAATAAAGAACAAGTAATTTAAATAAACCAAAATTTGTGGTGGACAATTTGCGGTATTTGAAGAAGTCTGAACTTGTGCATTTTTTTTCGCAATAATTAACTAATTAATAATTACCGGTCGGTAATGTGCTAATTTAAAGTTACTATTATATTATTTCATGTGCAATAACCTACTATTTTCGGTTTGATCAAAGGTATCTTTTAGTAGTTCCTAGTAACCGTAAAATCAACAAGTTTCTATGGAAGTATATTGACTCAAGCCAGCCAATCACGTTCTAGTCCACAGGATAGATCGGCTGCACAGACCACAGAGGTGATTAAAGTTTTTACGCAAGAGGCACCAATGATTTATCGGATAATCTAGCGAGGTCCTGAGAGCTCGAAAGATCCGCATCGATGTAAAAATTGCTCACCGGTCGACTTATTTAATTACCTGTAATTAACAGCTGCACCGGTGCCCGCGTAGGGATCGATTGAATTAAATCGCGGAGCAATTTCTGAAACGGCCATCTCGTCGTGGAACCGAGATCCGGCACATGAGAATTCGGTATTTCCTTTTTCTGCAATCGGACAGGTCGTTCTATCCTGGCAAAAGTTTCTTTTCTTTTCTTGAAAAATTTTCGGACCGTAATTAGACAGGCCAATTAACGTGAAATAATCTTAATTCATAAAAAGTAAACTTGTATGAGAGAGAGAGAGAGAGAGAGAGAGAGAGAGAGAGAGAGAATGCATGTAAGAAATTGTATATTTTTGGAGTTACAACATATTTATATTGAATTTTCTGTGTACTCTTCACATTTAACGTGTAGGTATTTCTATTTTAAAACTTCGCATTCGATGAACAATTTTAGGAGGCGGCATGCTCAAAATTTCATAGATGAAAAATAAGGTCCACCCTAGCGTAGACTTAAGGGGCCTATTCAACAATGCCTATTGCGCAACATGATTGATCGTGAATGATAGTGATCGACTAATTGCGCAACCTGTTGCGTCAAATCAGAATTTCCAGATATTTTGTGCACAACAAACGGGGTGCGCAACGATGCGCACTGTGAATGGCAGTGTACAAATTTTGTGAGACGAGTCTAATTACTGCTGCTGTGTGTGTGCCTGGCTGTCTGTCTATGTGTCTGTGTGTCTAATTGCTCAAATTATGTGTGAACGTGAATACAATTTGGATTTAAGCAACATCATGCTGCACAATAATTGTTGCGCAACATATGATTGATCGTGAATAGACCCCTTTAGCAAAGAGCGCGGACCGTTCGAATCTTTTCCGAATACAAAACGCAATCGTAAACATAATTGCTCGGAAGTGGCTCGAAAGTGATCGTTCGAATATCATCACCATGTACCGACGAACAGTGCCAATTGCTGGGCTCGAGGAAGCAATAAAGTCCAGCCGTCAAATTTAATCGGCCGGCATACATCTTCCGGGAAGTTCAAGCCATTGCCAACCGGGCTCCTATTATCGCAGGCTCGTCGAAATAAAATCACGTTACGTGCGAGTTAGTAGTGTGTCGGTGACGTAAAGAAGACGGGGCCGATAGAGACATAAAACCGCTCGTTATTGACGTAAACAGCCATAAGATGGCCGAGGGGATTAAATTTTCCGCCAGAAGAGAATCGTCTTCCAGTTATCAAACCGAGGCGAGGAAGCGTTCTTTCCCCGATCCGGAGGAGAACAAAAAGGATTTAAGAGGCGGACGCGGTGCGCGGGGTGGATGGGGGATGGGGGATGGTATCGGTTGCGCTAGGGAT
The DNA here is from genome assembly GCA_028455605.1 of Lasioglossum malachurum. Classification (NCBI taxonomy): domain Eukaryota; kingdom Metazoa; phylum Arthropoda; class Insecta; order Hymenoptera; family Halictidae; genus Lasioglossum; species Lasioglossum malachurum. The sequence continues at coordinate 32,376,931 of CM052315.1, forward strand.
AGGTAGAGAAGACACAGATAGAGAGATAGAGAGAGAGAAAAAAGGGAGAAGCGCGTTCGAGTATCGTCAAGTGGCGATTACCTCCATCGAAATGCCTTGCCGGTGGCAATTTCCAGCGATGCACAATTCGCGATCTAAAAGCAAGAGAGTTTCAATCGGCGGAGCGACGACGACGCGGCGCAACTTTCTCATTGACCTGAATTCTTTCCCAACTAGCGTCCATTTTTGTTACTGCGACCCTACCGACACGGTCAGGATCTCTCTCTCTCTCTCTCTCTCTCGCTCTCGGTCTCGCTCTCGCTGTCATTTGCACGCATTCCAATAGGTGCACACGTACCGTCTCAGCCGTGCTCCCGCTACCAGGAATTCCGATGAAAATGTCAGCAATTTCTTAGATATTACCCTGCGGCTCGCCAACCCGCGCACCGCCCTACGCGAATTCCAAACTTTCGCGAGGAAAAATATATCGACGCCGAGAATCGATGGTTGACGTACCACCGCTGCGCTGGCTTTAATGTGTTCACTTATTCAGGAACTCGAAACAGTCGCGTTGTTCCCCGTGAAAAATGCATTGTCGAACGAAGCATCGACGAATGGGGTTGCGGTTAGGCGACCGTCGCTCGCGTGTTTCCTGCGGCCGAGGGAAACGTGTTCGGAGGTCTCGGGTGTTAATGTACCACCAGCACGTGATTAACGCCTAGAGCTAACCCTTTTAAGGGTGCTCTTGTACTCGGAGAAGAAAAGAAAACACACTATTCATTTGTTCATTTCGATCAATATTACTGATCCATTTCTTCGCTGCAATGGAAGAAAAAATAATAGCTTTGTTATTTTATGTTTTTGTCAGATCTTTATACAGTAAGTTGTGGTGCGCGTATGTCGTGTCCGCACGAGGACTGTATCGATTATCGATCGATACGATCGAGCATACATAATCTAGAAGTCAGTGGGTTACGCATGGCAAATAGAAGATTATCATAGATATATTATCGTATTGTTTAATTAAATCTATATTTACACCGTTAACAGTTAAAGGTGCTTCTCCTTATTTATGGACCCACATAATCCAAACATATAACGGTTCTCAAATATTTCAACAATTTCCATTCAAAGTTGACACTCTCATATCCTGTTGTTCTTCATTCGACACGTTCGAACTAGTAATCACGCTGTAGCGACAACTATGCTTCATCACGATAGCTATTCATGTTTTTTGATCGAAAGATAAATCTGGCTTGGAACATCATAATTGAACGGCGTATATCATCGATTAGATAGATTACAGTAACAAATTATAAGTAACCGAAAATTTTTTCTTTTGTTGGTAAATGTTATCGTTGTGGGAGAAATTCATTTTGATCATTTATAACAGTTATCAATGAGAGAAATTTATTTTGATCGCTCATAACAGTTAGCAATGGGAGAAGTTCATTTCGATCGCTCAGTCATCGATAACTGTTATGAGTGATTGAAACGAATCCCTCACATCCATAATTGTCATGAGCTATCGAAATGAACTTCTATCATTCATCGATAACAGTTACCGAGGAGAATCCAATTTTTTGAATGCTAATGACTGTCATTTGTAACCAAAAAGTATAAAAATCGATATTTTGAATCATTTTGTTCTTCGAATTTGTTTCTTTATACTTTTTATTAATGATTTTTATTGTAGAAAATTTTAGAATAACTGTGTTATTTTTGGTCCCTGGTGTACACATATTGTACAATATTTCAAGTACAATTTATTTACATCTAAATAAAATCGAAGACATTCATCCGAACAATATTCATTAAAAAAAAAAATATGTTAAGAATACAGTACAAATGCATTTTGAAATGATTAGCAATTAATGCATCTACTTATAATAATATCGAACAGTTTACGTTGTAATATATTATTAATACACTGTAAAATAAAGCAGAACAAACTATTAAATTATAAATAGCTAAAAATACATCAATGCCGGTGCGTCTGACAGCCCTGTTTAAAACGAGGCCACTGGCGCGGCGTATCAATTTGCATGAAGGCGTGCGGGAAAAACTCTTGCACAAATGGTTGCATATTAAATCTGTTTACCCACTGGAGTCCATACAGTTGTCAAATGTCAAAGTTTGTTTCGCCCCGCAACTGTTCCGTCCAAGAGTGACAGAAACCATATATTCCTAACCCATTGTTGCTCTATACAAAACACATATGATGTCGTGCGTAATATACCTCCACGCATTGGCGTGAAACTACATTTGAAGCTAAAATTGAATTAGAACTAAAATTATAGCCATAATTAAATCACAAATATATCCTAATTTTCGAATCACGAAAATTAACCAACATAACAGCTTCGTTGTTATATTCCGAAGAAATTATCGAACTGACAATACGTTAAAAAAACTAAAAAAGAACACTGAAGTTATGCGTCAAAAGCGTGTACTATGCAACGAGCACAGTCAATAATCGTAAAATAGAAAATCTGGGATCAGTCATTTCGACAGGTAACGGTAGGTTAAGTGTGTTAAAAAGAAATACCTAATTGACAGAACTTTCAATAATCTCAGTATTTAAGCTGCTTTAACTTTGCTAAAATTTATCCAAGATGAAAAAGCAAGATATCAGGAATCAGCTCTTTGAAGGATAACATTTTTGGGACACCCTGTATTTGAGGAAGGAGCAAAAATCTACATTCTCATTTGTCCGCGCAAACTCTAGAATTCTTCGTTAGCGTGCCGGCAAGATCACTGAATTCTCCCATGGCGGCAAGTGAATTTAATCCACAATTATCGTAGATCTCGCAGCACGCGTTCCTTCGTCGAGATCTTGTATGGATTACATTCAGGCTGGAATCATTTAAAATTCGTAATACCGCGAGGATAAGCAGCACGATGCGTCATGAGATATGTATATGAGGGAGGATGTAGGCTTGTTACAGCTAATTGCTAATCACGGTACATTTACATAGCAAGAGCGAAGGAACAGCTGAGAATGTGAAACCTCGGGAAAGAGAGGCGGACGAGATAGTACGTGTAGCTATTAGCGTTAATTTCCACGACATGACGCCAGTCTGGTATATGAACCAGACGACAGGATCTGGTCAAGGGACAAGGGAAACGCGATAAGATTATATCAACAGACTGCGAACGTTTATGCGAGTACATAGTTTTGTTACTCGGCTTGGAAAATTCACCGCTAAATTCTCGCTCTTCCCGAAGAACCTTCCGCAATTACACTGCACGACAAAAAGATAGCACATTATACAGATAAATGGCTTTTTAGCTCTTCAAGTAGTGTATTACATTGTTTGTGACCTGGATACTGCGTAATAAGAATAAAAAGTTATTTCAACATGTTTCTATGTATTTATTACAAGAAGAAACAATTTTATTGGAAAATATAACATTAAACGAAAAATCAACGCGTTAAAAAAATAAAGTATATGTATAACAAAATAATGTCTTAATATTTTGTAACTCCGCCTTTTATATATGTAATTCTCTTTAACCACGTTTCTGCTTCTAAATTGTCTTCCGCCGGCATATACCGGTTTGGCTAAATGGGCCCAGCTATTTTCTATAATATACTTATACACAACGGTTCACATTTTAAAACAAATTATTAATGAAAATGACACAATTAATGTTGACTGAATAATACACAGAACAATGCTACGCAATTATTTCTATTCCTCGTACAACTCTTTGCTGATGTTTCACAATGGTCAACGGTAATTTCCCAACATTCGTTCCCTACATTTCGTCCATTGTAACATTCGCGAAATTGAGGAATTCCACGGTGAAACATTTCTGCACGTTTCATTGAAACTGTTTCTACGTTTGTAGTCTAAAATTAAGGTCTACAATCGAATTTTTTTTGAAGGCATATTGTAGTCCACTGTTTCATAAGAGGAAAGAACTCTATTGTCTCGGAATAAAGGTAATGAATGAAATGTATACCATGTAATGAATGGTATACATTCCCACAGAAGCTCTTTCTTCAGGAGTCTTATTATTTCTAGACACAACTTGAAAAGAAAAACTATGTATAATAAGAAAACTATGAATTTGAGTGGATTTGGGCTTCAGTCAGACCTAAACAAAAGTTAGGGGTAGTTAAAACCTGCTTATTGACTATCCCCGGTCCCATTGTCAATCCTTAACCGATGTAAACACAATTTCATATTCAACAAGGAGATACTAAGTCGCGGCGAATCCTCTTTGGCCGGGTCCTCGGCGGGTCTCCGGCAACAGCCGAATGAATAGTTAAAAGCAATAAATAATTAGCCGATCGCAATCCAGACGATGAAATCGATAAGCCTGAGACGGAAGTTGGTTCGATCCCTAAACAGCCGAACGCGGGGAGGATGGGGGGAGGGTAGGGGTGGCCTTAATCACGACGAAGTAGGTTTCCCAATAATGAAATATCGAAGACGGCGGAGCAAAAGGAGACCGTCAACGTGGCTGGGAGGATAGATTCTCTGATAATGAAATATCAGAGCGATAGAAATCCCGGAAAGACAGAGAGGGAGGATTGGCAAGGGTGAATAGAGGCTGGAAGACTCGGGAGTGGTGCAATTCGGTTTCTTCCAGGCTCGTATTCATCCGAGTTTCTGAACTAGCAGCGACTAGGGCGTCGCTTAGCGGAGAAGCTTACTGGTGACGCTGCCACTGGCGTCGATGCTGCTACCAGTGGTGCTGCTTGGACTCTGGGGCAATTAGTGGAACCAGTTAATTACGTCGTTAATGAATAGGCCGATAAACGGCCGCCGAAAGAGGAAGGTACCAGCGGACGACCGGCAAAGGGGACCCAGGAAACAGGGAGAAAGGATCGTGTTTTCCGTGAGAGTTGAAGTGACGTCATACAGTAACGCCGCTATGTATAGTGTAGTATGGCATGGCCGTCGATAGGGGTAGCGGTAACGATCGCGGCGATGCGGTTCCCGCCGACGACAACGACAACGACAACGACAACGATGGCTAGATTAATGACGGGTCCGTGGTCCATCGGGGAACAGTGATTCTGACGTGAGCCGGTGTGACGCGGTGACGAATCGCTCGGAGACACGATCGTCCTCCAGCACCTCCTCCAATGGAAACGAATTACCTCCCATCGCCTAGTTTAGACTGATAGCCTAACCGGCATGCGGCATGGCGCGTCCGGCTCGATCACCGCCGCGAAATTCCTTCTTCCGCCAAGCCATAAAACACCGGCCACTTTGACAGACCGCGTATACCTACATGTACACGCGAAGAATGGAACTTCCGACGAAATCTCCTCGAGTTTATATCAGCCGTTAGAAGTTTACCCGGCACGTTTAAGGTTTATAAGAGCGTCTCAGCGCCGCCACCGCCAAGCAAAAAGATGCCGCCGTAAAATTCTACTCGGCGAAATTACGGAGATACTCGGCGCGGTGCGGATGAAGATACGGCCGGTACACCGTGGGCCGTTTTTATAAAATAGGTCGAAAGCATTCGAAAATTTTCATGAATTAAGTTAAAACTAGGCTGCTCTTTACTTTACCGGACTCAAGATTGGTATGTAATTAGAAGAAGTTTCGATCCTGTGGGATCAGTGGTTCAGGAGTTATGCTTGCTTAAAGTTGTGCATTTTACAGTGTTTTTGACAGGTAAGGGCGTCGCCATATTGGTTTGTAGTGTCGCGCGCCGCTTACCGAGCAGAGCCGCTAAGTGGTAGTTGGTTGGTAAAATTTAAACGAAAGGAGACTTTATTAATCTGTTAATTTTTATTTAGAAGATAACATACAGGGTATCCCATTTAAATCTGTTGACGATACTCAGGTCTTCGAATGAATCATTTGCGATAGTACGAGTTCTATACGATACGATGAAAACATTGTTGACCTTGAAAATCTGTCTGTACACTAATATTTTCAGGAATGATATGTGATCGTTACCAATAAGAGGGAGAATAGATTAAATTATGAATAAAACATTTTAAAAACTTCGTCTGACAAAAGAGATATTTTATTTTCATAATTGCACATATGATTTCAACTAAAATAGACTATTTGCTATTTGAAATGGTATTTTACTCAGCTCTGCCGGAAAGCTATGTAATGTTTTGTTATAAACATTTCTGTGTAATCGTGGTCCAAAGTCAAATGGTCACTCTGGAATTGTCGCTTTTTCGACACCAGCGAATCTGTCTTTTTGTAAAAGTATCACGTTTATCGTTCGATCGTACGTTTGTTATATCGTGTTATTATTATTGCTGGCATTATTATCAGTTCATCGAAAAAAGGCGGGGAGGAAAAGTTGAATTGTCCGTTCAGCTCCGCGTGAATTATTGGTAAAAATAAACGAGCGATTTCACGATGTAATCAGCGCGAATTCGGCTGTGAAGTGCCGCGTAAAATTTCTCGTTCCTGCGTAACGGTAACAGGAAATGAACGGAAATTGTAATTAAGTGTTAATGAATCGTTAGAACCGGAATATTAAGCCCGTATAAGGTGTCAAGCTTCGCGGTCGAACATTTGTTGGATGCGTTGCGAATACAGACAACGCGTCAGCGTTATAGGGAGAAATGTTTAGTCGATTGTTGCATATTAAATACCACGTATATGCTTACAGCGCAATAAAAAAAATTGATTAAAATACTTTGATTTTCACTGTATGATTTATACGTAGACAAAATTGCAATTGTTTTCAACGAAAATTTGAACACACTGTGACCTTTTAGTAGACAGATACAGTGAGTGTAGAAAGTATTCGTACGCCCTTTAAAATAGAATAACTTCTTTATAATTGTACCAAACAACCTGACTTTTTATAATCAATTATAGCACTGTGTAGATAGTAGTACAGTATAGACACATAGATAGTAGACTTTAAATTATTTGCAGTTTGATACTTGCACACCCTGTTATTTTCGACCCTAAGCTCTCCTATAATGAAAAAGCTGTTTTATAAAACGTTTCCCGTCATAAGGACGTTCTCGAAGGCCGATATAATGAAAACACTGTGAGACGCTTTGATAAAAGTTTTAATATGAAAACTAACTAGAACATGTGAAGCACTTCTCTCTCTCTCTCTCTCTCTCTCTCTCTCTCTCTCTCTCTCTCTCTCTCCCGCGCGCGCGTTCTCTCGGTCTTCTCATTCTCTCCTTCTTCCACAAAGTGCTCGCACTCTATGACAGTTTCGACCTAATTACACAATTCGAAAAGTTAATACAGATATTCTAATGACGAACGTCCCGAATTTCCTCGCAAGTCTAATCCAATTACAGATCAAAATCCCATTAGTATTATTATACGAGCTGTTATCCGGCGTTCTCATCGGTCTGCGTTCATTATATTTATATCTGCGCGAAAAATCTCCTTTCGATTGTAACGATCGTGTCATTTAATATTACCGGTCCACCTAACACAGTGGGAACGTGTCCGATTTCTGGAGACTTTAACGATATTTTCGAATAATTAAAAATAATTGGGGAGCTGTCCGAAATGTCGAGGCTAAACTTCTGGTCGCGTACGCTTATGCGTTTTAGTGGTATGTACGAATTAATTCGAATTTATTTACTTTTAATAAAAGTAGTCACTCTGCTTTTTCACGGTGTTGGTATGTGTGTATCGATTCGTTATTAGTAGACTACAGTTTATATTTATTTGTGACACAATTATGCCGGTGACATAAAAAATAACGATTTCCTCGAATCACTATTAAATTATACACATTATGAACATTTTAAAACAATTTAAATAAAAATAAACGGCACTTTTCACACGATACGTATGTTATGTTGAAAGTGATTCGAATATTTCGTCATAAACATTGGATCGAAGGAATTCGAAGTGTTTCAGATCCCTTACTAAATATAGGTCATTCCATTGAAAGAAATCCTCGCTACCAAGCACTAGTTTCCATACTATGTATTACAAGTAACTGAAATATTCAAGGTAGATAAAGTTATTGCCCCACCCTGTATGTAGCCTTCGGGGAATATATACAGGCATATTATAAACATAACCAGCCTTTGTTTTCTAGAACATTATGATCGATAAAGAAGTTTTATACGTCGTAGTGCAAAGGGGTCGAGAAAACAAATTTGATCTGTGGAGGGGTGAATTTGACTCGCAGAAGGGTGAACAAGACCCGCGAAACAGTTAATTTGGTGTACAAAATGGCGAATACGAGCTAGAAAAGGTTTAGTTTGGGGTGCAAAAACCTTTATTCGGCGAAGTTATTGATGTCTTATGGTTTTTTCACGGGAGTCTATCTCTAGCAATCGACAATAGCATTTCTCTTCAGGTGAAACCTGCCCCGGTCCGATCGAGCTGTAATATTTCTCGATTTTCCCAGTCGAACTGTCACTTTCATTCTCGCGGGCTCCCTGCGGCGCACACGGGTGGACGTATGGGGGTTGAACTCCGTGCTTCAAAACCAGACAGACCATCGATCCAACGGGAAAAAATGGATCCCACGTCGCGGCGTAACGGGTCGCCGGGTGGGTTAGTTTCTCGATTTCACCGTATGTACGTCCGGCCGAGCTTTGTCCTCTGTTAACCGGATTTCACGCGTCCGCGGGTTGCGTTAATGTAAACGGATCAACTCATTTCGGTCGTGGGTGCCACATCCGGGCTTTCGAGAAGACGATTAAGGGATCCCTCACCGACAGTGGGCGGGGAAGGGGTGGGGCGGGGAGGGGAGGGGCGGAAAGCAGAACGGCCGAAAGCGCGTGGAGGAAACGCGAATCGAAGCGTTTCCAGGAAAGTTGTGTGCAGAAGACGGGCCAGAGAGAAGTAGGAAAGAGGAAAGACAAGGACCGGCAACGACAAAAGTGCGACTACCTCCGGGCGTTTCGAGGATAATTTGCATTATTCGCGCGGAAAGTTTCCCCTCGGCGCGTTAATGGATCTTTGGGACTTGATATTCGGCTGTTCCATTTTCTTTTCCTCTCTCGTTGCCGCCGTCTTTCCAGATGGGTCTCCAGAAAAAGTCGCGTCGAACGACTCGCGTTTCGTCGCAACACGCCACGCACGCATCGCACAAGGAACTACGAATATGCATTACTTCACTTTTGAGTCGCGTACAAGATGAATTTGATTTACAAAAAGGAGAATTTGATTTGTAAAAGTTAATTTGGAATGCCAAAGGTGACTATGATCTACAACAGTTATTTCGTTATTTGCTTGCTTCTCAGCATTAGGCATAAATATCATAAAATAAAAAGTAACATAAATCCAACGTATTTAAAACAGTTGCTCTGTTTCGTTCTGAATGCATGTTTTTACACTTTTTTCACAAGAAAAATTTGATTTCCCATCCCATTATTTTCAAGATGAGTGCGCTACCAACATCTCGCGGAATTTGCAATTCAAAGCGACGACTGTGAGAAGAATTTAGTGAGACTGATAGCGGTAGTGATGGAGGGGTACTATGAATACCCGTATATAGTTAAAAGTTTAAAATTCTTTATAAATATTTTT
>CM052315.1:32386467-32469331 GCA_028455605.1 Lasioglossum malachurum
ATATATATAGAAGTGGTTGGCTACATAAAATACCACTTGGTAGTTAAGAATATGATATGATGTTATCCATTGTACTTTAGTAAATACACTAAACTTACATATAATAAATACATTTCACAGTATATTATGCAACAATATCACACAGTAATTTCATTCTCAATGTTCATTATAACTCAACAGTTAATGATGGAGAATATTCTCCTGCAAATATTAACTTTTCGTTTGAAATCTTAACATATTTTTTTTTAAATAAATGTTTTCGCTTTTTTAAAGCCTGTAAGATTACTTCGGTTAAGTTACTGGTCTTGTTTTGTATAACAAGTAAAAGATTTGTTATTTCGTAATGTGTGGAATTTTTCAATGAATCGTTTAATATGCTGATTTTTGTTTGGAGAAGTGTAAACACTAATTTAAAAACAAGAAATTCGGAATATCTTGCTGCAACTGAATAGTGATTAAGGTATCATAACCTCGCACAGATCCGAGACACGGCTGCAAGCGACTGATGCCGTCAGAATTAGGGGTTTTCCCTAATTCTCCGAAATGGGTATATCGCTCGTACACCACACCTACACACGATACATACATATAGTACATGTATACATATATTATATCTACTTGAAGGTGATGAATCAAGGTTGTGGGTTAAATGTTGGGTGTTGTGAAATAGGCACCTTCGAATGAATGTGTAATTCTATGTAACACGTTAAATATGGTATATCCGGATTACACTCCGGGACGAAAAGATAGCACACTTTGAAATTAATGTAATTTCTGATTATTAAACATTAGAAATTCAAGTTTTTTTATACACATATCTTTAGTGTGTCTCTCTTAACATATATGAATGAAATGAAACGAAGCTTCATTAACTTATCTATTTTTATTGAATGAAGTAGAGCTATTAACGAAATACAGAGCTACAAAATGATAGCACACTTAACAAAACAAAAAAACTTGAAATATAACAGAATTAATCCATAAAAATCAATGTTCAATATTTTGTAGGACCTCCTTTACAGCTAACGACTTTAATCATTCAGTAAGGCTATTCTAACAGGTCCTGCCTTATACGCGAGGGATCTGACTGGTGTGATCCGTTTCCATCGTCTTGCCGTGTCCCGATGGATGGACAAGGAAGTACTGTTTGTGTAGAAAGTCATATGTTGCGCGAATGATCAACAAGACAACGGCTTGTGCGTTTAACTTGTCTCCAGCAGAGACTACGTCTAGGGCGCGTTGTACTCTCAAGAGGGTACATAAAAAGCTAAATATTTGGGCGACATCTGGAATGGTCACCAAATAACAATGTCAGCTTTATCCTCGAAAAAGTCTTTTCGTCACGAACTCGCCGTAAATAAAGGTTCTACGGAAAACCCCCCGTGTAACGGTTCCTTCGCGACGGAACATGAAATTTGCCAAAGACTGCAATATATCACATTTAAAAATGCCAGCTCTCTTCGGAGCACTGGACAGTAGCGAAAAGCCCAACAGTCATCAGCCATTGGATAGCATTATACCCTAACTTGGTCTGACAAGTAGGAGAGGATTTATGCCTGACGAGACAAAAGGAATTAAGTCCGGCGAGGCAAGTAGAAAAAGAACGGAAAGGGCAATCAGACCAAAGCCCGTGATTTATCATGGAAATAGAAAAGTCTAATCTTGGTAGATAGGCAAACGGTGGACGAGCCCGTGTGGATGGGGGGGGGGCAGTCAAGCAAGATCGGACGAGTATACACAATGCTCGAAGTCTGAAATAAAAGTCGGGAGCAAGTAGAAAGAAAAAGAAGAAGAGATTTCCGAGCCAGGAATCAGGAAGCTAAAAGAAGATTACACGTTTGGCAAGGATGGATCCTGAAATGAACGAGTGAACGGAAAAACAGAAGTGCGAGCGGACGAAATCCTAATCGACAATACTGAAACTAACCCCGCCAGTTACTTATCGGGAGACGAGCTGAAGAATGAACGGATTAAGCTAGCCGGCGTAAAAACACAATGGGGTAAAAAGAGTGAAAGGATGATCGGCTATTCCGAGACAAAAGGGGTAAGCAGAGGATAGGGCAGTGGATGGCCGAAGAAATGTCGGCCATTCTTGTTTTTGCTAGCCGCCGTCCAAATCGAGAAACTTGCGAACTCGATCTAATTCCATTTGTTGCCAACTCCCGGACGATACCAGCATTAGTATAAAGTGAGATTATGGCCGATCGCGTCGACCGCTCAATTTCCGGCGTTCACCGAATAATTTATGGAATTTCCGTGGAAAAAAGAGGGGAGGGTGGGGGCACAAATCGTGCTAGATGGACACAGTTCGATAAGATCTTTACCCTGTGGCTGGCTGGGCAAGCTCCCAGTGATCGATGCTGTTCTTATCGGCCTGTGGAAACGGAATTTATGGTTGAAATTAATATTATGACTCTGCTTGTAAAACGCAAGCTTCTGGAAAATTTTTGCTGATATTTCAGCCGGCGCGGCGACGCCATTCCGCCAATGGTTAAATTAACCCATTCGACCCGTGGTTTTTGTGTTTGAATATTCTCTCTTTTTCTTGTAGAAAGAGTCTAAAAACAAGTGAAATTACATAATACATATTATAATGCTGTAATTTGATTTATTTTTCAATTATTTCACTATGTTCCACCAATCCGGTCATCTAGAAACTTTCACGTACAGGGTGAGTCACCTAACGTTGCCACCTCAAATATCTTTGTTGTTTTTAAAGATACGTCAAATGTCTTAAGTTGAATGGTAAAATGGGGCTCATACGATACCAAAAAATGTTTGTTTTATGTAATTTTTTTTAGAGATATCAAGGTCACCTTCATTTTTTTAAATGGAATGTCAATATTTGACATGTCATAATTATATTGTCAATATTTAACCTGGGGGAATTTTGTAAAAATCAATAGTACAGGGATAAAGAACTCGTGTTGAAACTTGAAGATTCTCCATTCGATGAAGATTGATCATTTTCTCTTACGTATCTTTACATAATGTAGCGCAGGCCCGGGAAACGGACTCAAAATTTGTGCCATTCTCCTATAAACTATGAAGTATTTGGTATGTAATCCAGTAGATTTCTACCCGGGCCGGTTGCAGGTAGAAGTTTCGATTCTGTAGGATCAATGGTTCAGGAGTTATGCTTACTTAAAGTTGTGCATTTTTCTTGCAGTGTTTTTGACAGATATGGGCGCCGCCATATTACTTAACGCCATACTGTAAAGATGTTTTTGAGAGAAGTTACGAAATAAATTTATTTATCGGGCCGTATATTGTAAGTAATAAAAACGTGCGAAATAAAACTGTGCGAACATTAAAATGACAAAGGTGTTTTTGCAGGAAATTACTGAATAAATTTATTTACTCGAGCGAATTATGATAAAAATTTGAATAAACACAGTCTTGTTATTTTGATAAAGCAATAGAAATTAGTCACCTGTAATGTCCCGTAATTCTGGTGTTAAATATACAGTGAATTGTACATTTGCAAGAGAAAAATTGCGTATGAAAGGCGTGTGTATCTCTATTGTCTTTTATTTTGTTGTTTTAACTGCAATGTTTTCTTGTTAATTCCAGCAGAACATTTTAAAATTTCGCAAGCTTTAAAATGAGACCACGTTTATTGTTGTACTATTTTTTTTCTACAAAATTATCACAGATTGAATATCGATAATACTTTTACAGAAATCAGACATTTATTGTTCGAATAATTTTTGGATCCACTGTACAAAGGAAATATCATTACGTAGAACGGCACTTTCAATTCGGGAGTGCGGGGAATTCCGAGTAATATGTTCCCTTTTCGTAGAACGAATACGGCGGTTTAGGTCAAAGAACACACTTCAGTGAAAAAGTGCGGAACCGTTTCTCGCACTTTCATATAAACCTCCGACGGCATTGCCTCGGCGCGCTTCGATTTACATCGACCTCTTAGCGGCGGTTAAATCTTCAAAACGTTCTCCTTCTCTACCCGTCGGGGAACTTTCTTCAATTCGGCGAACAGATGTCAGTCCTGAGGAATAAGATCCGAAAGATAGGTCCACTGCGAGCGCAGTTTCCATCTCCTGTCGGAAATCGTTTCGTTCGCAGACGCCAGTGTGAAAATAATTGAACTCGAACAACTTTTAATAGCGGAACCTAACACTAATTCAAACGCTTCCACTTGGTATTCGAACCGGCAACGAAAAATTAATAGTTCTCGGATCTATAATCAGAAAGTTTCGTCGTTCTGTATGCGGCCCCATTTATTCCGCAGCAGAATGTAGAACGAGAATTTCCTCCCGTGAAATGAATGTAAAGACATCGCGATGAACGTTATGCATTGACACCGGAAAGTACTCGACGCTCGGCGATCAACGTTACCATTAAGTGGAAGCAGCGAAACTGAGACCAGGCAAGTAATACGACATCTACTATAAAAAAAATATACAGTATGGGTCAATAACTATGTCCACCTTGAATATATCCGTTATTTGTAATAATATAGAAAAATGTTATCAACAAAATTTGCACGGTACAGAGGGGGTCATATTGTGATACAAACATTTTCTCCGTTGGTGGAGGCATAGAGGATATTTCAAGGTCAACTTTATTTTTTCAAATAGAATGTCCTATTTTATAATACCATACACATTAGTCACTTTTGATGGTCGGTAGGTTTAGTGTTAACACATTCACCGAATTGTCCGAACTAAACAGACACCTGATAGTTTGTACAATATATATATATATATATATATAGAACAGTATTAAATTAAACAATTAATTAAATTACCAGCTTCAATCTGTATTGGTTGCACAAGGGGTATAGTGTTGCATATACATAGAGCCAACGTGGGGTATGAGAACTAATCTTCATAAATCAGGCTAATGTTTGACATGCAAATCCACTAGCGCATTCTATTGTGCTGTTCTATGTGGCAGCACACAATCACTTTATGTTCTTTGGAATCATGTTTGCTAAAGAACAATGCTAAACGAAATCAAAATTTACAATTTATATTTTCTATGGATGTTAGTTATTTTATTTTTTTGTATTTCGTTTTGTACAAAGTACATTTTATTTTGTTATATTTTTATGATTTGCAATAATTAGATGAATTGAAATACAATTGTACGGTTTGTATATATTTATTTCAAATCTATATAAATATATATTTATTTAAGATATTTATATAAGAAGCTAAATATTTAAACATCCACATAGAACTGATAATTTTAAAACTCGTACTCTCTCGCCAGAATTGTTGCCAATATGAGTGTTCCATATAAACTATTGTTTTCGTACGTTTAATACTTTAGGAAGCTACCAGCGTACTTGAAATCATTCGGACACACATCGGTGGATTAAATGTTTATTAATTTATACCAAGACTACAGACACATAAGCAAATGGGATGTGCATGTAATATGGTGAATAATACAGCGATCGTGTCGCCTGTGTCCAGTAAATATAGTAATAGAAAGATAAAACGGAGGATTAAGCCCGGCGAAATTAAAACCTCGCAGCACTCTTAATTCGCTGTCAGTCATTTCGTATCGTTTACATTAATCCCTCAGATTCTGACGAAGGTAAAATAATGTCTCACGTTATTATCGCCTAAAGCCCACGGTATATAGGATTAAGTATCGCGGTAATAACCGCCCCGTTTACGCGAGAATTCTACAGAAACTGCCGCATTTACCCGGCAAAGTCAAACATTTAAATGTCGCCACGGACGCTGTAACTCCAGGCGACCATTCAGCTGCTTCAACGCGCGTCTTTTGCCTATTTCGCTCGCGTGTTTCACACATTTTATTGAATGCTCTTTTATTCCAACAACGGCCTCGCGAGATGAAGATACCGCGGCGCGGCGCGGCGCGGCGCGGCGCGGCTCCTCTCGGAAATCTGATGGAATAAGCGTGCAGTAGGTAAATTAGAGGAAACACCGTACGCGTACTGGTCATCAATAATGTTGGTGCAACAATAACTACGGTCTTTATCCTAAAATTTTACAGCTATACAGGGTGTTCGCTTACCAGTTCGACTACTGGTGGGAGAATATTTAAAAGATGAAAATAAAACATTCAAACATTGCGATTTTAGCAATCCGTAATCAGTAACTTAACTCAATGACAAGTTAGACGGTCGTGAATTTTTGCAAAAATCAAAAGTATAACTCAACGAAAAGTCAGATGTTCGGGAAAAATTCGTGGTTCAATAAATATAGACGTAGATATGTTTATTTATTACCTTGTCTTGATCGATTTCTCTCTCTCTCTCTCTCTCTCTCTCTCTCTCTATCTATCTCTCTCATTGTGGATTACATAAAATGTTTGTAGTTTACATTTACATAACTTATACATATATTCTAAAGATTTATAACAAGAAGACTCCTACTGCAGACTTTTACCGCACTACTGCAATACTGCGGACTGCGGTCACAGGCGAGGTACAGACAATTATATTAGATGGTCAGTCCACTGCAATACTGCTGTGCATATTGCTTAAAGAAACCCAATATTATATATTTAAAAATGGTTGAATTTCTTTTATTTTCCAACCGTTTAAAGGGAGTACTCCCTTAAGTGGTAAGAAATTAGTAAGTTTGACCTAACGAGACTATTGATTTATTAAAGTTCTGCCAAATGATTAGAAAATTTTTCTACTTATTGCCTCCGGAATCTACCACCTGCGCGGTGGCAGATTTACAAGATTTTTATTCCCCCAAGTGGTGACGATGACCCGGTGGATCTCGATTCGAAGAGAAGAAATATTAGAGCGTTCCGATCGATGCTCGTAAATATTACTTCCGTATCGAGTGAATTGATGCCGCGTATGAAAACCAAAAGGATTCTGTGTCATGGTGAACGACAATTTTTTGGGGGGCTTTCTAATATTCAGCGTAATATTATTCATAATCCCCGTTCCTACGAACTATTATTATTAATTCAATTAATAATCAAGTAGAAGATTTGACATTTGTTCAATATCCTCTACCATTTGTCTTATCAAATGTCAGATTAATTATTATGTTAAAACAAAAAAACAGCACATAGTCTACTAAAATTAAATTCCTCTTGTCCACGTTTCTTTATCTAAAGAAACTATCCAGAAACGATCTAGTTTTGTTTTCTTTCAGATGTGTATTCACATAAATTAAATGGAAATTATTTCATACTTTTTAGTGCGTTTTTTCGAAGGTTGGTTTAAATTTTTTTTATAAAATTTCTTTCCTTCAAATCACACACACACACATTGGGGGGGGGGGGCATTCTAACTGTCAGCACCACAAAG
The DNA here is from genome assembly GCA_028455605.1 of Lasioglossum malachurum. Lineage (NCBI taxonomy): Eukaryota > Metazoa > Arthropoda > Insecta > Hymenoptera > Halictidae > Lasioglossum > Lasioglossum malachurum. Next base: position 32,393,741 of record CM052315.1, read on the forward strand.
CTCCATTACAGTCTTTTCTACTCACAGATGAAGTATTCCCGACCAATTAAGCGTTCGTCGATACATCAATAATTGCTCGTTTTATATTTTCGAGCAGATTATGCGCGGCTGGTAGGAATGAACAGCGACCGATTCCAGATGCATCGAATTCTTCGCCGTTTCGAAAGTGCACGCACGCGAGGTGTCCGCCATTTAAATGAGCTTCTGAATAATGTAACAGGCAAACGCGAGTCACGCGACTAAATGTATCGGTATCGTAATAGGTGTGAATTCGTCGAGATAAATTTGCCTCGCTGCCTGTAATTTAAATCGTGATTACATATCAAACGTGTCCAGAAGAGAGTGGACTAGAAGAAGTTCGTCGTTCTTAGTAGTCGGTGAACAATTTCGTACACATTTAAGGCTAATGTACAAAGTCAACTGAGAATAGAAACGAAATGAAGGGTAAACGTGAGATGAGGAAATTTAGTTTATAAAAGTTAACAACATCTCATTCGTGCCCTGATTAAAATTATAAATACTGTGGCGGTAGATTAAACGATTCTCAATTCCAGATGTATCGAATAAATAAAACGAATTCCGAATGGTAATACAAAAGACACCACTGCTTTAATTAAAAATAATTTACCGTCAGTACAACGAAAGTTTTCTTTTCGTTTCGACGCGCTTTCAATGCAAAGTTCTCTCAATTAGTGGCACAATTAGCACAAAGACATTGTGACGATAGAGGAAATTGGCGAATAGACTGGGAGTGTTTTCATGCAAAAGCCTTCCCAGCCACAAATGGCTGATGGTTGCATTGTGGTAAGTTAACGTCATTATGCGCCCTTGTTGTCGTAATTAGCGAATTCCACCACTGCCCGGGACCAGAAACTAAAAAACCTAACGCTATTATTATGAAATCTATGATCGAGCAAACAGTGTATGACAATATGCTCGCGCAACACGGATTCGGCACTGATTGCGAAACAAGGAACAAACGAGTTATTTCAGAAGTTATGAGTATGAGCATAATAGTTGTAGTACATTACTACATAACTTCTTGCCATAAAATTAGGCTACGGACTTTATGCATTTATAACAAAAATGATGTTACATACAAAATTGAAAAGACATTAGAAGAATTTAAGGAGAATATTATATTATTTTCCATTTTTTTTAATGCGCGGTCAAAAGAGAAAATACATTTTCATTAACCTGGGTTTTCTTATAATCAACTTGGACAATTTTTAGTTTGCATAAAGATCCGCTTTACTGTTAATAATTTCTCAGGCGGTCTTACAGCAATTACTTTATTGTTGAAATTTGAAGGTATCGACGACATCATTAATTTGCAGTAACCTTTTCCTTTGCGAAAATTTATAAAATTGGATAGTGTGCTATCTTTTTGTCGCGGAGTGTAGATTTTCCGTCGCAGCTATGTGGTCGCAGAGGAACAGTGCGGAATAGTTAAATACGTTCCGACGAACGTTTAAAGAGACATCAAACAGTAGATCGAGGCACGTTCGTTTTCTGTAAGACTCGAAATCCCTCGTCTCTGTTCAGCGTTACTCGTGTCACTAGACGTCACCTCTGCTGGAAGTACTTAGGAGAACTTCCCGCCAGCGTTACCTGCTAATTTTAATCGTCGGAACTGAACCGCGGTTGACAATCGATTATTCAAATTACATGCTCAATTTGAATGTTAAAACCGAGGAATGACTCAGTAGCCGAGCGGGCGAGCGTAAAAAGTAGGAGAGGACTTGACGTTATCGTTGCTTTTTATTGGATTATAACTGACCGACACTGAATAGCTAAAAGCAATTTAAATTATACTTCACGGACTTTAATTGCGTCTCTCGCTGTACGGTCCAATTTATCCACGCTTTCGACTCGACAGCGTGCGCGATAAGTGGAGCACAAGTATGTGACCCATCGATACGCGATACGAGTGAAACAAATAACCGTATGATCATGCACGCGAAACAGGCCTGCAGCTAGTGGTACAAATTGTTAGGAACAATTGTCGGGACCGATATAGGGTTATCTAAATTTTTATTATATCCAAACTTTAGGATGTTGAATGAGAATATTTATGAAACGCCATGCTTGTTTCTTGTCACTTTCTTGTATTTCTAACCTACAATGATAGGGAATTTTAACAATTTCTTCATAAATGCATAAAAATCCGCAGTCTACTAATTGCGAAATAAGTTGTTCCAATTTTTTGTGACTTTAATCATGCTCTGAAAACAATCTACATCGGTGAATCAGGGTAGAACAAGACCAGGGGATTCGTAAAACAGCTTTTCGGATGAATTAAGTGTATTTATGTCTTGTTAACCAAACGGATGAGATCGATGGCTCGTCAGACTATCAGAATATAATATCATTCCGTAACGTTGACTAAAAATGGCGACGGCGCGCGGCGTACGTGTTATCCATTCATTAGAAAATGCGCTGTCTGGCGGAACATTGGGAGAGAGGGTCAAGCGTACTTGAAAAAAGGATTACGTTCCAATTTGTTTCATGTTCCCGCTCGTTGCATTAAATGCCAGCGGTAGTCCCGGTAAAAGAGGCAGGTGTTGAACGATCCATTAACCAGTCCGGGTAATTGTGTTTTAAGCACGGCCTCGTTGCCATGTTATTTAGCGTGGAGTCTTAATATAAATCGAATCGTTTTACGGCTGGCGGAAAAATTGATAGAGTTCCCGCTTCGCATAATTTTTTAATATCAACCGGTAATGTTCGAGATAATTAGCTGAAAAGTCAGTGGTTCATCGCCTTTCGGCGGGAGAAATACTTTATACCCCATTTCAAAACTGTTTTGCGAATTATGGAAAACGCGGATCACTTCATGAATCTAAAACCGCTCCTCGTTTCAGTAAAATAACATTCTCATAGCTGCACTTCTTCGTATACACAGTTGAGAACGATATTAATAATAATAATAATATAATAATATAAATATAGTGATTAATGCACTAATACTAATATAATAATTAATAACAAAATAATATTAGTTATATTAATAAACTATGTGAAACTGATTCATTAATATTATACTGGTAAAATATGACTAATATTATAGTATAATTTTATAGATTTACAGTCTCCCGTCAAATAACTGACATCTTACGCAAAAGTATAAATATTCAATTCAATTATTTATTGAATAATTATAGTAATAATATTAGTGCAATAAAACTTGATCGATGCTACTTCCCCTACTTATCCACTTACTTTTGTGCCAGACTGTACCTCATTATAGCGATTCAGTCTAATTTGTAACTAATTTCCGCATCGAAACAAGCCAAGTTTAACCGTTGAATCCCTATTCATCAACCCCCCACCACCATTCACCTTATTACCTTCAGTCACGAATTATTTAAGACAGTTGTAGTTCCTGAGCAGTTAGCCTTACGAGAGTGTTCTCAATGATCTGTGTAGGTACCTACTTATTAATAGATTTCGAGACTTCATAAATGTTGTCGGAAACAAATATGAGAAATTAATGTACTTTTTTAAAATGATGTAAGATAAAAGTATACATATACTACGAGTCTAAAGAAGAATATTTGGGGAATATTGAGAGAAAGAGAGAGGAATATACTCTGTTATTAGCCGTCCGATCGAAAATGTTTTTAAAAAACAATTTTTTTGCAATTTTTTAAATGCTATGTAAAAAAATTATAGGTGCATTTGCAAGAAATTGAAGGTGACCTTTTATATTATCTTATACAATTATCGTGGAGAACCATCCCTTAAATTTTCTCCCACCTGTAGTCGAACACCCTGTATGTATGAATGACGAACTGTACGTTACCATGACTCTCTTTCTCTCTATCCAACGTTGTCTTACAATCATCTGTCCTCCTTTAACAAGTCTTTTCTCTTCCGAGAATTTTTCTCATCGCTTCCGCACTCGCCGCGCCACGCCGCGCCACGCCGCGCCGGGTCTCCTCTCGCTCTCTCTTGTTTGCGACCTCGAGCACGTGGGGAGCGGCACGAGTTCGCTCTCTTTGAATCGAGTTCATTTACTATGATAATAGGTGCAGGAAAATTGAGTTGCCGGATCAAAATGTCCCTGGAAATTGGCAAAATTATTCCTATGATTATCTACTTCTTCAGCGAACAGGAATGAAAGGTAGTCTGCTTGTCCGAGCTGTGACGGATCTCTAGCTCCGACTACTCAGTTTGAGAAGCTCTTATCGGCTCGACTCCACTTGATTCAATGTGTCACTCTTACCTAACGAGCTACTAGCGACGCGCTCTATTCCGCTATATACAGTCGGGTTAAAAACCAGACAACGTGCTATGTATCTGTTATTATGACGGCTGACAAAAGTGGGCGGAATTTTTAAGAGTGGGTGGAATCCAAAATGGTGGAAAATGATTAATATTACTCGTGCAATATTAGAGATAAACCTGTCCGATTTCATATTTGTATAGAGCATCGCTTGTGAATGCGAGAAATCTTTTGATTACGAAATTAAAAAGAGCATCGGTTAGCAAATGAAAACACGAGCCAGCGCGGCGGCTGCTGCCGATTTTACCAGATACATCGAAAGGTCTTTTCTTCAATACTCGTAACAAAAAAAAGGGAAAGTAGAACATGTCAATAGTTGCTCGTCAGACAAGTGAACCACGTCAATAACGTCTACTAATTTAGCAATTTGTATTTAACAGCTAACATATATGAGGCTTACTATGTACACACTACCGCCTTGCACTGTTTTTGTGCATATGGCTCAACCGACTAAACTAAAATATTGATATCCAATGCAAATGTATCTGGAAACCTATAAATATTCATGAAAGTTAATGGAACAAAGTGTGATCGGACATGCATTTATAAAATGGAATAGCGAAAAATGATTTATCAATTCTATTTAATGTTTAATGCCAGCAGGAACTGGAACAATTTTTTATTGCTTTTTGCCTTAATCGATTCGTGTTCAATCGATTGTTGTAACTCGTAGATAATAATTAAACGTAATCAAATTCTATTAGTGTCTTCATAAGATTGTGTTCTACCTATTCAGATTTGCCTTCAGTAAATTGTGGATTTTTATGTAAAGTAATGTTAATAAATTTTCTTGGATTATTTTAATTTTTATCATAAATGCACAAAACCAGCTGTCTAGTCATAACTGCACGCAGAGAGAGAGATCAAATTAATCAGCCCGTCATCTTTAATGACCCGGGGCTATTAATGATAAGGGCTCGCTGCCCTTAAACTATAAAAAGAAGATCTCCGTAAACCTAGTGTTAAGATTGTAGACTAAGATTATGTTAGGATCGCGAGGTTCTTCCGCGGGACTAGGAAGGCAAGGAGCGTTCGTTTGGAAGTTTGTTGTTCTAGTCGTGAAATCTCGCTGTTCCCGTGATTTATGGGGTTCAGGAATGTCTCAGTAGTCAGTTGATTCGATGGAGACAGGTTCGGGAAGCCTTCGAGTAAGCTCGCGAGCTCGTCGGTGCTCGCCGCGCCGTGCTGTTCCGACGTCCAATTAGGGTCGCTGATTCGACGCGGAACAGGGAGAAAGGCGATAGAAATAAAGACCGGCTAGACGGAGAGGCATCGTGATGAAAGTTTAAGGCTGAGTTTAAGCTCAGAAAGATCGTGGCCGACTTGCCAGCCAGCGTAACTTCGACGAACCGGTCGCGTCGGGTCGGTTCGACTCGGCTCGGCACGACGCGAACGGCAACAGAACTGATTTCTCGTTTGTGTTACTCGAGCGGGGGATCGCGACGCGGAATAAATTGATTCATCACGCGCCAGCTGCGGTGCAATAACGAGGAAATTGTAGAAGTCTCGGCACGTTACGCGATCCCGGCGATATTTATGCCCGGTCCATAAATAAACCAACAAATGTGACGCCGGGCCACTTAGCGCTGAAACCGACCAAATAAACACTGAACGGTATCGAAGCGGTGTCCCAACCTTTACGACAGTCCCATACGGCAGATTCGAAATGCGTCACGTGATCGGGCGGTAACGTGGTAGAAGGGGAAGGTAGAGTGGTGACACAAGCGTTAATCTGGCGAGTCTTGTGGTAGGGGAGTCAGAGTGGAGTGCGAACGTAAACACTTTGCCTGACCATCATCTGGCGGATGGACAGTACACAGGTCTTTCATTTGCCGCGTGGCTCTGCAGCCAAAAGTTGTAAAGTCTGAGAAGCGGGAAGCCGAAAAACGAACATCCGGGAAGCCGGCAGAGTAAAATTTTTATTCCACAAGCCGTGAAAGTCAACACAGCCGGGGAAGAAGAGCGAAGTGGAAGGCGAGAAGTTGAAACAAGACGCACATAAAACGAGAAACGGTTGCGCTAGATTCACTTCCTTCTCCTCTCTCTGTCTCTCTCTCTCTCTCTCTCTCTCTCTCTCTCTCTCTCTCTCTCTCTCTTTCTTTCTCTCTGAACTACCCGGGAAAACACGTTTCGACAGGGAAAGGTGAAAAGAGGCAAGAGAGAAACGAAAGAAGCGTCTCGTCCACGCGTACTTATGGATGCCGGGAATATCTGGAAATCCTAACAACGTTAAAGGAGAAGAAATCAGAAGTAGATTGGAAGGACGAGTTAGAGGATGCTTCTTCCTCGATCCTCTTCCTCTATTCGGGGAAAAGGACGAACACTCGAGAAAAAGTCGAGAGGCAAACCCCTTGATGAAAGAAAATAATCGAGAGGGTGCAATGGAAATGGGAAATCCTGCTTCTCTGTGTATCCGCCGTATCTATCGACCGAATTTACAGGAAACTGATCGGGAACCGAACAAGCTCAACCAGCTTCGACCCGAGAAAGCTACACTCCCTGGAAAAAATATTTGTGCACCGATTAAGCTCCTAGCTATTTATTTTCTTTTTAGTGACCTCTTCTTCCCATACAATTACGAGTCAAGGTCGTGATCGCTTCGCCTCCCAGTGGATCCGAAGCCTCGTAATTCATCGTTCATTTTATTCCAAGATTTTTTCCATGATCGGCGAGTCACCGAAAATGCATTTTTTCTCGAAAATGGTGTACAGGGTGTACCAATATTTATGTGTAAAGACTATCACAACTGGATCCAGGACCTGTCAAATCTTTCGAGAAAAATCTCAAAGGAACTATGGGTCTCAAGTTGGCCGTTTTCCTTAAAAAACGACACTGAAGTTTCGTAAACTAATTTATTCCATATGTCTAGAGGGTGTTCCAGAATGGTATAAACGTAGAGGGAGGAGGTGATTCTACATGAGAAAATAAATTGAAAATATAGAATAAATTGTGTTCATTTGACGCGAGAGAAGCCTTGTTAACAGATTCGTTGCTAGCGTTTGTCATAACACATTCATAATTCCAGCGTTCTATTAAATACAACGTCGTTCTCTTGTAAAACGTGAAATCATCACAGAAAAACTAGAAATTTTCCGAATATAATAGCACGTGTCACACAATTGTAAATAATGACATGCATAACGTTAATTTGATTTGCTTGACGTCAAATGGAAAATCGTGGTCGTTGCGCATATATGGCGCTGGCAGCGAATGTATTACGGTTACGCTTATATGAAACCCCAATTGACGTTTATTACAGCTACATTTGTTGTGCAAACAATAAGCTTAACAGAGCAGAATAAGGAACGCATAACGTGTGATTTGAGAATATAATTTAAAAGTAATTTCTATATGCTGTTAAAGAGCACCTATATGCTGGGGTTGTAGCAAATTTCCCTAAAACTAGGGAAATTGTTTTCCCTGAATAAGAAACCGAAAACATAAAATTCATGAATGGTCATTAGTATTTAGAAAATCCCAAACTGTTCCAGTTCATATTTTTGGTTTATTTATATTATTTTGTATATAGGCAACTGCATATGTACAATGTACATTCTTCCAAACTGACTGTGTTTTCGCATCACGATATGTAAACAAAGTTTTATCTACGTTCAACCGGACGAAAATTTATATTGCAATAAATTTCCGACTACATAGTGTCAGATCAACTAACAGGTGTCGTAAATAAACAAAAGTGTACATTGATATATTACGATGACGAATTTTACCACACAGTGCAAATTATGAACGATGGTTACATATGTCAACAATATGCTGTAAAATACATAATAATAAACAACATCGTGAAAATGTTTGAAATGTAAGAATACTTCTCCCGTTATAAAATAAATCCAGTTAAATTTTTTGGGAAAACTAAGGTATGGAGCATAGAGTATTGATCATTTTGTATGCAACATATCAAGATATTTTGTAAAAATCAGAAAAGAAAGGTACGTCTTGGGATTAGGCATCTATCCCAACGTCAATTCGCCGCCGACTGAGAAAAATCGTTTGTAGGAAATCCGCCAACCATAGCGGCTTTCGATCGTCCACATCGTAAATAAGAGGGACTCTAACTGGTGACTGGTGGATGATGAGTTTTTTGATTGATGTGTACGAGGTTGTTTGCGCGGGCTCGATTTTCAGAGAGGAAATTTGTTGTTAAATATCCCACTGCATTGCTCTGAATTTCGGCCGGAGGAAACGTTCGTTTTTACAACGGGAAAATTGTCCTTGTTTCCTCAGACTAAGAAGTACCACACTGGAATCTTCCTAAAAATTCAGTCAAAATTTACTAGAATACTTTTAGATTTGTGCGTGGTGTAAAACAACTCTGTTGCTTTAACGACCTTTATTATTATCCGCACGTGGTCGCGACGCCCTAACCTCAACCTATTGCATCTCGCGATAGACAATCGCGCGACCGTCACTACCAACATAGCGGCGCATTTACCTGTCAAAAACACTGCAGATTGCTGAACTTTAAGCAAGCATAACTCCTGAACCATTGATCGTACAGGATCGAAATTTCGATCTGCAGCCACCCCGGGTACAAATCTACTGGATTACATACCAAATACATCATAATTTATAGGAGAAAGGCACAAATTTTGAGTCCGGTAAAGTAAAAAGCAGCCGGGTACTTTCTAAAAAGTCGATTTTTCCGACCCGAGAAAGTGTAATGTCCCCTCTTAACTCACCGGGTAGACCACCGGTACGTGTTTGGCAACTAAAACACAACAAACTGAACGAATGGAAACTGTTACAGGAAAGTCTAAAGTGATAGAAGAAAGGTGCAAAGTGGATGTAACCGTAAGAAAGGGAAGCGGAGCGGAGGATGAGAGGAGAGGATGAACCGAAAGAGCAAGGCCATCTGAGAGGATAAGGCGCGCATTAGGTAGTACGTACGTAGCACACCTATGGCGTATATCCCCGCTATTGTACCACTCCATTAAACATTCACTGCAGTGTACTATAAAGCACGATATAATCTCGCAATGCGGTAAACAGTGCCGAGTTAAACAAGCATGGACTCTCTGTGAACCGCGACAGAACCGAGAGAGTGAGAGAGAGAGGTAGAGAAAGTTAGAGAGAGGGAGAAAGCCGAGCTGCGGAAACAAATTCGCAGACCAATCCCCGATTCTTTCGATATTTAGAATCCTCCCGTAACTATAATTAACCCTTAGCCTTTGGTGCTCAGAGGCACCACTAAAAATTCATGTACCATTACCAGAATATTGTTTAATTATTAAATATGTTGGTGTCTAATCAATTACTAAACATTTTTAAGTATTGTATGAGGTATTCTAACACACACACACAATCTCATATCTATAAAATGGAAAACGTCATGCAGAATGAAATTTTTGAATGCCAATGGTTTGGTGAATTTGAATTTCGAGTTGAACCAATTCTTCTCTAGCAGTCTCTTTCTCGGTTCCTTTTTATCTTATAAAATATTGATAGATTTTGTACGTTATTTTTGTACAAACGGAGGATGGTTTGATAACAATAAAAATGAAACGAAAATTTCGCTCAGTTTTATTGAAACTTTTCTGATGATTTACGGATTTCAATACCATGCGTATACACGCACATGTGCACGATTCCTGCCCAAGTACTGGAATTTTTCTAGAGAATCCGACAGAGACCGAGTAAACAATATATTAGTTAATTTTCGCGTAGACAAAAAATTTTTTGTGGAGTTGTTTGCTAAACGTTTCTCTTTCGAACAGAATATTAATAATCGCAATTGCAAACGGAGTAGCAGAGACTGCGCATACACCAACACTAGGGTATTAATTAACAATTTCAACGTCAACAGACGTTTATTTATATAAGGTAAACGAGAAACGACATTATTCATGAATATGTCAGGGCAAACGCTTGATGATAAATAAATAGTAACTATAACATATCCCGCGGGTACGTCTTCCTGGGATCTTGTTTAATATTCAACAAAGTCTTTAATTGTTCTCCCTCGCAAATATGGGAATTGCGAGCACGAATGCAAAGCCTGAAATTACTCAAATTACTCAAATTACCCGGAAATGCCTCGATCAAAGCCAAAAGCCTGTTTAATCAGTCGCGTTTACGTCATACCAAGCGAAGATGAATGGCTTATTTAGCGGCGTTTCGAGTCAGACATACGCATTCCTATTGTCGAACAAAAAGTTTCCTCCAAGAGTCGAACCAGAGTTCAAGTCCTCGTTAACTCTTGCACATTAAATTCAATTTATCCCCTTATAACTCTCCGTAACGCCGTACAACTTTTAAGTACTCACATTCGTACTCACAATTAACAATATTAATCATAATATTAAATATGATATTTTAAAAAAATATATTAAATACAATATTTTGATATTGTTAACATGTAAATACTGCCATCAGAACCATCGGCCAGCCAAGTAATAGAGCTCAACCATCGGCCATCCAAGTAGTACTAATCTCATTATTTATAAAATGACTTATTACAGCTTCTTCTTATTCCTCATATTATTGGGTTGTAACATAAATTCGTTCGGCTGCAAATATAAAAATGTTCTAATTTTACCATTAAAGTACATAACTGTGATTGAAATCGATTGAATATATAATTCTGTAGATATTATTAATAACTCAGATGAGGCACCGAAGAACAGAGACTGAATTAGAATATCCAAACCACCGTAAAATGTCAGAACGAAGTATCATTAAAAGCTGAAGTAACTCATTTAGAGTTTTGAACAAGCGAAAAATGTTCCCAGAAGCGTGACGACAAGTACAAACAGGAAGTTTCATTTGAATTCTTTCGGGACGAAGAACTAACTCCTTAACTCAATACTGTAACCAGATTAATTAAACGGAAGGGAAAAATATGAAACCATGGGGAAAGTGGGTGAAACTAACTTAATAGGAAAAGTAAACGATGTTGCGCACATCAAGGCGCCTACATCCTCTTCATTATACGAAATACATCCTAATTTTACGGCAAAGGGAACGGCTCCGACACGCTACTTTATTTGGCCGGCACGATCTTAAATAGTTTCAAATTTATGCTTCCGTCTACTAACATGCATTTCCTCGCGGGCCTGGGGATTCTATCCCCTGGAAAATTTACAGGGGAAGTTGCAAGCTTTCGCTATAAAATATTTAATTAGTTGTCTTAACGACTCACCGGCTTCCTCTTATTCCACCATGCCGAACTTTTGCGGACTATGCCATGAAAATTTCTACACGGGGCTAAATTTTCGCTAAGGTTGCTCGTTTCGTTCTCGACACGCCCCGCTTAATAAAACAACAACGATAACAGTGATACGGGAAACGGGCGTGATATACAGGGTGTGACTTATTTTTATAAACAGTTCCCTTCTTTCTCTCTCGCCGATTACTAATAGCTCTAATCCGCGTGCGTGTCCAACACAACCGAAATGTTTTTCCAATACTCATATCAATTTCCGGGATACAAGCTTTTGGGTGTTAATGCGATAACGGTAAAAATATACACGGAGATAGAGACAAATACTCTCGCGTTCAAAAATCATGTAATAATTCGCCGATAACGTGCCGCTCGTCCGCGGCACTCGACATTTCCATGCGGAAAGAGCGTAACTCGCCCGTCGCCCGGTAACACGTTTCTGACAGTTTATAGCAAAATTCGTAACCGATGTGATACTGTTCACGTTTCCAATAACGTATCAATACCTACGGTTAGATCTATAGGGTGTCCCAGGTTTAAACTGCTAAAATATTTCGTTACATTCTATACGTCTAAACAAGAAACAAATGTTACATATTTTATATGTGTTACTCAGGCTGAGTCACCTAACGTTGCCACCTCAAATATTTTTGTTGTTTTTAAAGCCTACGTATGAAGTCTACGAATAAGGGACTTGGAAAATTAGTGAGTGATCGAGATAGCGAGTGTCAACTTTGTCCTTCGGACATTTGACTTATCTTTAAAAACAACAAAGATATTTGAGGTGTCGAGGTTAGGTGACTCGAGCAGGATGATCCTCGAAAAAGATGGCCACCTGTAGTCGTACGCCGTCGTTATGCGTGTCGTGGTATACTTAATCCAGAAAGCTTTCCGAAACGAGTAATCTCGACGCGACAGCAGCGCCGTTGTTTAATCGATTTCGCGATTTTATGTGTCACAGGTCACGGGGGATTAATTCTAATTGTCATACAAGTCTTCCGTTTGTTCCGTCTGGTGGTGACGTTTGCGCCCCCGTGATTGTCAACGGTGCTTATTATTTTACGGAATCGGCTTAGCGATCGTGTTGCCAAGTGTTTACGACCGTTTCGTTTTGCGAGCGACGCGCGACGCGCGACGCGCGACGGGGAATCCACTTTAATCGCGAAAACGATTTCGGATTGTCCCCGCAATTCTTTCGCGAGTTCCGCGCCGCGGAAATTTTTGGACGAACTCGCGCGGTAACGGGAATTACGATTCGTTTTAATCGGGCGCGTGTCGCGTCGTGTTTTCAACAGGTCCAACGCTGCGACGCGCGACGCGACGACGCGCCGTCGCCGTCGAATCGCGAGCATAAATAGCGACGCGTGAGGTGGAAATTTCACGATATATCGTCAACTTGTCAACGGCCACTGCAACAGCCGAATTCTGCTCTTTTCGTCGGTCGGAATTTCGAATGTCACAGACAAATATCTCGTTATTGGTAAATCATTGGACGACTTCCAAGCGGCACCGTATACTTTACATCCCGGATTGTGCCTCGGATTCCCCGTTTTAAGTGACAGACTGCGCGCCGAGGATATTAGATTTTCGATGCTGAATCCTAAATTTTCTGTCTTCTCCCCTTTGGATATTGAATTCTGCAAGGTGCTCCACCTTCTTCGTGACCTCGCAAACATTCGTGGTCATCTAACAAACAAAGTTGTTCATACACTCCGCGACAACAAGACAGCACACTATCCAATTTTGTTAATTTTCGCAAATATAGTTGAATAACTACAGTTCTCGTATTATAGTGTTATAGTATTATAGGGTGTCCCACATAACACTTTTCACGATTTTTCAAGTATTTGCGATAATCTGACAAAAAAATATTTTCAACAAAAGTTGATCTCAGTCTTCGGTTGGCTATAGATTGCAATAATGAAAAGTTCGAAATATTTCTTTCTGTTTAGTATTCTCAAGAATTTGGAAGAGGCCACGCACTTTGTGCAAATTTTCAGCCCCACTTCTCGTCATGTGGGGTGACAAAGAAAATCAGGTTTTTCCGCAATTTCTCTTTCCTTTTTAGTTGGCAATTCTGAAAAAAATAGGCATACTTTAGCTATTAGAATGCACATTTATGCATTTTATTGCATTATGCATTAGCTTCGAAACCAAACTTTCGTTTCTATTACAATAATCTTTTAACTTTTCAAGCCATTACGTATTGTACACGTAGAAAGTGGAACAATCGTTTGGTTGAATCTGGGTTCGAGTAAAGAGAACGAATACCTTTGTCAATACATAAATTGCCCGTTAAAATCCTGCAAAAACACGCAGTCCGATTATTTCTCTTGCAAACGTGAACACAATTGTTCTGTATACGATCATTAATTCTCTTTGACGAAACGAAATCTCAACCGACAAAGTGGTAAAGCATTATTCGTTTTATCGGTATTTATGGTATTTATGGTATTTATTTTTGACAATGCCTTTTTTTCTACACGATCCTTCCGTGTCTGATCATACTTTTACTATTTTTTACTTTTACTATTACTAGCTGCGCATACTTTTTTATACGGGGTATTTCCACCTAACCTGACCATCTTAAACGTATCGCTTATTTTTTATGCGGTGTTAGACAAAATGGGATTACATATTCTCATTAAAAAAATTAAAGTTTTTGCGCCACCCTGTATTTTATACTTCTAAATTGTGAATGTTTTCTCTAAAATCAGTATTAATGCCTCCGATCGGAAACATTCTGCCACGGGGTGTATCAGAATTAGAATGGATTAGTCGACTAACCCCATTAGTCAACCAGCCCCGGTCTCCCCTACACATTTGGTAAATTTCTTCTGATCCACACCTTGACTTCATTATCCTCGCGACGTACATTAATATTTGTAAATAAGCTTATAAATAACTGGGGAGCATCCGGCGTCGATCGCGTCGCTGGAAAGTTGATCGAGTTCCTGGCTCTAATGAGCGCAAGTAAGTAAGTAAGTGCGATCTCCAGCATGACGAGGGAACGAAAGCGACGTGGCGGTTTTCCGATAAAAATAACCAGCTCGCTCTGCAAACCGTAACCGATAAAACTGAATTATGCGGGAGGCGTAACGTGCTACGGCGGAGAATCTCTGTAACAGTGAGCCCAAGGGACTGGGAATACAACCTGGATGAATGATACATTCGAATTAATGAAGATCGCTCGAATTTAAGTGCTGCGTCTGGCCGAGGGGACTCACGGGCTGCAACTTCGCTTTGAAGCTGCGTCGCAAAGCCGCCAGAAAGGGAAAATAGAAGTGCAACCTTTTCCAAAGGGTTTGCTCTTTTTCTCCGTCGCTCTGGCGAGAGCCCTCTGTGTTGGTCTTGCATAAGAAAACAAACGAGAACAGAGCTAACTTTGCATGACCCGTAATCGTTACGTGGGAAACTTTAACTGAAAGATAAACAAAGTTTCGCGTGACACACATTTCCGTTTATAAGCAACTAGGATACTTAACGGTGACTCCAACAAGTATCGGCACAGGAGAGAGAAATTTCTGAAAAATTGTTTATCTTATCGATATTTAAAAAGAGCATGCGTACGGTCGTAAGTTGGGTGAAACTTCACCTGAGGGAACCAGGAGCTCTTAAACATTTTTTTATATATATATGTATATATATATATATATTATTATATTTACTTTTAATATATAATTAAAAGAAGTGGATCTGAAAGCTAACAAAGAAGGGGTTGTAAAGAAAATAGATTCCTTAATGGGAAGGTCAGAATCAAGAAACACATGATATTTCTAAATCAAGACATCAAACGATAAGATTCGAGATAGAAGAGGCAAACCTAGAGATGCAAAGTCCTAAAGAATACAGGCTCAGTGTTAAAGAGCTGGGATTGAAGACACAAGATCAGGAAAACAGACTCTAGCTCTAAGAATCATGTCCTAAGACCGAAGTATATTTCTTTCAGGATCGCAGCTTTGGGTAAAACCATCTCCTAAAATGCTAGCAACGAAAGCTGAAAGTATCCGAGAGGATGAGTATGATCGCCGAACGGAAATCGCTGTGTAAAAGTACGAAGATGGAATACTCGCATGATGCATTCCCGGAAGTCGGGAAAATGATTAATTAAGGTTTGCGCCGCGCCGGTAAGATCGAAACGACACGCGATTGTGCGCAAGAACGCCAACGCAACGCTGCGCTGATTGGAATTTAGTGTAGACTAGCAGAGACTGGTAACGCTCCCGTTTCTCCAATTAAGCTGGCCGAATGTAAATCAGACTAGGGGAAATCCCGCAGCCTGTCGGCAGGATTCACTCGCGGAAGGAACATGGCACCATGAATTCGTTGCCGAGGAAATTGTTAACCCCGGGAAGATCTTCAAGAGTGAAGTTGAATCGCGTCTGAACGGCGAATTTCATCGCTGTAAATTCGTAGCCGTGTTTTCCACAGTTTTCCGAATTCCCTAAGCCTGATAAAGTGCCGCCTCGCAGATAATGGATGTCCAATTTTCAAGACCTCTGTACAGGGGACAATGTTCTGGACACACGGCGCGGCGCGGCGCGGCGCAGCGCGGCGCAGCGCGGCGATTACCCTGGAGTCTGGAGTTTCCACAGACGAAAGCTGTCTGCTTGATTGGGGATGTTGGCTTGGGTCTAATGGACCTTTGGATATTACGCGGAAAGCCCGATTTGGAACACTCAAATTAAAGGTGATCCGTTTATTTTCTAGAAATTATGAATTGGTTCATTTTTACATAACCAGAGTACAGTAGGATCTCGATTATCCGGGTTGATCGGGAGACACACAGCCCGGATAAATTAAGGCCTGATGGATAATCGAGAGACCCGAGGAAATAATTCAAATGTACATTATATTTCTCTCATAATAAATTTTCTATTTTTGAAAATTTACTTCCCTTCATATAATATAATCATATTTAAACGCAAATTTGTTTATAATCGGGATCCGGTTTATCAAGGTCCTATACTGTATGTATTACTTTTATTCTGTACTCCTTCCTGTATGTTTATGTGTCGATACAAAAAGTCGATTCGTTTATAAGATTTTTATTATTTGTATATAACACACACACACACATATGGTACTTATTTATAATCTTCGTTATTTTTGTCGATCCGAAAAATTGTCCTAGGGTAAGGACTAAGTGAGAACAGCGAATGATGACTTTATATATTTATTTATCAAGATCGCGTAGAAATTTTTTTCATATGACATTTTTATATAACTATCAATTTGCTGAAAATTCCTAATATTCAAACTATTATATGTCCGTGAAAAAATGGTACAATAATCCAGCCAGGCTCATTTTAAAGCATGAAACGTCCACTTCCTAAATCCCTCCTTAGCCTTTTCCTATTTTGCAAATTCAAGCGACTCTACGAGGATGAAAAAGTTTTTGCATACCTGAATCCGCCGTAGACTTGAAGATTAAAGCTTCTCCTTTAAAATTACCGCTCAAAAGAACTTTGAAAAGTGTATAATAAACGCGAAGTGGACATACTAATGAGAAAGAAATTTTCTTCTCAATGCGTAATTTCTAATATAAGTTAGAACCGTACACCAATTTTGTTAACAACAATCATTGTCCAGCTACATCATGCAGAAATATCATAGAGAAAATCGAAGTTTAAATATTTTTAGGAAATGTTGAAACATCTGATGCAAAACTAGATGACTATCAACATTGTTGACGCGTGTTTCAACACTTTCAGCTCCTGGCGAGGTACTAAAAACAGAAGAAGACTACGCCTATCCATTTTTGCGTGACAGTATCACAAAAACCTGGTGGTTAATTTTCAGCTCGACGCGACGCGACGGGTGCACTCTCTAGCGAAGATCGATAACCCAGGCCCATTCAAGATTTAATGACTGAGGTTCGGAGTGCATAATTCGGAATTCAGAGCCTATGATCCGATATACCACGTCAGCTATCTTAAGATTTTATGATCGATCTTCAGCATCTGCATGCTGAAGTAAAAAGATCAAAGTACAAGATCTTATAACCTAGAATCGGGGCACTGGAGCAAAACCTCTCGGAAAAAGTAAATCAGAAACAGGGCTCTAAGTGGATCCTTCCATTGTCGATCCGAGTCGCATAATTCAAAAGCATTTACGGACGCTATCATTTCGTTAAACAACTAAAGCCCAACGGAAAGGTTTAACCCGTGGAAAGCGTGTGATCAAATTAATAGAAACAAAGAATACAATAGAAATAATGAATCCGTAAAAGACAATAAGCACCGTTCATGGGTTACCACTATACATATTTAGTTTGAACATTACAACAATATAGTAAAACGGTAATACAGTCAGGAGCAAAACTGATCGCGCACACATTAAATCCGAACAACTTTTTTAGGAATTAAATAGTTCTTAAAACGCACTATTTGATGGTGGATAAAAAATCATATAATTCCATTTAAAAAAGAAAGTTGCGCTTCACCTCACCTTGGAGTGTCCACCGGGAACAATAAAAGTCCCACCACATGAAGCCCCCCTGTACTGTACTGAACAACTTTAATCTGAAACATTTTTGCGTATAATCAATATTTTAATGTGGGGGGTCTCAAAGACACCCTTCAGATTTTCGAAAAGTATTTTTATATGAATAAAAGTAAATCTGATTGTTTACTTTTTATTCTTGTGTTATTCTTTATCCCAAATTTATTAAAAACGAGGCTATTTATGAAATTCATTTGTCGAGGTCTCTCTAAGAGACCCCATCTTACCATTTATGTATTACTAGATCTTACCTTGCGATGGTTAAAAAAAAAGAAGAAACATGTGAAAGATAATAGCTATACGTTCACTTGACATTTACGTGGAGAATGTGGCTCGGTTAGCTGAAAAGTGAAAAGCTGAGGGATGAAGATGATTTAAAGGAATACTCGATCATGTGAAACGCGGAAACGTCCAATAATCGTAAATTGATTGCCACTTAACAAGCCGCTACGGAACAAAGACGCGAATGCACATACTTCCCTGTGGCGGACGCTTCATCTTATTAGGTCCCGGACTGTCTCTGACAGTCGTATCTTCAAAGTGATGAATCGCATCTCGGCTCGGTACCGTTTCACGTGAATTCTTTCCTGTCCGCGCGGACTTATCTCCACGGATCTGTTTAATTAAACAACCGACCGTTTCAGATCTCTGCGAAATTGCATTCACCCCGAAATGGCCACGAATTGAATTAGCAATATTTCATCATAGCATGTGTACCAACATAACAATTCTTCTGAACAGTGTAGATACCTTTGGTAGAGCACGTATTACAATGGGGGCCGTTGTCATTTTTATAAGGAAACATTTACCATTTACTTTGAAGGTTCGGGAAGTTTGGTGTTAACAGCAAGGCAGACTCTGGAGTTGTTGATATTGATCTCTCGAAAGAAATATCAACAAGTCAAGCCTGTTTTACTGTTGTGTGTGAGACCTTACTGTTAAGATCATGTCAAGGTCATAGTCGTTTCCTTTAAATTAGAAGAAAATTGTATTTTGTAATATTTTGTTGTTTTCATAGTCATTGGAAAACGTACAGATATACGGGTAATGTGTGATAATATAAGTAAATGTATAGTATAGTAAATGTTCTTCTAGGAAATTGAGAACGACAAAGAAATTCCAACGGTAAAATAAATCGTAGTGTGAGAGGGGTAAAATGTTCGAAAGACTAAACTCAGAGGACAATATAATATAATAACGTAATAATAATAATCCGATGATTGAACCGTACACGATAATACTGCATTCGTCCTTCGTCAATCGTCGAACGGCATTAAATCAGAACATCAGTTTGGCGCGAGATTGAAACGATTGGTTGCTAAAGGTTGCAAATAAAGTAACGACATGAAAATTTTACGAGTCGTATAAACTGTCCATAAAGTATTGGAGAGCCAAGAACCGTTCCCGTGTTTCAGGCCATATGCCACACACACTATGCGGGATAAATATCGGTGAATTACGGGACACCCCCCGATCGCTCGATCGGTGAAACGACTTTTACTACGACATTGGCGAAAACAATACCGCCCCGGGTTTCGCCTGCAAATTTTCATGCAATAAGACACGCGTTTCCCAAAGGAGGTCTCTTGCGTTTATCGAGGAGCCAGTGTCTCCAAACCAGGGGAATTAAGGGGAACACACAGTTACCCTCCCTCTATCGTTACCGGATTAAAAAGTAAAAGTAAAAAGATCTTTACAATGATGAAACGACGGGGAGAAGTTTTTGCGATGCCCCTCGCACCGCGAAAAAATAGCATCTGCGTAACGTTAGATCTAACCGCTCAAAATTCAGATTCCGCTGTGTAAGGCCTTAAATCCGAGTTACGGCGCGCGGCGTCTCGGACAGAGTACAAACTTGAGATTTCAGGCGAGAAATTCTAAATCCGAAATCTGAAACTCCGGGATCCGGTGTTGTAGATAATTCAACGGGCGGAGCACAAAACTCGGGACAGCGGAAGGGAGACCCAGGGACCTCGCAAAGTTCGATGCGTACAATCCTGAGTCTGCGTTACGGGCTCTAATATTAAAGATTTAGGTCCACGGAGTTTGCAAGAAAGATGCTCAGCACTGTGGAGATATCCTGATATGCAATTCCTTGTTGGTTTACAGTGTATCTGTTAGATACAGTAATTCATTCATTTGAAATATTGTAGAATAACGTTCTCTAACTAGTGATGGGATCTGAATCACTTCGAATCGCTTAGATGCAATATTTGCGAAAAAAAATTCGAATCATTTGCAACATAATTCGAAGCTTAGAACTCTTGAAACTCTCGTGTTACTATTACTATTACTATTACTATTACGTAAATACCAGTATTCCCATCACTACTCCTAACCCACGGTTTATAGGAGTTGGGTCCAATTTAACCGTAATAACTGTAAAGCGTTACAGACAAATATCTACAAAAATATTGATTGTACAAAAATGTTTCAGATGAAAGTTGTTCAGTACCAAGGGGGACATCATGTGGTGGGATTTTTATTTTTCTCGATGGAGGCTCCAAGGTGAGGAGGAGGTCACCTTGATTTTTTTTAATGGAAAGACCTACTTTCTGTATCATGAATCGATTGACTATCGAATTCTGAGTAAAAATGTATTGACCTCCATATGTCCTAAGTCTAATAGTTAACGAGATATTATCGGGAGAGAAATAATTTTCTTTCTTCATTGTGTGTGAATAATATCTCGTTAATGTTCGTATGCACGGTTATTACGAGCGGTCTGAGGGAACGGTACACACAGAGCAACAGCAACAGCAACAGCAACAGCAACGGCAACAGGAAAGCGAGCGGGCGGTAACACAAGCGCAAACTCTAATGTCGCAAGACGCTTATTGTCGAAGTAGGTTCTCTAATATTCGCGGTATTAGACGTCAGAGAGTTCCGTAGAGAAAACCAATGGGTACGGGAGCTTTCAGAGTAGCCTTATCGCGAATAGTTTGAAACGATAGCAGTTCCATTAAGTAGACGCTCCGCCGCCGCGACCCCCGCCCGCGCTTTACAGCCGCTGCTTTCGCTTACATACAGACTATCAGACACACACACCAACACACCGAGAATTTCTCCGAGGTGCATCCATCGTGGAATATGAGCTGCTCAGGCTCCCGTTCACGAATGCACAATTTCTGAACCGCTATCTGAGACTGAGCAGTGCCGTCGAAACGTAAAACACAGTCGACGATGGAACAAAATGTCTCCGCGGAAATTACGCCGCGTTAGAAACTTATCTCAACCGGCACAACCAACGGCGAAACTGTTTTTTCCCGACTCGTTCTTCGAAGTACAGAAGAAACTCGTCTAGGCGAACAAACTCCGGAGACTGCACCCGCGCGGATTAGCAGCGACATTATAGGCCGTACTTATGCGATTCAAAAGTGACTTTCGGTATTGACTTTACACTTTACAAAAATAACAATTATTCTAAAATTTTCTACGACAAAAATCATTAGTATAATGTTGATTATTAAAGATAATGTACACAAAATATAAAGAGAAACATTTGAAGAACAAAATGATTAAAAAATATCGATTTTTATAGTTTTCGGTTACACAATACCAGTTATTAGTGTCAAAAAAATTGGATCCTCCTCGGTAATAACTGTTATCGATTGCTCAAAGCAGTTATTGATGAGAGACGAAAAAATAGGACATTCCACTAAAAAAAATCAAGGTGACCTTGAAATCTCCTCTATGCATCCACCCACGCAGAAAATATGTGCGTTACAATGTGCCCTGCTCTATACCGTGTAAGTTTTGATATCATTAGAAATAACGGCAATATTCAAAGTGGACATATAGTTGTTATTGCCTCACCCTGTATAGAAGTTTATAGAGTATAGAAGATATAATAACTGGACTGCGTATGTTCATACAATTTTCATTTGCTCGTATAATCATTCTATGTAAGGTTATTTTGATACTTGTTTCACTGTGACGTGAAAGGTGCATTCTGCTATAACTACACAAACATCCGCAGTCTAATAATAACATTGGGTATGTTTTTTATATCACCCCTTTCAAAGCTTGCTTTAACAGTTGTTTGCAACAGTTTGCTTAATTTTCTCAGTAAACGTTTTAATTATAGATCGGCTTCACTATTTTTATGGTGATCAGATTATTATGGCGGTCAGATATGGGTTAACGAAACTTGCGGATCCCG
The DNA here is from genome assembly GCA_028455605.1 of Lasioglossum malachurum. Taxonomy (NCBI): domain Eukaryota; kingdom Metazoa; phylum Arthropoda; class Insecta; order Hymenoptera; family Halictidae; genus Lasioglossum; species Lasioglossum malachurum. The sequence goes on from CM052315.1 coordinate 32,415,875, forward strand.
ATTTAGTTACGCTGCTGAGAGTAATTGTTCTTCGAAAAGATTTGCGAAGATAATGAATATATTGGTTCGGGGGACGAAACAGCTTTTTAAGGGATGCGTTTAAGCTAAGACGAGACCTGGCTTCGCGTAAGATAGAAACGGGTCAAGAGGTCTTCACGTAAGAAAGTTAATTACGGGGCTGTCGCAGCTTGCCGAGGATGCTGTGCAAAAACAAGCCACTTTTAAATGATAAATTATCCCGTAATGGTGGCGTATTTTGTCGTTCTTCGACGGTCTTCCTTTTTCGTGGTTCTAGCGTCTGTTCTGTCGAGCGATTACAGGCGCAGGTGCACGAGCGATTTCACTGTAATACGTGTCCTCGATGAAGCAGCGGAATTAACATAAATGCTCCCAAATGTTAACGTTGACGCCGATTTATTCGATTGCCCGATCGCAAACAAAAACATTCACCGATTACCGCGCCCGTTCAATAGAGATTTACGGCCTTTGAGGCGAACTATTGGCGCATCTGTTCGCTCGTGGCAATCCGCACTGACTTCGAGTTGATTTACTGTTAATTCACTGCCAGATTTTAATTAGAATTATAATTGCTGCAATGTCCTTGATATTCTCGTCAAAATAACTATTCATTCCTCAACTGACACTCCGTTTATAAAGAGAAGTAAAATACGGAGCATTCCTTCTCCGTGTCAAGGGTTGAAAAATAAGAGAAATTCGACAATTCTTTTAGTACAGAAAATTTGGTTTCTTTGAAAAATCAATATATATTTACATATTATTGGATAATATACCAGAGTAGTGTTCGCTGAAAAATTAAAGACGTTTTTGCAAAACACTGTTTATGGTATTTTTTAAATTTTACATTCAGGTAAACAAATAAAGCTAACCTTTGTCAGAATCAATTTTTAAAATGGTTACAATTATTTGCATTCAAATATGAATAAAAAATTCGCTTAGTTGAATATGTATGTGTGTGTTTTAACTGAATACTTTACTGAAGGAACAGGGAAATTACATTTTTCAATAAAATTGCACGTGTTCAAGTTGTACAAACTTTTACATAATGTTAATTGTTTGAAGTAAGAATTAAACAATTTTCAAATACTGAATCTACCTTTGAAAAAAAACTTTAAATGCTCGGGGGGACATTGTTTGTGTTCGTTTATTTATAATAGGGGCGGTGGTAATAGGAGTGGACGAAAATAAACATGCACACACGTTCATGTGACATTCACTGAAAGTTTTCTGTAGAAATACATATTTGCGTTTATTCATCGATTTCTATTTGCGTCCGCAAACAATGCAACTGTTTCCTATATTTTCCCGGCCAGATTGCGATCCTGTCAATACAGGGTGACCGTGTAATATGCTACAGGCTGTACTTTGCAAAATTAAATGATTACTGGCCTCGGGGTGTTCGACTACAGGTGGAACAAAAATTTAAGGGGTGATTCTCCATGATGATGTAAGACGAAATGAAGAATAAAAGAATTGTGCGATTTCGGCTTCGTTATTTAGTTATTAACAATTAAAAATCCGCCTAAAATACGGCAACGCGACCAACAAAAGTGTACGTTGCGTACGTCAGCGCTCGGATTTACTTACTCGCGACGGCCGAGTTTCGAAGGCTACGCTCCCCGTGGCGGCCCTAGTTCTCCCAGTAATCCAGTATCCGGGGCGGCTGCAGATCGAAGTTTCGATCCTGTATGATCATTGGTTCAGGAGTTATGGTTGCTTAAAGTTGAAAAATCCGCAGTGTTTTTGACAGGTAAGGGCGCCGCCGTATTGCTTATCGAGCAGAACCGCTATATGGCAGCACAGGCACGAAGTTTGAGTCCGGTAAAGTAAAGAGCAGCCGTTATCTCGAGTAAACTACTCATGTGAGAACAATGAAAAAGTGAAAGGGCATGCAAGGAAGCTCATGGATCCCTTCTGCTCGATAATTCCGTAGAGCGGATATTAGAAATGCCCTTGTGGATTTTCACGAGTAGGCAGGTTCAATGTCGTCCAACGATTAATTTGTTAAACATTTTCACCTCGCTGAGGCTCCAAATGAGAACCAAGGTATGCATACATCTGTCACTTGATACGTGACTGTCGCGCGCCTCTATGACGTACGCAAAAGTACAAAAAGTACACTTTTTTTGGTCGCGTTAACAACTAATTAACGAAGCCGAAATCGCAATTTTTTATTCTCCATTTTCGTCTTATATTGTCATGGTGAACCACCCCTTAATTTTTCTCTCACCTTTAGTCGAACGACGAACACCCATAGTTCCTGGTCTAATGCTGCTATTCAGTCACTCACTTATCGTGTACAGATGAAGACACTCCAAGATCATGGTGTGTGGGTCGTTTAACTCGCTTTAACGTTTATTTACCAGAATATTGTTATTTTTATTGCAAATGCAGTCAAAACATTTGAAAGGGAATAGTTTAATGGATGCGTTGCTACTATGTGATTTGCAATAAATGATAAATTTTTATATAGACGCGTTAGTGAAATTTTCATTTAATGAATCTACGCGCGTTTCAAATAATTTTTATATAGACGGTTCCAAAGTATTCTTCGTAATAAATTTGTAGCTACGAGAAGAATAACAATAAATGTTTCAAGTAAATGAAATTCATCTCGACAAAAGAGCTCTATGAACAAAAGATATTAATATGCCATTTCATTTGGACGGACCAAAGGACTCTCTTTGTCCCCGCAGCAGTTATTCAACACAAGAATCTGTTTTATATGTATACAATAATTAGCTCTTTTATTTCATTTAATTCAATAATTTATGTTAATTTCCATTATGGTTTCAGAAAATAATTTATAACATTTATTTCGAATGACATTTAAGAGTGTGTGTGTGTTACCATTGTCCTACTGTTTTCAATCAATTCATTTCATTGCAATTTTTGGTGCTTCACAGAGATCGTATAGTAGAATTTATATCGACGAAAATTATTGAAGTTATAATAAGCCATATAACAATGGACTGGTTACAGTGATTCGTTGCAGCGTTCATTATGCGTTAATCTCAAAGGACTAAAAATATTATCTCGCTACAATAAAATGACGTAATATAAAATTTACGATTTTTGAGATATTGGTGAGGGCTACTTTTTGCGAGCAGAGTCCTGTAACGGAGTTGTGCTAATTCAATCGAGCAGGGGGTGATAATACATGAAAAAATAAGTCAAAAGAAAGGAATAACATTTTTTCGTTTGGCAACTCGTTTTCGAGAGAATCGAGTTTGAAAATGCAGCGAATACACGTGCTATTGCATATGAATCGTCTGACGCGCGTCTGACTATGATCAACCAATTCTACTTTCTGCATATGCACAAGCATATGCACAAGCATATGCACAAGCATACACACACACACACACACACACACACCCGGCGAAAATTCAAAGTCGATTTTCTCGAAAACAAAGCCGCTTAACTCTGTCCTGTAAACGACTCGAGTTTGTTGGGGATCGCGCAGCCACGCACGGCGCGGCGCGGCGGGGGAGAAGTTCACCGGCTCTGAACTAAATCATTGTAAGATTTTTCAGAACGGTGGTTCAGCAGTGAACCTGTTAAAAAGCCTTAAAGATGCCGGCGCGGCACATCAGCTTGCCAGACACTTCGCGAAGTTGCAACTTCGTCGAAACGATAAAAAAAAAATAGAGAGAAAGAAGAGGAGCGGCGGAAGCACACCCAGAAGAAAGTACTAAAAGAGATAAGAATTAAGTTTGAACGGTGTACCGGGCGTCATTAAATCCCACAAGGGTGAATTACCCCAATGCCGGGCGGCGATAGTAGAACATGTCGATAATGTACGCGAGCTTCAAAACTTAAGATACACTCCAGGCCTCGATAAAGCTCCCCTATTATCCCGGAGAAAAGCGAATTAGCCTGGTTATCACGCGCATCGATATCAAACGCGGCAGGCGTTATAACGATGATGCCGGCGGAGCGCATATCATCGAAGATTTAATTTACAAGAGATTTAAGACGGATTTTCGTTAATACCCCTCCCTCCCACCGTCCCTCCCCCCGCCCCGGCCATTATAAGCGAGCGCGAGCGCGCACCCACGGACAAGAATTACACACGCGATTACACGCGCGCCGCGGCACACGTCGAAATATGCACGGGACATTATCGGAAAATATGTAAATCAGCATTATCGAATCGCGTACGAGGAGCTGATAAATGCTCGTCCCGCGCGACCATCCCTCCGCACATCCTCCTCCTGCCAACATTAATTTATCCTACGATTATTGTTATCGACACGTACTCACCTTTTCGTGACCACTCGCCAATATCCCCCCCCCCTCTCTCTCTCTCTCTCTCTCTCTCTCTCTGCGTGTGTGTGTGTGTGTATGTGTGGGAGCGTGTGTCTCTTCACCTTCTAGGCCCCTTTCACTCGATGCTTCCGTAATCTTGGTTTCCGGAACAGAAGTCCTTCCGATCGTCTCCGGAAGGAATCACACCGACTCGACTCGCGGGTAGCCCATATCCACGAGAACTTAGCTTTAAGGAAGCACGTTCACGTAACCACGGTCGGTCTTCATCTTCCTCTAAACCCCCGAGAAGGGCGAGCGAGCATTCTTCAAGGTCACGGTATTCAGTTCCTCTGTGTTGGCGCACTGGGTAATTCGAATGTCGTTTGGGATTCTTCGCACTTATAGTCTCGAGAGGAATGCTAACCAGAATCAGCTAAAAATTCAATGACGATTGGGAACGGACGCGGTCGGGTGGAGAAGTCTTCCACAGACCACGAGAGAGATATTGAGTTCCTTTGTACGTGTCAGATTACTTTGGACGTTGTTGGGGATTCTTTACAGTTTGCGGACCGTAGCACCGAAGATCGAAGAATGCTAGGCAGTATCAGCTAGGCGAAATTCAGTGAGATTGATCAGGCCTAGCGTATGCCAGATGTGTATATACTAGTGTACGGTAGTGCGTAAGCGAATAGCACTCCTGCTCCAAATTTCCAAAAAATTTTGGATAATCATACCGTACGCTCTCTTCTAAATGCAGAACATAAGCACTCTTCAAGATTGGGGTAGTTCAACGTTCGCCCGGTGAGTTTTATTCACTGACTGCATCCAGAGCTTCGTCCTTTTGAATCATTGTCAGAATTGCACTCCTGTTCAACTCTTCAGCTCTTCTGGTTTTCGAATATTCGAATCAACTCGATAGCTATCTCGGTAGAACGGGTACCTCGCGGGGCAGTGAATCTGAAAAAAAAAATTGTAATTTAGTTTATACAGGGTGATTCACTCACCTAAATGTTTGCAATGTTCTATTAAGGGGGCAATGTTAGATATATGAAATTGTCACAGAAAAGTTACAAATTCTCTGAATATTATACTACCACATATTTTTGCATTCATATTTCAAATAATCTTCTTATCTTTCAACTAGTATTTTATTTCAATCTCTAATTTATAATAACTGCCCTTCCTCAATTCTTGTTTTCGCAGTCTCGTTTTATTTATCTTTTACCACTCTTAAAAAATAATACCACAATTTTTTAATACCACATAAACTGAGACGATGATTTGCGTACTAAATAATAAGAGCGGTAGAAGATAAATAAAACGATTGGAAAAACAAGAATTGAAGAAGGACAGTTATTATAAACTAGATGGAACTAAATTACTAGAGTTGAAAGATAAGGAGATTATTTGTAATGTATGCAGAAATAAGTGGTGGTGGTTTAAGTGTAAACAATCGCAGGAGACATTTAACAGTAACTTAGGAAGACTGATTTATTCTCATGTAGTTTTCTAATAACAATTTAATATAAATATAACAAATTAAAGGATAATATTGAAATGCGCGTATCGAATAAGAGGACAGTGTCACGAGAAACGTAAAACAATGTCCAGAATGTATTGGTGGAACATTTGTTGCATTAACGTCAAAAGAAAATTTTAATTGTTTCAGAATGGCTACTATCTCAGTAAGATAACAGTCCCTGAAAAATTGGAAGGTCAACAAATAAGGTGCACCCTATTGTACAGTTTCGCGGCAGACTGTAGTTGGCCGGAATCGGCGCGGTGCGGCGGGGACACCTTGTACATCGTTACCTGTCGATCAGGAAGATAGAGAGCGTGTCAAGAGTGAACGCGTACCGTAAAGCACTGTTCTCTCAGTGAAGACCGAACCGGTCTAACGATCGCCGCGGCAGTTTCGAGGATTCGCAACGCGGCTCGGCGCGGCGTGAGAGAAGCGTCCACTCGCATTCCGCGTTCCCTAACGATCCAGACGTTAACTGCTCCCTCGTTAAGCCCGGCATGATGACACGATCACGACACCTGGAAACATCACGTTCTGAGCACGCTTAATTCCCGAATAATCGCGGCGACTGCTTGGATTGGATTTGTTAGCAGTGACGCAGCGCGCGGCGACCAGCGGCGATCAGCGGCGACCAGCGGCGACCAGCGGCGACGCGACGCGACGCGATGCCACACGGTCACTCGTAATTTTCCGTGTGTCAATCACCGGACAGAACAGGAAGCATCGATGGACCGTCGAACGGGGTGTTATTCCGACGACGGGATAACGTTACGCGGAAAACACGGGGACCCAAGGGGAGCCAAGAATCGCTTTGTAATGCTAATGGGGGATGGACCCGATGAGGAAAGAATTATCTAGCCACCGCGGGACTCGGCCGCCACACCACGGTACCGGTCGGCCAGAATCCCAAAAAGCTCGGCAAAATTGTTTGCGAACGTAGTGTAAACTGTACAATGAAATCGTAGTAAAATCTTTCACCATATTAGAATTACTAATGAAAAATATAAATTTATATTTAGGTCCTGCGTGTCTTGCAATTGATGCACAAACTTTTTATTTTGCATAAACATCCGGAGTCTAATTATTACATTGAAGTTGATCCAAATAGTTTTTACGTATTTTTTACGTGTGTTTTGGATCATAATCCAAAAAATCTTTAAATAAGGAAAAATTTGTTCGCATCCTTCAACGATTATTTTATTTTTACAGATGGCGCGCGACAATAAGAATATGTATAAATGTAGGTATAGTATGATATATATCCAAGCAATACCGCCGATTTTATTTGACTCCCTAACGATGAAATCGTGACGATAGAAGAGCTATACGAAGGTGATACCGGATCGCCGAAGCAAGAGTGACGCGAGAACTGCGAGCAATTGCACAGAAACTTGTTCCCACGAGCTTTTCAATCATCTCACTCGCGGAACGATTTTACATGGAGAAATTTTTACAATGAGAAGTTTTTATCCACTCGCATTGTTCTTTACTCCTGGGAACTTTGTTATCGCTCTATGTAGCTCGTTTAATTGCCACGAGTTCCAAAAATTTGCGAATTCCCGCAGTGCGTTTTACCAGGTTGCTTCTCAATATTCGCTAACGAACGAAGTGGAAATCAATTACATGCTAACACCTACTCGCGGATGTATTTATCTTTGAAGGGCGGAGGTTCCAGGCCCATTTCCAAGTATTCAATTATAATTCGAGTATATACTTCGCGTACAACTTCGGGCAACAAAAACCGCGTTCGTGTTTCAGAACATCCGAAAAGCGGTTTAACTAGTTTTTTAGGCACCAGCCTGCGAAACCCGGTTTTTTCGAAATTCGGTTTTCCTATAAAAACCTGATTTCCAGCGTTGCGGAAGTCGCGTCGACACGCGTGCCGCGCTGGTTTAGTCGTTCTTGTAAACCCACAACGAAACCGCCGCGCCAGGATTCACGAAATTTATACGATCCGCCGACGATTTCCTTGTAATCTCGCAACGTTTCCACAGTCTGATATATCCGTGCGTAACGTGTTTCGCGCGTTTTCCGTATCCGTCCTTAGCCATTCACCCACTCCAAACTTCGGTTTTTTTCTATATTTTTTTTTCCATCGCGAGAAAGAATAACGCGAATCGCACACGCTTTCCAAACAAATTCAAAATTTATATTTCCTTTGGAATCTCCAAACCAGAGTTTTTTTTCGAGTTTACCGGGGCTTTCCCAATTTTTTATACACTGTGAGGGAAAAAGTGGCGCATGAAACGTATGCTGTCGAAATTGAATAACACAGTATAAAAGCGTACACGAGGATCTCGATATTCCCACCGATCGGAGCATATTTTCCTTCGGTTCTTTCTCGTGTAAAAATCTGCTAACACACTTTTGATACCGTTCATGGTAAACCGTTCAACACGTTAACTACCGCGGTATATTTTGGTAAATCGAATTTTATTCTGATTTTTAGAACACGGGTTTTATATATCAACACAGTAATATTCGGACACTTTTAACGGGACGATAACTTTTTGAGCTTCGTACAGTGGTGTACATATTTGGCCCCAAAAGTCAGAAAAAAGTCGATTTCAAAATTTTGCATAGGAGAGTCACAAATTGTTTCTGTTCGTCGCGTCGCGTCGCGTCGCGTCGCGTCGTAGTGAAAGGTCTGAAGTATAACGCTTCAGTATTGTTCTCATCGACATGTTTCAAACAGGTTTGAGAGAAGTTACATCGATTTCAGCGATTTTGATCGTCAACGACTTTAGTCCACGACAGAGTATTATTCGATATTAACATCGTTTGACAACAACGTTAGTCGACTGCGTCTGATTCTTCTTATAGTATAATAATTCTATTCTTATACAAAAGTAAAAGTGTCGGGTTACCCTTGGTTCGTCGACAACCCACTTCACCGACACTGTTTTCATCGACACGATTTGACTGACAGTAACTTTCATTAAGTTTTAAAAACAGCATTTTTTATTTTCCTATAAATAGTTGGCACTGTCGGCCCGGCGCGGCGCGCTAAACTGTCTATTGGCCGATTGTGCCGACTCGCGTCTAGGTCGCGCTCTGATTGGTCCGTATTTTTCGTTAATAGCTCCTAAACAAAGCCGCGGATAACATTTTTCCGAACGGAAAATGTTGCTTCAAATGATCTCAGGAACCTTCCATTTCCGGCTGTTGAAGAAATTTTGGGACACCCTGTACATATACCCACAGTTCTATTTATTCTTATTCTGAAATGTTTGCCGAGTCTAATGACACCCATCATATATTTTTTATTGTACCGCTTCATGCATCTTGATATTCTTTACAAGAAAGTGTTAACCTACTTATGTGAACAAATCATTTTTTTTCAAGAGATATGAGAGGTTCAATGTCGTCATATCATTTATATCTTAGTATCGATACAACATTTTTGGGTCACCCTGTATGAAAGTACTCCTCCTTTTATTTCAATAATTTTCTGTATATTTTATTTCCAGAGATAAGCAGTAGAGTGGCAGAACGTGAAAAAACTGGGTGCTCTCGGATCCTGACTTGTGTCAGTGTATTTTGAAAAATTGCATCAGAGCTGGATTGCAATTTTGTTCAAAGTGAAGTAGTAGATTCGCGATCACTGACGTCTGATGATAAACTTGCATCACGAAAGGGAGATGCAATTTTCTCGGGTAGATCAAGAGAGTGTTTGACACTCGTCCTCCTCCTCTCTCATCAAATTCACATCTCAATACTATAATCAATCTGGTTAAATAACACCGACAGATTACGAGATAAGTCTCGAGCAGAAATATTATCGACACTGCTATGCGCTTGAAATTATTATATATTTTGACTACAACAAAAAAAAAAGGAAATTTTGTTTATTTATTATTTTTATTTTATTCAGTATTAGACAAAACGTTTTACAAATAAGAAAAAGCTATCCGATCATAAAAGAGTTATACCGTTTTAAAGCGCGTTCAAATACTTTCGTGGTCCACCGTGGTTATTCGAGTGCAAGTGGCTAGAATAGCTGTACGACGCGACGACGCGTCGGACATTATTGGCATAAAAATGAAATCGAGACCTCCGCGGGAGGAGTACCATCGGCATTCTAAGCAAAACCGCTCTGCGTATTCAGAATCGAAAAAGTCCAGGAAGAGTGCGAAGCGTGGAATATCACAGATACGTTAATTAAATTCCCTCGATGGCTACGATAAGTTCCGTCCATATGACGTTCGCTCTTGCATCGAAGAAGCCAACGAATAAATATGTGAATCACCCCATTGGAAGTATTCGGTGTACCGTCGCGTCGCGTCGCGTCGCGTCGCGTCGTATCCCCTTTTAATCGCAAGCCAACGCTACCGGATAAAGCAACGTGTAATTTGTCGCAATTGGTATTGTTCGGTGTTTCCCGGTTCCGCGTCCCTGACTCCCCGCCTCTGTTTCTCTCCCTTGTTACCCCATTTTCCTCGACACGTATTTTTTCCACTCTTTCCCCCATCTCTTTTCATCCCCCGCCTCCTTCCCAGCCACCATTTTTCCTCCCTATTTTCTCGTACGCCGGAAACCTCCGATACGAAACGGCGAGCTGGCTGGGTGTGCCCCAATTTTGCGGTGACCGGCACGATGTTTATAATCGCAGGTGAATAACCAACAATCTCCAGACTCCAGCTTGCAGAGATACGGCTGCATTGTTATGCTCGTAGGTGAGAAGACACGCGATTTCCCCGATTTTCGATGCTAATGGCGCAACCCACTGTGCGAACACTGTGTTCTTCTCTATGCAGTGCTAAGAATTCAAATTTTCGAAGTATTAAATCCGATGATATTTACAGTGGCGTACATATACTTAAGTACACTTAACAAAATGGAACTTTATTTCATCCGTACTTAAGAACATGGTACATTCATATAAAAATGAATTACATTATTTATAAGTATAAAGTATATATGTAACTAAAACACAAAATATACTATTGGCTAATGTCGTATAAACACACAATGAGTTATTCACATTTTTTTGTTCGGAGGTCTAGTTATCCACGGTCACGTACTTACGTACATATTAGAATATTTGTTTTTTACAGCTTTTTGATAGAGTTACAGTTATGATATTTTAATATTTAATACATAAGCCTTTATTTCTAAGAACTGCTGCACACCTACGTGTTGGCATCTAGGAGGTATTTCAATTTAAGTACAGTAAAAGCTCCTTCGTTGTCCAAAGGCCGGGGGTTTGAGCGGACAACGACCGTGCCCGGACACTATTTTTGATTTATGACTGCGTCTTTAGTGAAACGGCTAGTTAAATGACAAAGAAAAGCATTCGCAGTCAAACAAAGCAGCAACTGTCTGGCTTTAGAAAACTCCTTTCTTCCTTGCCATTATTCCTTTCCTATTGTTCTCCGTTCTGCGCGGGTCTGGACAGGCTTGGGACACGTCTGGCGATCAGATCCACGCAGGCCTAATCCTCTCGTTGACAGGCAGTGGAGGAGTGGGTAGGCACTGGACAACGATCCTGCCCACGATTCAGGACAACGAAGGAGCGATTGCTGTAACTCTAAAACACCATTACAGTCGCACTAAAACGTTTAGCGTTTACTTACTTGTGTAACGTCTTAGTGCGACCGTAATGGTGTTTTAGAGTTATTTACCATAAATTGAAATATCTCCTGAACAACTAACTTTTCGACATACATAGGTTTAAAGTTCGAGCGTCCGACGATGGCCCGACTAAATACCTGAGCCGCTCCACTCAATACAACCGTTCACTTTATTTTCAAGAATTATTACAAGAACGTCTCTGATAGCTTTCTAACTTTTTTTATCGTATTCCTGAGGAAATTTCCTATCGATTTAAGCAAAAAAAAAAATGCTAAAAAATTTCATTTTACACGGGTCTACCCCCTTAAGTACATTGTAATTGAATGACATTGTATTTTATGTATACAGTATTTGAATTACATTGTAATTGCAGTACATAATTCGAACGTATCACTTTATTTAATTGCTAATTACGCGAATCACGGGTGTATTCGAAATACGATGTAATTGAAACGGAATATAATTGAAATAAAATTTAACTGAAATGTAACATTAGTCGCTTAACACTAACACTGCCGAGCACTGAACGCAATTAAAATGTTTTAGCTGATAAAAATGACGGAGCTCTATTTATTTAGATTTCGTGCAATTTTTATTGCAATATGCGCTTGGATAAAGAAATTTGTCGAATTCTTTTTTATGTAAGCAACGTTATAATTTCAATAATTATGAAATTAAAAATGTAAGACCGGTCATTTGATCGGCAATGATGTTCACTAGAGCGAGGCGAAGTTTGGTTGTATAATTAACAGAATTGTTAATTTAAATTCATGCACGCGATACAGATTGAGACGAATTGTCGAATATGGAAGAGACAAATTGGGATTTTAGTTTTGTAATTAGGAGAACCGTTGAATTAAATTCACACGCAATAAATCCGCAGTTTACTTAAAGTCGAAGGATTCCACGTTTCACTCGAAAAGATTTGTACTAGTTGTGTTGATTAATTAATTTGTATTAAGACCTTCTCGAAACACATCGAAAATGCTTAGCGCACAGAGTTGCAGACAGAGTCAGATCGATAATAATTAGTTTTAAATGATTTAATATTACCAATGACGATCACTTCTACAAATATGCTGCGAAAGATTTCTAAAATTCACAGAAAGTAAGAACGCGGTATATATATATAGCACGTAATAGGTCCAGGTATTCATAATTCAAAGTTCCGGAACGGTAATGAATACTACCTGGTTTCCCGACAACAGGGTGTGTGTGTGTGAGAGAGTGAGAGAGAGAGAGAGAGAGAGATAAATTTAAAGTCTACAGTTTATGATTAAGAAATTTACGGTTTTTTTCCACGCGAATGTGATTTAAAAAAGAATGATCTCCGCAAAATTAACCGTGACCGGATAGTATCTTTTCTTTTTTATTTACTTTTTAAGTTGCATCAACCTCACAAGGGTCATCAGCAACTACAGGTTTACTAGTGGCCGTCTTTTAGATATTACAGTGTCTTGTAACAACAAGTTAACAGCCGAACAATTCCGAAAATCCCACAAGAAAATCAAAGTATGTAATTCAATTCACTGCAATCAAAACCGAAAAGTCGAAGCTTGTAGTAGGAATTATTGAATTCTTTTAAGTCGTAAAAATTTCGACAAAGTTTACTTCAAAAGATTGTATAACGAAGAAAATTAATTTTTAAAGGTAGACGAACCATTGCGTCGCTCCCATAGGACGGACGTGGCAGTCAAAGTGTTACTCTGTGTTTAGTAATGCAAAATAAAAAATATCTACATCTTTCATTGAATAATTTTAACCAGTTGAATATAGTCTAACAATACTCTGGAATCCTTCTAATTATGTCTTGTTGTAAATGCATAACATCAGCAGTCTAATTACAGAAATCTACGTTGAAATAAATCCTTGTTAAATAATCTGGTTTTATCAGCCTGCATCGAACAAGAAAAAGCAAAAAAGTTCGAAATTACCCCGTTCAATAACATGTACGGTAACCACGTCATATTGCAATGTTGAACCTCACCGCGCGCATTCAACAATGCGTATAACAATCACATGGTGTTATGGAAATTTCACGAAAGATTAGAAACGAGATATGTACAACAATCGCGTATTGTAGGAATTTCATAAAAGTATAAGGAAAATATTACGTTGAACCCGACCACGTCCAAAAATGTGTATAACAACCACATGATGTTGTAGAAATTTCACACACAAGTTAAACACAACCACATTTAATGTGTACAACGATCACATCACATTGTAGAGATTTCAAGACAGAATAAATTAAACAAGTTGATCACAATATGTCCAGCAACCACATTATACAATATATCGTAGAGATTTCAAGACAGAATAAATAAAACAAGTTGATCACGACTACCTCCACAATACGTCCAACAATCAATCATATTAGAGAAATGTGACCGACCAGTAGAGAACACAAGATGAACAGGAAGATTCGAAGATGATCACCGGAAAAAGCTATGTTCGCAACAGCGATTCCAGGAGAAACAGGAAATTTCCCGCGCGCGACAACGGTAAATAATTCACTCGATTTTTTCGCGCAATCTTTTCCCAGGTTATCACGAAGGCGCACCAACTGACGCTTCCAGTTGTTTACGAAGGCCGCTGAGCAACCCTAAATTTAACGACCTCTCCAGTAAACGACCCGGCGCGGCGACCGTCCACCACCGTTCATCAGACCAAAAATTCGATTTGCATCATCCGCGGGACCGTGAAACTTACACGTATACGCGTACAGTTGGCCTGGATCTCGGTTGAATCACTTCCGTGCGACGATAAATCACAGAAACGAAAACAATTCATCGAACATCCCACACACTTGTCGTCGACCCGGGTGGTAGCTAGGTAGCTGGGTAGAGAAAACCGTGTAAAACCGTAACACGGGAACGCACCAGTATCCACGAATAAAATCACCAAGTAGTTCGATCAACCTTCCGTCGATTACAAATCTCCGGGAAGGACGTGTCCGGGTATATACGGGATCCACACACTGGGGGATCGAGATTTATGGTGGACGCACGATCGACACCTCCCGTCACATGTCGCCGGAGTCTCCGCACCGGAGGAGACTCATCGATGGATCCACCTTGTTCCCAGCACCAGCACACTCTGTCCGTATCCTGGGGATCGATCCGCGAACACTAGCTCGTCACAGACGATTTTCACCGAATCGCACTTGATCGAAAAAAGATGATCTCCTCCGGGACTCGATGACGAGAAACTTTCGGACGACGATAGATCGCGACCGGCGGCGGCGCGGCGGCGAACAACTGAAACCGAAGGACCGTCGGATGGCAAGCGAACGCGGTCCGAAACGGTGCGAAACGGTGCGAAACGGTGCGAAACTACGAACGAGATCCGATGCGCGCGCGCGCTCGCGCGAACACGTAAATATCGGCTGCGATCGCGAGGAGAGCGAGCTTTCCGAAGACGCGGCTCGCACGCCAGCTCCTCGTTAGGACTTCGCCTATGGACTGGCGGGTGCCGCGGCAAAAGCTACGGCGCAACACGCCGACGCATCTACCCCCTTAGAACCCCTTGGCCCCTTTATCGCGGGGTGATACCAACCAATACCAATACGAACCAGAGCAGACCGCGCTCTCTCGACGCTTCCAGCTTTCCTTTCGCGCCCCCGTCGAACGTGCTCTCTCGCGACAACCCCCGATGTAACGTGGACGCGCGGCGCGGCGCGGCGCGGCGTCTACTCCTCTGATCGAAATTACTGGATGTACCTCGTGCTCGCACCCAAGCTCATGAGTTTTATTGGCATTCCGGCGCAAGGTCCTCACGGTACAATCGTCTTCAGCAATCCGCTCCGAGGATTCAAAAATTACACGATAACTCGAGCCGACGCGTGACGCCACGCCACGCGACGCACAGTGGGAAATTTGGCCCGAAAATGTGGAAAAATGTCGATTTCCAAATTTGTTTTTTTTATTTGTATACCCGTCAAGCAGTAAACTTGATCGAAGGTCAAGAGATTTTAAGGCGCATTTTGTGTTCTTAAACAGTTTCTAAATAGCGTCCGTTCATTGGCGATTTTCAAGTGTTTTAAGGAAAATGAACGTGTTAATGAAGCAGAAAGTAATACACTTTTTGATCAATTCTGTAATATAGGTGATTTCAATAAGCAAAACGTATTTCTCTATTGTAATGTTCATCGTGAACATGATTGAGGACTTATGCTTATAAATTTTACTTGATCTTTACCTTTACAATTGGCTAATTGTATGAAAATGGTGTAAGTCCATTTACAGTCCGTAAATATATATTATTTTAGTTAAATTCGCCCAAGAAATATCCCAAATCATCTTTTTTTTTACTTTGGTAAAAAGAAGGATTGCCTTGTTAACTGCAAAATTCGAATTTTAGAAATATCGACGAAATTCTAACTCCACCGATAAACAGGCATTTGCATATTGGAATGGGAACCTGTTGGAGTGCCAATCATCGTTTTTCATGAAACGTTGCAACAATTTTAGTCTTCATAAAAATATTTGACACGCATTCTTTCTATTAATATTCATGTCGGTGAGCTAAAATTATTCCTGACAAAAAGAGGTCGCGAATATATGTATTTTGACGAACATCTGAAAACCTATTAGAAATGGGAGAATAATTTTGACTAGACAAGCAGGCTCCCAAATAAAAGATTTGTTTAAATAATGTATTTAGAAAGTGGCATTTTTTTTTTCTCTCTCTCCGGCCTCGTTTCTTTGTCAGGTCCCCTGTATATATATTGTAGATTTACTCAACCAAAAAATACGAACAACGCAACAATAGGCAATTTTTGTATTTGTAACACAATAGTTTCCGAAATATCCATTAAAATATAATAATTGTTGTGAAAAATACATCGTAAGAAAATTTCATCGAAATCGTTGATTGACGCTTCAATGTTTTCCCTTGCGAGTATGAAATATCGCTGGAATACGAAACGCGCCACGAAACACAGAACAATAGATTATTATATTGTCTCGAGAATATTTTATTTGATTTTTTTTTTGTCCGCGCACTAGTTTCGGAGATATTTAAAGATCTCTAAAAATATATATCCTTTTAGGGATTTTCTTCTCTAATCAAGGATAAGCTTTGACAAAATTTTCAACGAAATCGGAGGGTTGTCGCTTTCGGAAGTACACCCGTAGATTCACTCGTCGTATGCACCGTCGAAATGCAATAAAATTTAGAACGTAATTCCAGAAAAAGATGTTTCCTAAAATGATTTAGAACATTCAGGCAGACCAAACATTCATTAAATATAATTCGAATAAGAATGCAATAATTTGTACAATAGAAATGAGCGGCGCGGCGATGTGGAAGTCCCATGAAAGATTGTCTCGTACAATGGCGCTGCATTGGCGAGGAAGATCTGCCATGCCGCCGTGGCGAAAGGGTTAAAACATAATTCAACTCCATTCACCAGCTAACTGACACTCGTGTGAGTTATGAGTTTTAGAAAACTCTTGGCTCTCTCCACAATTAACCATCTGCGCCACTGCCACAATACGTTGTGTTAAAGAGAGATTTTATTTTTGTGCTAGAAAATAAATAAAATAATAAAAGGAATTAGAAGTCTCGCGTTTCACATATTACAATTATAATATTACCACACACGATAATTACATTATTCACACAGAACTTCTATTAAATCATTCACTTCGAATACATACAATAGGACCACGTAATTTAACGTAAATAATTTGCTTATTATTAGGTTAATACGACAAGGACACGTGAAGACAACACACCGTGTTTTTTAAAAGCAAATTATCTATATTTGAATTTATATATGTATATATATGCAAACTTTCGTTTACTGTTTTGTGTAGATTTCATTGTTTGAGTGTATTTTTAAACGTTCTGCCCTTCAAAATTGAATTTCTAATTTTTTGGGCATACACAATCCGAATAACATTCACCCCCTGGCACAAAGCCCTAGAAGTCGAACTTTGTTCTGCTAAACTTCTCTGACTCGAAAAGTTTGATAAGACGAAACCTCAACAACTCTAGGATTTTAGCTCTCCCCTTGACATTCAACGTGCCGAGAAATAATGCAATTTCGTTTATTTAAGAATAGCTACGTATTTTAAAAAATTATCTGAATCAATTATGTCTTCATTAGTTTTTGTATAAAAACCAACAGGCATTTTGTTGGTTAATCCTCATTAGAAATAATCAAAAATTTAAGGAAGTTACATTTAACACACACACACACACACACACACACAACTAATAGTTTCTCTTCTTATTAAAAAATTGAAACCAACTCTACATCGGTAATTCAAACAATTTTCAATGCTCTTGGAAATTTAATCACAAAATAGTCTAAATTAATAGAATATTTAAAGAGTTCAAGGTAAAAGTATCAGACGTAGATAAATAACCTAACCTAACCTTAGAGAGTGCATAATGGGACGTTGAAAAAAAGAGCTTTCCTTATACCAGAGATTGTCTCAAATATCTATTTGTCATTTTACTCATATATAAATTTAATTAAGCAGAATCAATATTATAATATCGACGATAATATATAATATTACCTTCAAGGTCTGTATCGATGAAGCGAAGCCATGCACTCTTGTTATCTCCAAAGAACAACGGATAATTAGAGAGCAGAGAATCTGCTGGTAAAGGAAAGATGTAGCCATCGCCTTATGTATTAAATCATTCAAATCTGCGTCCTTAAAAAATGAACAGAAAAATCTGACATCTTATTACTGAGAGTACGGTATTTCCCAAAAGACAATAAAAAAGACAATAACATCGATATATTGCTCGCAGGATACGGTATTTATTAATTTTGCACTAAAATGAAATATGAAATGTCCGAACACCCCAAACCTTTCGTGACTATATTCCATCACATATTTATTTTATATTATTATAAGATATAATTTACATTTATTGGAAAACATTAGTTGGAGAAAATATCGCGACGTTACTGTAACTGAGATATTCTTTTCCGGCTCGACTTCAGTTTCAACCATTTTTTCATGTACCAAACAGTTTGCAACTAATTTATGTGGCATACTTAACTGAATCACCCTGTAGAAATGGACATTTTTCATTACGAACAGAAAGAGAACTAGTCTGTTTGGTCGCGTGGAGAGAGAGAACCCATTCATTCAACTTTATAACTCCTCCAATTAATTCTTAAACGACAAACGGCCGTTGTGCGATACACTCGCAATTTTAGCGCAACGTTTCCTACGCTTCGATTTGGTATCAAACTGAAAGTTTTCGTTATTCAGTTCATCGTTATCGACATTTCGTTCTCGGGCATTTCATGCGCACCACAGTCCAATAAATAGATATAGTATTAGTATCAATGAATCATTCGATATACATATTCACTTGAGAAATAACTTGAAATGATACTCGTTCACCAAAAATGTTAGCAATCTTTATGCAAAATAAACATTTTCGAAGCCAATTGTGAGAAACGAAAGTTGATCGAAAAGGTTTCTCCTTTTACAGTGATTTTAATACAGCAAAGCCTTGATGTAAGACAAACCCTCGGGTCCCTACTTTCTTTTTTATCGTGTAGGAATGCGTTACGCATACCCCGGCCCCCCTGGGGAGGGGGTCGCCAAGCTAACAAAGCTCCGCGATCCACTACCCCAGAGTACCCACTAAAACCACACGCCCACCTAAGCTATTGAGGAGGTGCCCGGATCTCGCGAAAACTCAACGGGTCACCTCCTACACCTCCTAGCTACACATGCATCCCGGGGAGAGGGGTTAGCTCCCCTCATACCTACTCTTACTGGACCCCGAACGGAGGGACCCGGAGCCTCCCTGCCCCGCCCGAGGGTCCCCCGCCCGGCCAGGGCAGGTCCCGAAACCCTCCACGCTCCACCCCCAGAACTCGCATCCGGGGGGTGGCCGGGTTTTTCTTACATCCTACAATTTCCATTTTCTTAGATCAACTTGGGTTTTGTGGATTGGGTTTACTGTATTTATTTTAGTCGTAAACGCATAGCATCCGGAGTCTAGTAATAAGCTCGAAAGCTGAAAGTTCATTTCATTTATTCGGCACAGTAAGAACAATTAAATGTTTATTCCAACGATTGTTTTATGTATGCCATAATTTTCAGTCGTGTTAGTCGAACAAGTTCATCGGTTCAAACGATATAATATTGTCACGGAATCCTTCCGAATTAAAAATGATAATGAATAAGCGAAAAAGTGGTGTAAAGGAAGAAAATGGCGAAGTCGATCGGCGAGCAAACGTCCAAAGTAAACCAAGAGCTTTCAACTTCGCTGATACCTTTAAAGAGATCAAACAAACGATAATAGTATGGTACAGTAATAAAAGAGATAAGTCGTTTTTTATTTTCAATTAGGAGCAATGAAAACGTTCGCGTCCAATCGACATCAATTTAAATACTGCAATTTCATTAACGTGTACGCGCGCGCAGAGGAAAGAACATTCAATGAAAAAAATTGATAACTTTTTACAAAATAAAGCACTTTGATCCCTGTACGTTGTTTAACGATCTTCGTAATTCGCATTGTAATACATCTCCAGTTAAATGTTACGTTTATGTGAAAAAGTCTTTTTAATACGATATCGTATGTTTGATTAAAATTGCATTATCGTTGCTGCATTACTAATTTATATCGAATAATTCATTTGAAAACGTTGGGTTTCATTAATTTATATGTAGTGTTGAAAATTTTGTATTTATTGCCATTTAATTTATGTGAATGCACACGAACTTAAATACTTTATAGCTAGATTATAGCAACTGAAATCAGTAGGTAGGAAGAGAAGATACATTAATATGTGAAAGAATGCAGAAGAATGTAGAAGAATTTTCGTAATTTCCACTAACGAAAACGTTCCCGAAACTAATAGATGTTGCTGATTATGATCTCATTGGAATATGATGGACTTGGAAATCAGTAGGTGGGAAGAGAAGATAAAGCATGTAGAAGAATTTATGGATTTTCGTAACTTCCAACGTCGAAAATTTTCAATTTTGCGCCGCCTCCGAAAAGATTGTATTGTATTTAAGTTCGTGTGTGTATTCGAAACGAAATCAATGTTGTTAAATATTGTTGAAAAACAGAATATTCTTAAGCAAAACAAAAGTTTATAGTCCTCGGTATGAGAAACGTGGACCTGCCGGACCAATTATTATTAGACGTGGCCGTAGCAGAAGCGTTTCGATAATTTGTAGGATGTACCATATGTATGTACATATAAAGGCTTGTGTTTGATCCTCGTGGACGCAATAAGCGACGGAATATAGTATTCAAGGTGCAGAAGCAAGAGAGATCTGGTCGAGGACAAACCGGCGAGACCGGGGTAATAGATACTGTACCTGCAGAGTGTCCACGAATTCCCATAGGAAATTAAAGTTCACCGTCAAAGAGGAACATTAAAGAGAAAGACGAACCAAAATGATATCATTGTACGAGTTCCGGCTTTCATCTTCGCACCTACCTGATACGAGATCTACTTCGTTTCTTTCAAACCTTGCCGAAACGCGTAAATGATGAGTACTAGCAAATCCAGTGATCTCTCTAAAAGTTTGTATCCACCTAAAACCAAGAAAAAGAGGGTGAGGTGCATTTTTAAATATTAATATAAAAATAGAGAGAATCGATGTACTTTCATATATTATATCAAAGAATTGAAACGTAACGAAACGTATAAGAAATTATAATAACAAATTAATATATACATATACAATATATAAGAATAACAAATTACAAAAGATACGTATACATCGGTGACCAACCGCAAAACCATATTTTGCGTAGCGAAGCAAAATTAATTTTACGCGCATGTGATTCCAAATTACAGCGCATAGGACAAAAATTAACATTATATGTATGTAACAGGGGACATGGGTGGAATCTACGGCTCTAGTGTGATAAATTTTGGTCACGTTTCATCAAGTACGTATATGTATGTTACATTTCGTAAAACATTGTAGTTGTGAAAGCTGTTATGAAGACAAATGGGGATACCGAACGCATTACGAGAGTATTCCGGTATAGAACTTCCAAACCGTCGCGTCGTTTTTTCAATTCGTAAAAATAATGAAGTTATGGATTGTTGAAATAAGTACACATACGTACACACATATATCCATATAACTGAAAGAAAAAACATTAAACGTATATTTCTCGAAACCTTAGTTTCTGATACGGCTGACACATCTCGACGTCTAGCTCTCCGATAGATTTCAAACTTTGAAAGAAACTTCAGCAGACTCGCCAGTATCATATGAACCATAATCTTCAAAACGAACTTGATTTTCTTTCACATTATTCACAAAGAGAAAATAAAAAGCCGAGCTTTAAAGCACCACAATTTTCTGAAACAATGATATACTTTATTTATTCTGTTTTTTAGTGTATACTCAAAGTAATAGTACACCAAATTCCATTTTTACGCGCGATACATACGTTCTCAAAGTGTACGCGTAAAAGAAATTCGTGGAAAAAATATACTGTATCTCTGAAAAAGCAGAAGATTGGTTTACTGGTTTACTTTAATTCCGGACTTACAAAAACAACAAAAATAAAATACGACGAACCATATGGGGAAATCCACGTTAGAATATTCTCACTTTTACGTGCTTGCTCATTTCATTGTATTTCGTAAAGATGTATTGTAATAGAAATACAGTGTATGTACCACGAAAGTATTTGAACGCACTTTAAAACAGTATAACTTTTTTATGATCGCACCAAATCGCCTGATTTTTTTCGAGCAATTAAAAGAATTGATTTACCAGATGACATGCAGAAAAGATTTTGAAAAAATTGCAATTGCTAAGAATTCTAGATTCTGATGAAATTTTCAGCATGTGTATAACTAACATAGATCTACAAATCATAGGTATATTTGAAATTTTCATTAAGGGCCACATAAAAAAGTTTTAAAAAATCCTTTTTTCATTTTTGCATGCAACCTTGTAAATTGTAATTTTTCGAAAATCTTTTTGCAGATCATTTAGTAAAACAATCCTTCTAATTGATTATAAAGGAATCATGTCGTTTGGTACAATTATAAAGGAGTTATTCTGTTTTAAAGGGCGTTCTCTCGAATATTTTCGTGGCTCACTGTACATATTTAGTAGTCTGTAGTCGAAATCTTCATAACTCGACTCGTTATCTCAGTAGACTGGGTTAAAAACAAACAGAGAAATTGAAGTACATCGGTGCAGAGAATAAAAAATCACTCCACACAGTTAAGAGGTTGCTAAATAACGAAAAGGTCAAGACGAAACCCTGTTCAACGTTCGCCGTGGAGACCTTCGAAAAAAGGGGCATGGTTATCAGCGAAGATCATCGTAAAATCTCGGCGATAGGCAGCCAGCCCCGGGGGTTGCATGGGGATAAAGCGTAACCGCAAAGAGCAGTCGTGTGTTCACTGTTCGTCGTTTCGGGGCACATAACCTGAACGGCCGCCGCGGCCGGTAGGTCGTTGGGAAAGGACATGGTCCTGTGTAACAGAAAGAGAGAGAAAACCGTAGAAACTATATGTAGGCGCGTTGCACGCTCGTAGGGCGCGTTCCCTGTTTAATTAGCGGACAAATTAAACGTCGGGACAGCCACATCCGACATGGCCACGTAATTAGAGGTATTATAAATTAATTATAACGCCGTGGCGCAGCCAGTTTTGTGGGATTCAATCTCGGAATGGGCTCAGCATTGCACGCCAAATGAATGCCAAACAACTTATGCCTGGCACCAGCCTCCTTCCGCGCCCCATTGGCTTCTAGCTCTTTACTTTCTCCTCTGTTTCTCCCAAGCCTGACTTTCTTTTATTGTTTCCCCCGTTGTTCCCGCCTGTTACAATCTCCCCTCCCCTCCCCCCCCCCTCTCCCTCTCTCTCTCCCCCTCTCTCTCTCTCTCTCTCTCTCTCTCTATATATATATATATATATATCTCTCTCTGTGTGTCTCTCTGTCTCTCTGTCTGTCTGCTGAATGATTGACGGTTCTGACTCGATCACGCGCCACAGATAGGATATCAAACCGGAAGGATCAAGTAGACAATAGAGACGAAGGTGTCACGCGTATCCGTGATACGTCTGTTATTATGTGGGGTAAACCGTGCGGCGTGTTTTGTTATTGTCAGTGATATATTCCGGGATTAATTTAGTGTGCTAATACGATTACAGTCCGCGCAATCATTGACCTGTGGAAAATTATAGTAAAAAATAACACTACCACATTTATCGAGTACATGGTACTCGTCTTCTTTACAAAACGTTCAAATAATCTGATTACATAAATGTATCAAGTAAGTGCTCACAAAATCTTATATATTTGCAACTTTAACATTATTATATATTAATGGATCTAATTAATGAAAATTTCTAAGTAAGTACCTCATTTAGAATTTGAAACCTATTATTAAGAATAATTTTCTGATCTAATCCATCTGACTATTATTTATTATTATTCAAGCTTTCAAATTTATTAATAATTTGATATCAATGATGACGATATGAACATCGTAAAGGTATAAAATTTACAGTGAAATTATCCTAATTAATGAATTAATCATTATATAAATATTATATAAAATTATTATAATCATTAAATAAATTATAAAATTAATCATTAAATACTTAAATATAAAATATAATATATAAAATTCGTAAAAGTTATATTCGACCTTAAAAACGAAACGATTAAATTAGAATTACATTTATTTAAATCAATTAAATCGAAAATTAAATTTCTGTGTGTGTCTGTGTGATTTCTCTCCATAAGTCAATAAATAAATAAATATATATATATATATATATATATATATATATATACGCGATTTAATAAACTTCATGTATGTTTCGGCACCGACCAACGAGGTCGGAAGCTGCCGGCTGCCGGAACCACCCAGATGTGAGCGCGCAAGGATAATCCACGGGAGTCAGAGGTTGAGACATTTAAATTAGAATTGTCATAGTTATATTTGATACTGAATCATTATTTGATGCACAGTGGTCATTTATTTTTCGATTAAGAATGACGAGCGTATCGACGCGAGTATGAACAGTTTACGTATATGTAGACGCGAGCGTGAAAATCATGCGAAACCACCATGCGAGTTGGTACGTTTCAGAACAGAGAGCGAACAGGACAGCGAACGCACCGCAGGTGCCTTAAATAACAACGACCGGCGAATGTGGAACATCGTGATTGGAGCTCGCGAATCGCATGATCCTTGTTTTCGTAAATATGAAGGACTCAAGCGGTGGAACTCGGCCAATTAGAAGGATCCCTGTTGCTAAGCGGCGTCGAACAGCGGCGATCCGCGATCCATCCGTGTGTTGGCATAAAACGGGTGACAATGTGAGCACCGGTATAGCTAACCGAGACCGAATTCCACTGCTTGAATCCTGAACAATTTAAAATATGGAAAAAATTTGATTCATTCCTGTATTAGAGAATAGGAAGAAACTTTGTCCCCAACCCAATATTATCTGTATTATTAATTATTACTTTTATATGAGGCAAAAAAGTTCTACTGCTCTACTTTTACTGTGGCAAAAAAGTTACATTGGCATGCCTTATTTTAAATATATTTTGTATATTTCCGATAAACTGAGAGGTGGTCAAATACTTATGGACGGTAGTGTATATCGATCGAGACGTTACTGTCTGGAACAACATTTGAGAGGGGGCATTGAAATCCTGTCACAGTTTCTCTAGTTTCAGAACCAGTGGTTTCTAAGGGAAGATGAGACCAGGTTATTTCACTTTCAATCAGTGTGGTCGCACGTTCTGGAGTCTAGAATCTCAACGATTCCGAGAGGCGATCGGATAATCATACCTGGCTGAAGACACAGGAATCGCATCGGCTGGATTCTCTCGAGGGCTATCACGAATTACAGGGCGGAGCTTAGAAGTTTCGGTCACATAATAGGAACCGATTAAGCGAAACAACCGACTGACTGCACCTGTTGATATTTCACTAGCCACCGTACACTCCTACCGGCGCGGCGCGGCGCGGTCCGACGCGGCCCGACGCGGCCCGACGCGGCCCGACGCGGCCCGACGCGGCCCGGCGCGGCGTACGTATGTGTCTATACTCTATACATCGCCTTATCCTGCTCATGTTCGTGAGATGAGAACGACTGAAAATTGTACTCCACGGATTAGTGCATACTTTTCACCCGGCGATCGTAAACTTGTTTGCGTGCAAAGTAGTAAGATCAGTTCATAGTGCCTAACTCATCCTTACTCGTAACTAGACTAGATTTTATGCATTTATCACAAAAATGGGCAAGCACAAATTAAAGCAGTGGTCATATTAAAAAGATTTAAAAACATCATTGTATTGGTTTTCAGCTTAATCAGATAATTGAAAGAAGAAACAACTTTTACTTTACGTGAAGTGAACTGTGACCTATGTATCTTCTGAATTTTTCTTATGAATTTTATTATGAACTTTTTACTATGAGCTCTTATTATGAATTTTTACTATGATCTTTTCTTCCGAACCTTTATCTTTCTAAGAGTTCACAATAAGTGTTCTTGTTCTACGAATGTGAAATACACAAGCTATTGTGCGAATCAGAGCGTTATATGCCCCCGAGCCAGCGACAATCTTGTACTGGACAACCGCTCTAAACACGCCGAATGGAGGACCATCGTAGTTCCAATTTGTTGGGTGCAACGGCAAACGAATTCCCGGCGTGTATCCGTTTTATCGTTACTCATCCGCGTTCGTTTATCTGGTCGCGTTATTACTCCCGCATAACAGATTATCAGGGTCAACGGAAGATTTTCAATAATCGGATACCCGCCGCTGTAATTTTACGTTATGCACAGCATCACCAATCCCCCCTCCCCCACCCCAAGCGGATATACACACACATTTTATATTACGAAATACTATGAGCACACATTACATGGATATTGTTAAAGTAACGGTGCATAACGTTTCACCGCTAACAATGCTGTGCGATTAACGCGTGTTGGCTTTGCGATGACAAGATGAAATAAGAGAATTCGATGTATCCTACCACCACGTTGCAGTCTGTTCCGGTAATACGCTGGAAATTATTAGGGGTGGGCGGGTACTTTCCCCGGGTTCGGGTCGGGACCCGAAAGTTATTATTATTTTATTATAAACGGACCGGAGTGCTCTTACATAAATGTTTACACAATAGAAAAAATAATTTACGTAAAATAACAAAGAAGGGAGAAACGAATGTTCATCTTTTCCCGACCATCGGGTTCCCGATATTTTGGGTTCTCGCTTACCCCTACTGATTATCACGAATTTTCGGTTCTCGACCCGACCCGACCAGACCCCACCTGAGTTATAGAGAGCCGAACCGAGGCTCGAGTATTACCCACTTTTCCCTAGAAATAATAGAGAGAGGTTTCCCTTTTTTTATATGGATAAAATTAATTTACTTCTTATCCTGTGTTATTCTTTATCCCAAATTTATTAAAAACGAGACTTTAGCGGCTGTAAAGATGTGTTGTTGGGAAGGAAAAGGAAAGGGAGCGTTCATCCTAGGCATGCTAGAGGACTCATCGGTAAGGCTGTCTAGCGGACCCGGCCTTAGATGCTGAGATATCGGAAGTCGGAAGGCGGCTGAGCACGGTATACATATACATATGTATAGGGATTGATGACGGATCAGGTAGTAGCGGGAAAGGTCTTTGACTATCTGTCCGTTTTGTGGCGGGTGTAGGAAGTTGCCGTCACGGAGACTATTTATGAAATTCATATGTCGGTGTCTAAAAGACCTCATCTTACTATTATATTTATGTGTTATTAAACCTTTTACCTTGCGAGGGTTAAGGAATGTCTTAAATAAATGAAAACATATAATACTATTTACTATACTGCGTTATATATATTTATAAATCGACAGTATTAGAAACCAAAATAAAGTGCAGCGTATATGTTTAATGAACATTTCTGTAATTATCTTAAATTAACGTTGTACAGTCTTGTTGCGATATAAGGCGAAGGCTTGTCCGAGAAATTATATCCGTAATTTTATAAAGAAGATTTTGTACGAAGAATGGACGCAGAATTTTTTGTGATTTTATGTATTCAATGAGCCTTTTGTCGTTTACCACGTCAATACATAGAGAGGTACGAATTGTTTGTTTTCTATATGTACGTATAAATGTGTCTAATTGTTTCTATATATTTTAGTAAAAAATTATGGATCAAATCATGTGGGATAAAAAAAAGAGTTTGTGCCAAATATTTTGTATCACACATGTTTCTATGCTTCGATCACATGTTTCGATCGAAAGCACCACTGTACTACGGTATAAGAATACTGTGACTTCACAGAGTGAAATCAAAGGTGAACAATCTTATGTTATTATATTTATATTTGTTTGTTGATTGTTTAGTGTATGGTATTTAGTATTAGTACTAGTATTTTGTTAGTATTAGTTATTTAGTATATAAATATTAGTATTTAGTATTAGTGCTTTGGTATTAGTACACTAGATACTAAATTTTTGAAAATGTTACAGTAGAGTAACTTCAACAGGACATTCTACGAAAGATACAGGGGAAAATACATTCAGTGTTGTGCCTTCCTGTTCAACAAGCAATTGGACAGGTAAAATATTTTCTGTTTGTTTTACAAATGTTTTTTTTTAATCTGCAATTTTAACATCTGATGAAAAAGATCACTAATAATATTATT
This sequence comes from Lasioglossum malachurum, assembly GCA_028455605.1. NCBI lineage: Eukaryota > Metazoa > Arthropoda > Insecta > Hymenoptera > Halictidae > Lasioglossum > Lasioglossum malachurum. The sequence goes on from CM052315.1 coordinate 32,443,894, forward strand.
TAGTTCTGTAAAGTATGACTTACTGTTAGTGAACAAATTGATATTCACAGAAAAATAACGATTTGCACAGGAGTTTAACAATTCAGCCATAATTAAACGAAAGTAATGACACGTTGAATCCAATAACCAAGAAATAAAGATTCATTACAGTCAATTAACGGGGCGTATAGACTACGTCGGCGTATTGGTTCCACCGATGCTTCTTCCTTCATCATTAATCTAATTGGTGTCTGCTGGCAACGGGCAAATTTCATCGGCGATTAAACGGATTAGTCAACAAGAGTGAAATCGGCATTTTAAACTCAGTCGCGAGGTAATTATTAGCTAATTGTGTTAACACGAGAAATTCAATATACATGCAATATCGCATATACTACTGTGCAAGAGGAAGCAGCGCGCGCACCCGGCCATAATTAATAGAAAAGCGTAAAAAATCAAATAAGAACAAAGTAAGTTTTGAAAAAGGATTCCGCTGTTTATCACTGTTGATTCACTTTACCGGACTCAAAATTTGTGTCTTTCACCTATAAATTATGATGTATTTGGTACGTAATCCAGTAGATACGCACCCGGGGAACCTGCAGATCGAAGTTTCGATCCTGAAGGATCAATGGTTCGGAAGTTATGCTTGCTTAAAGTTGAGCAATCTCCAATGTCTTTGACAGGTAAGGGCGCCGCCATATTGGTTTGTAGTGACGATTGTAAGCCGCTTACCGAGCAGAACGGCTGGAACAGGCCTGGGCATTTTTGTCTCAGTTGAGACAAGACCGTCCCCACCGTAGCGCCAAATGTCCCCCACCAGCATCCGCCATTACTATGAAGGAAGGACGCACTTCGTCCGTCGCAAGCAGTGCGCAGGCCTCGTGCATCGAAGCCGCGAGGAGCGCCACTAAAAGGAAGCTTGGTGGGAGAAGCAGGCGTTTGAGGGGCTCCACCCGTGCCCAGGCCTGCGCTAGAAGGCAGCACGGGCTAACATTGACACTTGCACTCGCATCAACGATAATCGAATCGCTTAATTAAACGAACGTGTTTAAATTTAGGCTGGGCGCGTCTGTGAAAAATAAACACCAAATTAATGCTGCAACTGCTATTTTCCGGATGTCGATTTCGGTGGAGAATCAAACGTGCGTCGCGCGGAATAGTATTATCATAAACGATAACACATGCGAACTGTCTTACCATCTTCTTGAAACTTTTACAGGTTTTATGTTCGACTACAGGTGGGAGAAAATTTAAGGGGAAGTTCTCCAGGACAGTATAAGACGAAAATGAAGACTAAAAGCATTGCAATTTCGGCTTTATTTTATAATTATATCAACAATTAAAATTCCGCCTAAAATGCGGCAACCCGACCATCACAGGTGTACGTTGCGTGCGTCATAGAGGCGCCTGCACCTGACAGTCAAGTATCCAGTGGCAGATGCATGCTTGCTAAGGTGTTTCTCAAATTTTCAAAAATTTTCAATTTTTCATGATTTTCGGCCTTTTTACCATATTTGGTCGTTTATAATTCGTAATCCGAATAACCGATATCAATGAAATTTTCGGAACCTATATGTATAATTTATACTAGTTTACAAAACACTGTAACAGACCTACAAAACATAGACCTGTTACGAAGAAACCCCTGTTAAACCTCCACCTGTCATACGCGAAACTAGAATCACGTAACGTACCACCGACCGCGGCCCCCCGTCAACACAACAACACCGCTCGTACCGCACCGTCCCCGCACCCAGGTCCGTATTCCAATGGGAATTCAAAACCAAATTCCCAAAATGTCAAACCGAAAAACGATACGTCACCAGCAAATGACCTCCCCGCACCACCAGCTCTTGCCACCAAACAACCCCTATAAAAGGCGCCGGGAACAGAGTAAAAGTACCTGAGTCTACCTGTGGATATCCAGGAAGCAGTACGCTCGCATTCACCAGCTCCGTGAGTATCTTCCCTGTAACCGATCTCCGAGTTCCCGACCGCTGACTACGAGCTCGTTCGCCGTGCGAACCTCCCGTCAACGGCATCCTGGTTCACCCCGGTGAGTCACCGGTGATTTCACGAGACGCGTCGCGTCGTACCCGAGATCAGAACCGACGGATAGAAAGTGGTGTGTCACCCTGCGACTCCGCCGAAGAACCTCCTATCCTCGCGCCCTGAATTCCCGCCGCGCCGGTGCGAACCGTGTTCCACCATAACTACCCCGGTGCGTCACCGGTAATTTCGAGAGACGAGTCGTCCCCGAGATCGGCAGAACGAGAAGCGGTGTGTCATCCTCCGACTTCACCGAAGAACCGCCTAGAGCGTCCTGAAAGTACGGTGTGTCACCTGCAGCCCCGCAAGACGAGTCGTCTACGAGGTCGGTTGAGCGAAACTTGATGGCCGGTGGGTCACCGACCTCGAGGATCCGCTGAAACCCGGCCTAGGTAGAGCGATCACGGCGATAGCCACGATCGAACTCCTTCCGTTCACCGTAATCCCGTCTCCGGCATCCCCCAGGCACAGGTGACACCACCGCGTTCGACCGCGTCCAGCTACCCCGTACCGCGGACACCGTATCCTCGAGAACGCGCATCATGTACAGTAACACCGTAGCCGGGAAACACCGTATTCTCCGAGTCGCCAGGCAGCGAGTATCATTATATTTACACAACACTTGTCACGTCATTTCATAAACCTCGCACCGATCCGCTCCCCGCCGCGCATCCTCTCCTCGCCGCGCCGCGCCGCTTCGAACCCTGGATCGGCGAGCTATATCGGCAACGAGGAGTACCGTCGCGAGGAAGCCGTACCGCGAGAAATCAGAACCGTTACAACACATCTTTTAAATTTCCGTTATTGGCTAAAAAAAAGTTGTAAAATCAATTTTTACTATATTGTTTATCGCAATTCCGATCAAATGCATTTTTTAAACTTATTCATTAGACGTCATTTACTAAACCAATTCTTCTAGCCTTACAGAGAAATAGAGAAATTGAAGTCGTTTGGTACATTAATAAAAAAGTTATTCTGATTTAAAGTGGGTGGAAACAGTTATGCTCCTTACTGTATGTATATGTATAGCTAAGTTCAGAAAAATAGAAAATCAGAAACAACAGATTACAAAAGGAAGACAGATTGAAACGAGCACCCGTGACGAACGACGTGTTCGTCGTTAACTCCTCTGGTTATCCATGTGCCCAATTTTGTTAATAAACCCATTTCGGCTTTTCCTTACAATATTCAACAATCTAATAGTAGCAGGTGCGCAGCAAGAAATGTGATTCTTCTATAGATTAAATATGGCAGACACATGTGCTATCATTTCGTCCACGAGTGTAAGAAATCCAGAAGAATTAGGGAATCGTATTTGAGCCAGATCCGCCGGCGCCGTCCGCCGCGCCGGTTATTAAATTACTCATGTGTCCCGGTGGCGCGCGAATATCAGCGGCAATCGAATGAATTAGTCAACGGAATGGGAATCAGTGATAGCTGAGATTCAGCTACGAGAAAATCACTGGTTTGTTGTTGGCACGGGGTTTCAACCCCCAACCCCGAAAACCCCAGCGCCATCCCCGCATGTCTATACGTCCGCGATAACGCGGCGTCATAAACAGCGAACGCAATGTAGCACGGTTCCGGTGAATTCTGGCGAAACTAACGCGCGAGCAAAATGTGCCCGTCGTTCCTCGAGTCCCCTTTATGTGGCCACGCACCTGCATCCCCCTCCACCCTTTGTCCAATTGCATCGAAACTCGTCCGTGACAGTGGCTTCCGTTACAAATTCCGAGCCCGGCCAATTTAGCAAGTTCCAACAGCATGGATTCGAACCGTCGCGCGTCGCGTCGTGTCGCGTCGCATCGGGCAAATAAGGAGTGAGTTCGTCCTTCGACAAGGAGTCCCACGGCCGACCTCTGCATCCTAGAATCGACTTCAGAGAAACTTCGTCCGAACGGTATTGGTGTTGTCGAAGGATAACTAGAGTCGGTCGCTGATCGATTTCGATTTTTCCGGGGAAGATGTGCTTGCTCGATCGGTTATCTTCATCGAGAGTGACGATTTCAACATTAAACACTAACTGAATGATTCACGTACTGGATCGACGCTTGTTATCATTAATCCCTTGCCTTCCAATCAGGAACTCAGACCGAAAATACCGAAATACAAAATAATCTGGTATTATACGGGTAACATACCGGTATTTTTCCGATTATAGGTTTATAACCTCATCTCCGTAACTGTAAAAATTTTCACTCGAGGAATACCCCTTGGAACCAGTCAAGTGGTAAACACGACGATCCAGCGACGCACAGTAGGGTATTTGGCCTGATGTATTGAGCCATGAAAAAGCATGGCGATAGTGGAATATTTGCACTATTATAACTTGAAAAATATTTAAGAAAAAAATATTTTATTATAGTGTTTTGGAAAGCTCTCAAAACAAGCTACAAGAATATGCAATAAAAAATAGGGAGTTCTATTTGAGAAATTGAAGATGACCTCCACGTGATTTTCAAACGACTATCCAAAATCAAATCAATGACACCATTTTATGTTGCCCTTGAAGCCATACAACTATTGTCTCGAACATTTTTCTCCAAAATGCTTCATTTCCGAGATATACGTCTGTTTCACTTTAAATGACTCACCCGGTATATTATAAGAATTTTCCGAAAATACATCAGAAATTTCTTCCTCGGATAATGTTTCTTCTTCATTTGAGGCCGAGCGTAGCCGAGCGTACGCGGAACGCTGCTAAACGCTTAATACTAAATTAGCTATAAAATTTTAGGGGAGGCATTCCCGATGACCTTGACCTCGACATATGTTGTCAAGGACTTTATTCTGAACAACTTTGCTTTATACATTATCCGGCGTTCGGCCTTAGTTTCCGAGATATTCGCGAAAAAAAAGTGATTGTATTCGTGCACGGATGATTTTTACATTCTACAGGGTGTCCCAAAATTCCTTCAACAGCCGGAAATGGGAGGTTCCTGAGATCATTTAAAGCAACATTTTCCTTTGCAAAAATGTTATCCGCGGCTTTGCTTAGGAGTTATTAACGAAAAACACAGTCACGGCCAATAGACAGTTGTGGCGCGCCAGGGCCCAGTGTGACCAGATGAGGGGAGCAGTGTTAACAGATGGGGGGAAATCAACGATATATGATGTACCCCCTTCTCTGATGACCAGAGCGCGACGGGGATTGAGTGGGGCGAATGGGAAGTGAGTAGGAAGTAGACCTGAGTAGACCGTTGCACGTGCGCGAGTGTGGCCAGTGTGGGGAACGGTAGGGCAATGGAATAGGATAGTGGAAGAGAAACTTGAAATTTCGTGGCCCTCTATGGAGAAACGCTCGAATTAAAGTAGAACGTGTGACGTGTGATGCGTGATCAGTCTAAAATATAGACCATGGTCTAAGGCTATCTGTCAGAATTTACATGTAACTGTCACTTCTCAGCAGATTCTTTGACAGATAACCTTAATATATTTTTTCCCTGTACACTAAGAAAAAGGTATAAAACATGTGTAAATTTCTTTTGTAACGTTTACACTTGAAAAATATTTATAGTATGTTTCGTATGTATTATTGGAAGTGTAATTTTTTTGGAATTTATTACTCAACCAGGGTTTATTTGTTTACTAATAATGACAGAATATGAGTGATCGATTTAATGATCGTTAAATGTTATAGGTTGCAAGCATGGATTACGAAGATGATTTCTTCTTCGAAGAGGACAAGATGTTGGTTTCATAAAACTATTTTTATCATTATTGATATATGTCACATTTCAATTTAAATGTGCTTCTATTTTCTTGTACCATGCATGTCTGTATGCCACGGTGCGGTGGTATAGTTTGAAGGATCGAGCAGTTTTATCTGCGACTAAAGGTACTTCGAAAGAGTTGGATGAAAAGTTACAGGAGGATTGTCTTGTTTTGTTGACCACCGTGCCATCGGCTAGCGCTCAATCAGATCAATATACCATGATGGAAGATCGCATGTACGCATTGCTATGTTTTACTACTTTACTATTCGTTAAAGTGTTTTACATATCTATCTATAATGGTGTGCGAGATCCCGGGAAGTCCCTAAAACCGATGCTTGGGATGCGATGATGCGTATCGGGTTGGGACAGGATTCCGAATATGTCCGGGTTTCCTAAGAATCTTTGGGATTTCTGATACTTTACGGAATCTTTTAATATTGTCTTTTAGTAAGAAATCCCAAACATTTTCGGGAAACCCGATCATTCTCAGGAATCCCAAAAATCATTCCCATTCCCGTTCCAAACTGGTCTTGCACACCACTACTATCCACTGATACACGTTCTCAGAGAACTCTGTCAATTTCACGATTTTTCTTTTCTCTTATTATTGTAAAACATAGACCAGATGTAGAACTGATCTCGCTAGATCAGTCTCTTCATCAACTGCAAACCTGTGCGATGTAAGTTGTAACAATAATATGCACGCAGTAAGCTACATTTAAAAAATCAAGCAATATTTCATTTATTTTATAGTAGTAATGTATTTCGATATTTTTATTATATTACTAACGAATACTTAACGACTAAAAGATTTTCCAGAGGTAAGAATTTCGTGGATAATGTTCTGTTACATTTGTGTAACTAGGTACAATCATTTTAATTGTGTACTACTGTTTAATTCTTTAAAATTATTTTAAGTTATTTGCATTATTTTACTAGAAGCTTATTATTATACTGTGGATTTTAAAGGCAAAATAAACATTTTCTGCTTCGATTGCAAGAGACAGAATAGAGAGACAGACTTTCTTTAATAATTCTAGCAAGTTAAAAATATAACGATGTTCTCAAATTATTTTAAGCGTTCTATATTTTCAAATTCGACTCACTCATTTTTGCCGTAAATGCATGAAATCTGCAGTTTACCTATTACTAGACTGTGGATCTTTATGCATTTATGACAGTATTGAGTACGTGTAATTTGTAACAGGAGAGGATTTAAAAATTAGAAGAGTGTCATTACTTCGAACACACTTAAATGATTAAGGGAAGAAAGTCATTCTTAAGTGGCTCCTGTATTTTGCAGCAAGTGCAGACAATTTTTATTTTGCATAAAGATCCGCAGTCTACTTATTACTTTCCTATCTCTATGTAAATATACGTGTACATAAGCCATAAATTAGTGATTTTATTAGCTGATATTGTAATATGCTTACTAAATTTTCTTGTATATGTATTTGGAAAAGGTATTTCCTTTGCTCAACAGAAATTCATGAACATTTCATACATTTTTATTATTGTATGATTTTATACAGGGGGATGACAATTACCTCTGGCAATGTCGTAATACAAAAGGACAGCAGTAATCTGATAGGCATAAGCATTGGAGGTGGGGCACCTCAGTGCCGTTGCTTATACATTGTACAAGTATTTGACAATACACCTGCTGCAGTGGATGGTACCCTACAAGCAGGAGATGAACTTGTTGCGGTTAATGGATCTTCGGTTAGGGGAAAGACGAAAGTAGAAGTCGCAAAAATGATACAGTCTTGCGACTCTCAAGTCAGTATTAATTACAACAAATTACACGCTGATCCTAAACAAGGACGAACGCTTGATATAGCTCTGAAAAAGGTTTATAAATTATCTGCTCATTATAAATAATTCGTTAGCACTATTGCTAACAAACAGATATTAATTTTTAGGTGAAGCATAGGCTTGTCGAAGGAATGGGAAGTGCGACAGCAGATGCACTCGGATTGTCGCACGCTATTCTTTGTAACGATGCACTTGTACAAAGATTAATGGCACTTCAACGCACAGAATATTTATACAGAGGTCTTGTTTCTCATGCTCAGTCGACATTGCACGCATTCTTTGACTTAACACAAATATATAAAGGTATAAATTGTGAATAACGGTTCTTTTAGACCTTATAGACCTACTGAATTGGAAATTGCGTATGCATTCGTGTTTCAGTATTTGGAGATGCATTCGCTGCAATAGGAGTGAGAGAACCGCAACCACGAGCTAGCGAAGCTTTCAGACAGTTTGGCGAACAGCATCGGCAAATGGAAAAGTTTGGTGTAACGATGTTAAAGTCGATAAAGCCTATATTAAACGATCTTGGTACATATCTTAACAAAGCCATTCCAGATACTCGACTGACTATCAGCAAATATGCTGATGCAAAATTTGAATATCTTTCCTATTGTTTGAAAGTGAAAGAATTAGATGACGAAGAACAGTGTTCCGCAGCACTGCAAGAGCCTCTTTATCGAATGGAAACAGGCAATTACGAGTATCGGCTAGTATTAAGATGTCGACAAGAGGCTCGAGCTAAGTTTGCGAAACTTAGATCGGATGTGCTCGTCAAACTTGAATTATTAGATAATAAACATGTCCAGGATGTTGTATGGCAATTGCAAAAATTTGCAGCTGGTTTAGGAAAGTATTATTCCAATACGAGAGACTTGTTATCCGCAGTGACACTATTTCCTGTAGAAGTTGACTTATCACACTCCGCGTTTCAGTATAAATCGATCGGATCTCAAATGATAAATGATGGAGAAGACGTAGATGAATACGAGCCCGAAGAAAAATCAAATAACGAAGAGCTCCTTATAGATACGCAAAGCTTCACCGATACGCTTATATCATCAGAGCCCGATAATATGTAGCATCATTACTTTTATTTCTGAGAATATGTTGAAACTACTATTCATTCTTTTTAAGCTTTTAAAACAAAAGAGCATTTAATATCACACAAACACTTCCAGAATAATGCATTTATGTTGTCATACCTTTCGCAAGTCCACGCAATTTACTTTTATTGTTTCTCATGATCCAAAGATTGCCACCAAAGATCATTATTTTTAAGAGAGATATATTATATATGTATATATACACATATATATTTATAGATGTGTACAAAAAAGATTATGTATGTATTATGCTTAATGTATAAATTAATTACATATTTACAGTAAGTGCTAACCATAAGATGGAGAAGTGCATTTATTAAATTTTTAATTATTATAATACGCGTATGGAAGTAAACAATTCTGTAAATATAAATTGTGTTTAGTTATTTATAGACTGCGGATTTTTATGCATTTATGGCTTCTGAAAATTTAAAAAAAAACGATAGAATATAAAATTCAACAGAATTTAGTACAATTTTTTTCTTTATTTTAGATTTGAAAAGGCTACTACCGTTGAAAAAAGATTCTATTTTATTACACTTTCTTAAAATTCGTCTAGAAAAATTAAAAATTGTATAAACATCCGGAGTCTAATTATTTATTATTATTATGGAACATTTTTCGGTAATTTAAATTGCCCGGTACTTTTGGGATTTATTCAATTTCCCCCGCCATGTTTCATATTCTATCGTATATTCGTGATCGTGTGCGTGTCGGTGACGTCGGTGTCGGACAGTGTCGCCAGTGTCGGTGTGTCAATGAGTAAATGAAAGTGTGTTTGTGACCAATGTATCTGTGTTTGATCCTGATTTCAATGGTATAAGGTATAATGGTATAAATTGGTATAGATTTCGAAATGAGTTTGTTAACAGATCCTAGTGCAGGATCTGGGAAAATAATCAAATTTTTATTAAAATGGGAACGACCGCTTTGTTTTCTTCTTTATATTAGCGGAATTATTTGGTTATTACTTCTTGCTTTACCAACATTTAATGACAGTAAGTGTTTAAATACCTTGTTATCTTTTATGCCCAAAACGATAGGTTATATTTTTTCATCTATTTATTTATCAGTTAATTAAAAAATAGTTTTCAATTCAATTGCTACAAAGTTTACAATGAATTTCTTTATCGATACAATGCAATAGTCACATAGTTTATTTTTTCAATCTTTTACTGTTTCATATTTCACCCAACCAATTTCTTCATAAATGCATAAAGACCAGCTGTTTAAATAGTTATAATCAATAACGTTTTTTCCATGTAATATTGTATAGCATGATTATTTTTCTTTCTGTGAAGTATAAGATTAACTGTAGTACTCTAAACTTTATATAATACTCACAAATATGTGTAATCATTTCAGATACCTATTTTTCCGAGAATGCTTTACTACCGGGATTGGTTACCACCGAAAGTAATTTGGAACAAACATCGAAACAGTATTATTACGAGTTGATTAATGAAATGAAACATTATCCCGATACAATGCCGTATGCTTGGCTAGCAGCTAAATTAAATCAGCTTCAATTAGATGTCTACATACATAATTTTTCATTAGGATATCCATTCCAAGAGCAAAAAGTAAAAAAAAAATATATATTCTATACTTTTATATTTATGTATCTCTTTTTATTAGTAAAGTAAAGAACAATTTCTTTTTATAGTTTACAGGACAAAATATATATGGAATTATAAGAGCTCCAAGAGCAGCCAGTACAGAAGCGATTATAGTCAGTGTTCCTTTTAGACCGGTGAACAGCATTTATTTAGATACTGCTCCGTCTGTTGCTCTGCTTCTTGCATTCGCCAAATTTTGTAGAAGTAAGTCGTCTAAAGGGGGTAGACTCATTTCCAGGATTCTTATTCCTCGATACTGCAAAGATGGAGTTTTTCTAGGCCGTAGCCGCCCTTTAAATCTAGTTTAATTATCTATATATTCTTATCTCTCCTTAAATTTAATATTCTGGATATACTAGGAGAGATAATATGGTAGATTAGAGAGTTTACAGAACGTAAATGTAATCGTAAATGTAAAAATAGAACTTTTGAGGAGGACTGCGGCCTAGATTGATCTTTATTTAGTGCTTACGACTACTGAAAAATCCCATCGCATGCATTATCGAGAAATGGGAAGGCGCATCCTGCACCCTTGCAATCCTGAAACCGGAAACGAGTCTACCCCCATAATATAACAAAATAAACATCAAAGTTTGAGTTCTTTGTTCTTCTTCTATTTTAGAACAAAAGTATTGGGCGAAGGATATTATATTCTTAATAACAGAACATGAACAGTTAGGAGTACAGGCTTGGTTGGATGCCTATCATGGAGTCACAAGCGGTGACGAAGGTGTACTTATTTCCGGAGATCTAGCGGGTCGTGCTGGCTCCATTCAAGCTGCTATTAATTTAGAATTGCATTCAATGAAAATTTCATCAATCGACGTTAAAGTATGTCATATATTTGTACATTTTGTACAAACATTTTAAAGTACATCATATATTTGCAGAAACATGTGAATATGCTTGAAATGAATGTGTAGGTTGAAGGTTTAAATGGACAACTGCCCAACTTGGATCTTTTTAATTTAGCACAGAATATGATTGCCAAAGGAGGTATAAGACATTCAGTTCAAAAGCGTTTCGACGTTAGATACAAAAACAAATTTAAAAATTGGCGTTATCATTTTCAAACGCTTCTGATGATGATAGGTACTCAGGCTACTGGGATTCCTACTGGTAATCATGGACTTTTCCATAGGTATTTAATGAACTGCTATGTACATTATGCTTTTATAATATTTCAATATAATATGTATAATACTATCCGATATTATCGAAGGTTTGGAATTGAAGCAATTACTCTGGAAGGTTTTGAAAAACGTGGCCAACGAAATCCTGATGACAATTTTTATCAAGTAGGTCGTGTAGTGGAAAGTATAATTCGATCGTTGAATAATTTACTGGAACGTTTTCATCAGTCGTACTTTTTCTATCTACTTCCGTCAACCGATACTTACATTTCGATTGGTAAGTGGAAATTTGTATTTAACATTAGCTTTACAGAGCACTAAAAGTTTTACGTTGTTTTATCAAAATAACGACAATGTGTTTATCATATATATAAAATATTCCAATAGAATGTGTCATTTTGACTCATCCTTTAACTTTGAACCTAGTGTGAAACAGTATCATAAATCGTTAGGCAGTATCTATTAAGTTAAAAATTTTTATTATTTTCAGGACTTTATATACGATCCTTGGTTCTAATTATTGCTGGAGTGTTTATAAAAGCATTTTCCATCTGGCAGAGACTTCAGATATCCCCTTCTGCAGAAGATAAAAAAAGTGTAGCTACTACCACTAAACAATCAAAGGTTTGTCATTGAAATTGTTAGCTTATTGATTACTGTATTATTTGTTTTAAGAAGGGGGATCGCTAATATAGTCAATTTTATAGAAAGATGGCTTTGATATCGGAATTATAACTTCGGAAATATTATGGGCTCATATTTTTGGAGTAATAATTGCTTCATCGCCTAGTGCACTAACGTATATTGGTAGAAAACCGTTTAATCTTCGTACAGAAGATTCTATATATCTTGGTTTCGCAGCGATAACTATTCTGAGTTTAGTGTTGCCACTTTATCCTAAAAGGTAATTCAAACATTCATTACAATAATAGTTCCTTGAATTTACACAACTACATATGCTTTGATTATTTTCAGAGTAATAAAGTATAAAAATTCAGCTTTAATTTGTGTAATCGCATCGGTGGAATTAGCTACTGTGTTAATGTGTATAGCTATGCACAATTTTTCTTTAGCGCTCGTTGCGGCTATAGTTTATGTGCCTGTAATTTTACCAATTACACCGAAACAGAAGTCTGGCAGCAAGTAAGAGTTGCTTCTAAAAAAATTTCTTTGTTTCTTTCAAATTATACGAAATACACATTTTTCTATCATAATTTCGTTTCAGATGTCGCAGCCTCCTTTCGTTTCTCTGGATCCTCTTACATCCGTTCGTCACCTCAAATATTCTCATATTTTGTTACACATATGCAAATTTTTCCACGGATCCATTCCTTTCGATTTTGTTCCGTAGCTATCATGCTAGCAAGCAAGCATACGTTTTTAGCATTATGGATTCAATGATATATGGGAACTGGTTTTATAATGTAGCAGTTTCTACAATATTCCCTATTTGGCTTCTGTTTTGGAATATTTTGTGTGCAAATAGTGTGGAATCCACGTAACATGTCTAAATTACGTTTTATCACGTGGACAATAGTTATTGAATAATTACTAGACTGCGGATCTTTACCATTTATGAAGAAATTGGTTGGGAAAAATATAAAACGGTAAAACATTTTAAAAATTCCAAAATGTTGTATCGTTGCTTTTAATGGAATCAATTTTTATGTTATTCCTGATTCCCAAACTCAATGCAAAATATTCTTATTTTGCAAGAAGATCGACAGATTAATAATTACTATTATCTTGTTTATTGGATATCGTTAATATTAAATAGATCGCCATTTATTGTTAATAAGAACTTGTTAGGTTCAATAGTATTGAGTTCAAGTATACTTGCTTGAACATGTGCAGAATATTCAGTCAGTAATATATAATATTATCAGTCAATAACATGATCGATATATGCATTTGTCACTTTTATATACGTAGAGTACTAATGTGCATTTATTAAATTAGAGAAGTATAATTGTACTATAGTTGTATGATATGATAAGTCATAATATGGTAAATACACTCATCCTCATAACATTTTTCGATCATGTATGTATAATAAATATTTACTACAATTTCATTTTACAAAATATCACCAAAAAAAAGTATATATAAATATATCATCTAATACCTTTATCATCTAATAATAAGATATTTTGTAACAAACACATTAACAGTTAAAGAATATTCGGGTATATATTCGTACCTACAATTCATACGAATCAATCTTTTATTGTATTGTAGGATATTGATGCAATACATTACATAAAAAATATTCGTAATTATTATTGGTTATTATTTTTCCTTTCACCATTTTAAACAGAGAGAATATTTCCTCGATGTTACATGTTATGTACATGTATCTGTACGTAAATATAATCACCGACGAGATATAGAATATAGAATAGACCTATCATCTCTCTCTCTCTCTCTCTCTCTCTCTCTCTCTCTCTCTCTCTCTCTCTCATCTTATGGTACTTGTGTCTCGTGTTCTGAAATACCGACTGTTCAAAGAATCAGAGGTCTCGGTATGCCCTCTACGATTTAGAGTGGTGGGTTTAGGAATTATGTCGAATTTCAGATATCGAAGGTGTATATAATAGTCGCAGATCTTTTTTAGATGAGCTTGCGCAGCTTTTTATAGATGCGCCTGCGCAGCTCAGTTCTGTACAATGAATTTATTCGCGTATACGTACGTTACAGTTGGACACAAAAGATTCTCACACTAATTGCGTTTTAGCACCGACGAGATATAGAATAGACCTATCATCCAATGTGTTTTGGCAAAATACAATCAATGTATTTATACTTGATTATTTTTTCTGAATATTTTTTAAACGTATTAAGGTCGACTCATACACGTGCGATCCGAACATCCGAGAATATTCTAACACACCGTCCGCATTCGAGAATGCCTGAGCGGTTTCGTTCCGATACTTTTCTTCGAGACTGAGTGCATAGGCATTGGCATCTCCTGAGGTGTAGAGGGGAGTAAAAGATTCACGGAACCCCTGGGGTTAGGGTAGCAAATGACCCGATCTTCGGCACTTGGCCTTTGTTCGAGCATCTCGACTCCTCTGTTGCCTAACTTCGGATTTCGGATCGCACGTGTATATATATATGAGCGCCGAAAAATAGCGTGCGATATCTCATCGTCAGACGCGTGTATGAATCGACCTTTAACCGTAGACTGCGGATTTCAATCAGTCGATCCAAAATTTATTATGTCATCTAAAACATACTATATATATTCAATTGTAATTTTTATCAAAACTTCTTTGTTCGAAGAATTTTATCTTGAACTATATATATATATAGCTGCTCCGGGCGGATTGCCCTGGTGGGCGACGCACTGACGGGCAATTTCAATAAAATCTCGCTTATACGCAATTTTCTGAGTTATATTTTCTCTATGTTATAGCAATTTTTGTTTTTTTTTGGGACTTTTGAGGGTGATCGCGGCCTAGATTGATCTTTTATCCAGCGTTTTTGACTACTGAGAAACCTCATCTTATTTGTATTATTCCGGCTTCCCATAATCAATGCAAAACATTTTTATTTTGCATAAAGATCCGCAGTCCAATTACGAGTAATAACTATAATTTTTTATTCAGTTTTTGTTTAAACTATACATAATTGTTGGCAGAGAGGAAATTCCTTTTGGGTACAAACATATTTGAAATCTCGCGCCACTGAGATCAACGCGCTTTAGTTGAATGTTGAATGAACTGGATCCTTACAGGTAAGTATGCAAATTATGCCGAATATTACATTGATAAAATTTTTGTATTATTGAATGATACAGGTTTTTATTAAAATCAATCGAATTTCAGTCAGAATTTTATTTCTATAGATTATTAATAACTACATACTATATAAATAATATAGCTTTTGGACATAACCTGTCGAATATCATATTATGTGACTGCAGTAGTAAAAATATTTGTTTATCAACAGCTGTGAAGTGATTAATCTACTGAAAACTGTGTACATAGTAATTAAAAAGCAGCCATAATGTCTGCTCTAATTAAATTTGTGAAAGTGCCGCAAAATTTGCATTCGTTCAAACAAATTCTCGTCGCATGTCCGAGAAGAAATGCAAGTTTCTCGTCGGCAGCACGTCCAACAGGAAGAACTATACTGAAAGCAAGTTTAATTGGAATTTCTGTCGGTGTACTTACCACATCGGGTTATTCTATCTATACTAGCATACAAAATTCCAAAACCTATCATCTCGAAGGGAAGGTTCAGAAAATTGAAGCATTAAAAGAGAAACCTCAAGTAACCGTTTCAAGACAGGTATGTCAAATTTAATATTAAGTATAATGTTCGCATAGTCAACAAATATTGTAACATGTTATTTCTCTTTCAGATTATTTCACCAACAGACACAAGTGAGTTAAAGTTAACTCTCTTTCAATATCAAACTTGTCCGTTCTGCTGTAAGGTAACATGACTATATTAATTATACTAAAACTATATATGTATGCGCTGAAGCAACATCTAGCAACTTTTTATCGCCTATTGTTGCCTTCTTCTTATTTTACCAAATAAAAGAGCAGCAAATAGTTGTTCAATGTTGCTTCGGTGTGGATATAGCTTAAGATATACAGTGCTTTTTCAATAATTCTCCAAAACATGGGTCCAGCCAGGGATACTATTCTTTGACTTCTGTCGAATGTAGAAAAGGACAGCAAAACTCAAGAGGTCTCCAAGTGGTAGCCGTGGTAGCCGAGAAGTATAAACATAACTAATCAAAGAACAAAACTTCTTTATTTTTCCAATGAAAATGATACCAAATATGATATAATTCCAATTATATTTGTTTGTGTAATGAATGATGAAATTTTTGGACGCGAAGAAGGACAGCATATGGGAAAGAAAGAAACACAGAGAGTCGCGGCGCTGGCACAGTTTAAAGCAGGCATGGGCAGAAATAGCACACGAGCTAGGGAATTCGAGGTGGACGCCTAAGAAGGCCTACTTCACTCGCCCGCGCGTCTCGCTCCCCGTGGCAGCCCCATCAGGCCCGTACCTACCACACGCCGTATGCCGTATGCACTGCGTGTGGCGTATTGTATTTATTACATTGTCAAAATTTTACTAGCAATTAGGAAAGCTTGATTATTTCGCTATTCAAAAAAACTTATTCAAAGAAAGCTTGACTATTCCGCATGCTCATTAGAACTGCATGGCAAATCGGAAATATTGAAGGGGAAGTTGGACGTTATCCGCATCAAAGACGTCAGCGAGGAATCGCTCAGCAGTGTACGCTGTTCTGTTTTTATGCTACGCATTTTCGAAAACGAACATTGAGAAAATTCGGATCGCGAAATTTCTTAAAAGAGAATATTTCGCGTGCGGTAGGTACGGGCCTGAGGAGCTCCGCGGGACTAAGGCCGCCACGGGGAGCGAGACGTGCGGGCGGGTGAAGTAGGCCTTCTTAGGCATCCACCTCGAATTCAGGATTCTCATCATACACTGTTCTTACTTGCTTCCAAAGCTTTCATTGTTCATTACACAAGTAAATATCATTGGAATTATATCATAATTGTTTTGGGACAATTAGAGGCCAGACATTTGAGACATTTATTGAGGAAACACTGTACTTTACATTTCACAGTAGCAAAACGAACGATTGCAATAGAATTGATAAGAAACATGTTACAGGTCAGGGTTTTTTTGGATTACTATGGACTCTCTTACGATGTTGTGGAAGTAGATCCGGTATTAAGGAAAGAAATATCATGGTCGTCTTACAAGAAAGTACCGATACTTTTGACTGAAACCGCGTCTGGTTATCAGCCTTTGAATGAAAGCTCGATGATTATTTCACTCCTTGCATCGCATTTGAAAGATAAGTCGCAGAAAGTGGATGAGCTAATGAGCTATTATCCAAGCATAGCGATGCATGATAAAGATGATAAACTGAAATATGAAATTATGAATAAGTATTACCTAATGTATAAAGATAGTTTGCCAGAGAACAATAACTTTAATGATATTATGTAAGTAATTTCGTATATGAATAAGTTTTTCTATTGTTAACCTTTAGAGAAGCATTGTTTTCAAAATTACCGGGAATCACACTAAAATGATAAAAATATTCTTCGGAAAGTTTTGGGCTTTAATTTCGAGCCGAGTTTTCTAGGAAGTAGAAAACACAATTAAATTGATTTTTACAGAGAAGAGCGTAAATGGAGAAAATGGGCAGACGATACACTTGTCCACACCCTTTCACCAAATGTATACAGAACGCTTGATGAGGCCTACAATACATTTAACTGGTTCTCAAAAGTATAACTAATTTATATTGTATCCCCACGATGTTGAAATTAGAATACGAACTAACATATTTTTATATACTAGGTTGGTCACTGGGAAGAATATTTCCCAGCCTGGGAGAGATCTATAATGATAAATGTAGGTGCTTTAGCTATGTGGTTGATTTCAAAACGTTTAAAAAAGAGGCACAACCTTAAAGAAGACGTCCGACAGTCGTTTTATGATGATGTGAATAAATGGTTACGAGCTATTAAACAACGTGGCGGCAAATTTATGGGAGGAGATCAGCCTAACTTGGCAGATCTTGCTGTGTATGGGATTTTAAAGAGTATAGAAGGATGTACAGCTTTCCAAGATGCCTTAGATAACACAAAACTGAATACATGGTTCGGTGCTATGACAAAAGAAGTGGAAGCGCATTCTGGGAGGAAGTATCTTGTCAATTAGGTAGTATAAATGTATTAATTGTATTTTACTTTGTTCTCTCCGCAATAATTGGTATTAGTTGAATCATTTTCATTAAGATCACTGCATTTAAATTAACAACAGAGTGTTGTTTTGTTCATACTTCGAGCGGAACAACATTTTATGAAAAAGACGTGCAACTGAATATTCGACGAAATAATGTAAATAATAATTTATTATCGTATCACTGTAAAAATATGAGTTATACAATTGCATTTCACATATTATGTATATAATACATCGTTTTATTGTATATAAAACGAATAAAATATGATAAAAATACGAATATTACAAGCTTCAATTCTGTCAGTTTATTATCAACTAATTTTTGAATATTGCTAGATTTTAGAAAGACTCTTTAAGTTTATGCTGTACAAGGTATTTGACGATACGTTAACGAGAATCCTTTATTCTCCAAGTCGAGTGTTTCATTTCCGTCCGTGACAACATATAATACAAATGGTTTTGAAAACGCTAAAATAAGAAAATCGTTAAAGTGCTGTTAAACACTGTACAGAAACATTTTTTATCGAAAACGATTGCGATACTACACTTACATGTTTTTGTTGTAAAAGCATTTCCACAAAATCGATCTGAACCGATTGCCATGCCACTTTGAAACGGATGAGGAACAATAACAAAGTCAGTAGTACAGTTTGCTCCCATTTGTTCAGAATCTGCTACGCCTATTTGCAAGTTAAGATCACGAGAGAATGTTACTATTCGAAAATAAAATTTTGTTACGTGTTATTTTACCTATTAAGTTATCGTCCAGAGAACCAGTATCTCCAGAAACGGAAAACGAGTTATTAGTTGTTTGTGACCATTCTATGGCACAATATCCTTGAGCCATTCTCACGCATACACCGTAATTCGTGTTTCCTATTTGTCGTGTAGCGGCGCCTGGCGCTGAATTTACAATGAATTATTAAGTAACAGTTTCCCAGAATTTTTATTAGTATTAATTAAAAAAACCAATGGTACCTCTCGGATTTGGTGATCTACCATAATTAAAACTCTGAACAACGTCTGAGGTACCGGTATAATATTGCAGACATCCGTTTGGTGCTATTCGAAAAAAATATAAAAATGTTAGAATCACTTATTAAAAATTGCGTAATACTTATACATATGTATGGTATGCCATATGTACGATACCTCTGGATGGGGAGTCACATGGTATCTGTTGAATTCTTATGTTCCAACGACGATCTGTACTGTACTCGGAATTAGTATCGATTGACAACATAATTGGTGTTGCACCATTGAAATCCATATATACTGCAAGTGCGAAGAATATCTTTTTTACAGTAAGCAGTTTGAAAGCAACAAGAACAATAAACTTCGTAATATTTTACGTAAAGATTTTCTATTATGTTGTTTTCTTTTTTGTTACCATGTTGATTCGCATTTTCACCGCAAATTCGAGGTACAGACGTCGACGATCCAGAAACCAAAGAGAGATCGAAATCACAAATTCCATCGATATTTGGGAAAGCAAGACAAAATTCTAAGAAGTCCAAGCGTAACTGAAATGAAAATAATTCGAAAATAATCGAGTAACGCTGGTGGTATTGCAAACACTTTTCTTGAATGCATACCTGACAGATATTTGAGTTACAACGCTGCACTGTTATTGTACATCGTCCTGTCCCATCATAAGTCATTGGATATTTTGGATTTGTAAAATATGTATTGTTTAGGTTTGTAGTAGATCCGCATGATTTTTGAACTAGAATAATCAT
The DNA here is from genome assembly GCA_028455605.1 of Lasioglossum malachurum. Lineage (NCBI taxonomy): Eukaryota > Metazoa > Arthropoda > Insecta > Hymenoptera > Halictidae > Lasioglossum > Lasioglossum malachurum. The sequence goes on from CM052315.1 coordinate 32,463,803, forward strand.
TGGTACAACATCGAATGGGAATATTTTCAATTTACAACAAATTTAAGTGAAGAGAGCAATCATATGTGAATTACTCACAGACACAACAAATGCCAAGTCCATTTGCACAACTACCAGATGCAGTTCCTCCGTATTCACGACATTCTCTTCTTGTGAAACAAGTGCCGTTTAAATTATTGCTAGCCAGGCATTGTGAGTTTGCAAAACGGACTACACTGAACAGCGGGAAAACTGTTTGAAAATTTATTTTGATAATTCTATGATTTTCCATAACGTTCTTGTTTTATTATATTATAAAATCCAGTTCATTATTCACGTAATATTTTAAATGTAGAAATTTCCCGCCAGAAGATACTTACACCTTGGGCGAATATTCAAATCTTGGACATCCAAAACATTATTATTATCCAAACGACATTTAACCGAGTTTCCAAAGAGAAAAATCATTACAAGAACTGCACGCAACATCTTTCAGATTATAACTGGTTGAAAGATACGCGATCCTTCCAAAGATTTAGTTTAACGGTACCAAAGGAACCAGACAATTAGCACTTACAGAAAGACAAACATAACTGTCCTGTCGAAGTTACCTAGCGAAGAACAAGTTTAGTTCAAGAAATAGCAAATCAAAATGGTAATTCTTCAAAGAAGACGTTTATGTTTTGGTTCATAATTTTGTTGATTGAATTTTTATCTAGTTCTCTCGATACTTATTCAATATACAAACACAAGAAATGATTTGAAATGATCTTTATTGCACAAAAATACCGTAAATTAAAAAAATAAAAATTGTTTAAAATCTCAAAATTTTGTACACTTGTCACTGTTTTTCTGTACATCTATATATATATATATATAGCTTATTGTAGTAGAATCATTTTAATCAGAAGACTTATTTACTGCTCTGCAAAATGGACAATGCCCATATCGCAATAAAGCCAGTTCATAATCATCTGAATGAAAGAGCTGAAAAAAATGTTTACAATTGTTATCTATGATTGACATTGATTCTAAATAATTTGTGTGCTAGTTTCGTACCTTTAGACAAGATTTACAAAAAGTAATTTGCAGATCAGGCAATAGATTTTTGAAATAACGTGTCTTGAATGGTTTAGGCCACTTAATGATTAATACGGTGCATGGGTCCATACTCTTCAAAACATTTCTTCCCACGATTATAGTAGAAGTACTTGATTTCTCCTACAATATCAAATTAATCGTGGATAATTAAGGATGTAATTAATTATATAAATGGAAAGAAAATATTCATGGTATCATATAGTACATGGTAATACCTCGTACTTTACTAAGCGTGCAGTAAATAAGTCTACTTCGGGAGCAATGGTAAGCTGATCTTTATCCATCATATTATCAGACGAAGACAAGGACTCGTTTATTAATTTTTGTGCCTCTTCGTCTGAAATATCTTCTTCCAATTCGAATTCAACTAAAGGTAGGATCTCTAAAACAGTATATTACTTACAATTAGAATTAGAAATACCCCAAGATTGTTTTATACTAATTGTAAATTCTTTCAGAATGAAATATAACATACCGAACATTACAAAGGAATATTGAAATTTTAATTTACACTGTACACATTGTCCCTGAGTGTCCGACGATAATAAAGGATTAAAAGTGGAACATTTGTAACAAAGTGGTAAAAGTTCTTCGGGGTCTCTGTAAGGGGAAGCTCTGGCCAATAAATTAGAAGTTTCTAGTTGGCCGAGTTGACTAGCTGGAATTTTTGTTTTGCGCAGCTTTTCAAGTAACTGCATCGTCAATTTGTTTGCACCAAGCAGAGAAGCCTGTTTCAGCAGCGTGTACATTATAGTAAACTTAGAAATTCCTTCAACTTGAATATTTTGAGTCTTCGTTAATAGAAATCGCGAAATGTTGAAAAGAGCCTCTGGCATTAATGATGTGAATGGTTCTTCCTACAAAATGGAATAATAATGTCATATTCTTAAATCATCTTAATTGTCTTTGAATAATCATGATCACTCTTTGTAGCTTACAACATATTTGTGAATCTCGTGATAAGCATAGTAAACGTCAGCCTTCTCATAATACTGTAAAAACAGTCTTTTTAATTCATCGGTGCTTTTATCAAGATTTAAGCTAATCTGAGAGAGGAGCCAGTAAAAGTAGGAAGCGTCGCGAAATCTTCTCTCGGCAACTGCATTTTTTGCCAGCCTTGTCAACACCATTATTGACTCTTCAGATTGTCCAGCTATTTGAAATGCTAAAAAAGATATTTTAATTCAACCGTAAAGAAACGAATTGAAGAAATAAAGGAAAAGATTATTGCTAGAATATAATTGCATTCACCTTGTTGAGCTTCAGAAAAATGGCCCGTTTCTGCCAACCACCTGGCATACGGACCATAGATCCTCGCTCTCAATTTTGGATTTCTTTCAGCCAGTTCGAAAGCTTCTGGCCATGCTTGAGCATCGACTAGGACATCTGCTACATCGGGATCGTCTCCTAAACGACTAAAAATTTCAGCAGCACCATGCGTTGCGCCCAATTTCTTCAATTTCTTAGCGATTATAGTCAAATTATCTCTGTCTGATTTGTCAAGCTGTCTGCCGACTTTAATTAACATATCAATCCAACCATATTCTGCAATTATATTAATGGCACGATCCACGTCTCCTGCTGACAGAAACGTTTCCGCTGCGGCACGCGGTTCTCCAAGACTTTTCGCCCATTCTGCTCTTTTGCGAAGTAGTATTGTACGATCCTTAACACGGCATTCGAAGACTATTAGAAAAGGACGAAAAAAGAGAATGGAGAAGAGAATTCTGCTTACCTGACTGTTTCCACCAGCAATAAATTCTTGCGCAATATCAAACATACGCAAATCGGAATACATGGTCAACGCATACTGTTGTAAACCAGCTTTTTGATAAAGCTTCGCAGCTTCTTTCAGTTTCCCCATAGCGGCCGCTGCGGTCGCCATACACGCTTCTCTTCCCCATTCACCAGATTTCAGTTTCTCTTCGACTTCGGACACAATCTCTATGTATCTCAGGTTTTTAACTTTAGCAAAAGCAGAATACGCTACGTTCAACTCCAAATTTTCTAAGGCAGCGGTACCCAGAGCAAACCAGTCCGAATCTGCTACCCCGAGACACGCTATGTTATAAGCATGAGAGAATAATCCAATATCCAAGTATTGATACATAAATAATGATAAAGGCACCTGGTTACATATAATATTCAATTTTATTAGTGTGCACGATTCTTCTTTCTTTAAAACTGAATGAATAGACTGTCGATTTTATGCATTTATAACAAAAAAGGATTTTAAAATATCTACTGCTCTGTATTGTTTTCAACTCCTAAAATATGTAAATCTGTTTCTGGCACAATCAGTACAGATCATTTTTATTTTGCATAAAAATTCACAGTCTGCTCAAGAATATCGAAGTCTGATATCTTACCTCTACCGTGACAATGCAAGACCTATTTAAGCAGTATACTTTTGATCCATTATGACCCACAACATACCCAGAAAACTTCTGTCTATATTCCGTAAAATTTCCCACTTTGATCACTAAATATTCTCCGCTCGTAAAGCACATTATATCCTCGAAACTACTGTTAAATGCTACACTGTTTACATCTGGAAATTCTTGAATTTTTTCCTCTGCATACAGATCAAACACATAAAGAACTCCTCGGTCGCTGACAACAGCAAGCTTCTCTTTCAATGAACTAATATCGAGACATCTTACTGAACTGTTGATTTTCGTCAAATGTGCTGGGAAAGGATTGTCTAGATATATTTTTACTATATAACCAGTAGTTAAACCTGAAACCAGTAATTAATTATGGCTAGTAAAGAAGATACTTGTACTTCTGCTTTTAAATCTACATATTACGATATTACGAACCTACTACCAAACACTCTTGTCCAATTGGACCGCCAACTACTTTTATATAAGTAATGAGCGCATCGAGTATCCATTCTCTCTCTACTGTGCCGCTAAAAGATAAACTCTGTAATCGTCTTTCTGTACACAAAATCAAGTTATTCGTTGTGACGACTAATAAGTTACAATTCAGTGCTTGATTTAATTTTTCGTATATTCGGTAATGCATGCCATCGTTCGTGTTCGATGGTTCATAAATTATTACACGCTCAGACAACTGAACTGCTAGCCTATTTTTATATACAGCTATACGCGAAACCTGAAATTATTTATAAAAATTGTTTAATATTCTAATGACTACAGATTTTCGATGATACCATTACTTACTAGATCTTTACATTTAATCCGAACTTTCTGACCGGTAATTAAATTTTGTATTATTACATCAGTCATATTTTCTCTATAAGCATATCTATCTCCGTACAGTCCATGTACAATATCCCATGATAGTTGTAAATACGTTATTGTTCCATCTTGGCAACCTAATGCCTGTGAATCGAAAGGAAAATGCAAGAAAAAACAATGTTAACTACTGGACAGCGGATCTTTGTGCAATTACAGAAAAATTATTGAGTAGATGAAATTTAAAATTGTCGTAAAATTTGACAAATTGAAGATGTCAATAGATGATTTCTCAACTCCATTAAAATCATTAAGAAAGAAGAAGTGGATCATTAGTTCCAATCATTAGTGGAAGAAATAACAATTTTTATTCTGCATAAAGATCCGCAGTCTATTCATTACGAATCTAAGTTAAAATGAAGTAAATGAAATACTGTGCAGATTCTCACGATATGCGTAGAAGCTGGATTTGCCGCGCAGCTCCAAACCCAAGAAGAGAACGTACCCCCAACATTGATTAATTGTATTCCATCGAATGTCATTAATATACATTGTTTATTACTTCCAGCTATTAAAATATATTGTCCATCTGCGAAGTTGCACATCTTCAGAGGAATGAAGTTCAACGATCTGTCTTTACCAACAGGTTTTCCTGTAGTCGAATAAAAAGATATGGTTCCATTCCATTCGGCGATACAGAGAACATCTGTAGAATTTTCCCTATGAACAAATAGAGGAATTTCTTGATAGGTACACCACATAATATGTGTTCCTGTGTAGAAATAACATACAACAAAATAATAGTGCTGTGTTACCATTGACGATTCCACAATAAACTCCATATAGGAACTCCATTTTGTCTTTCAATGCGTGTTTGTTCTTCTCCATTCTAAAATGTATATATTTTCAAACAGATTAATAAGTGATAACAATTCTTTTTACGCCGACGACCGTGGCCGTGCTAGCATTAACGAGAACATTAACCCTTTGCACTCGAAAATTAAACATTTCTTCCGACCTAGAATATTTCCATCCTCTATGATTTTTTACATTTCGTGGATATGAAATTGATATAATATCTCATACGATACTTAAGGGGTAGACTCGTTTCTAGGATTGCGAGGGTGCAGGATTTTTCAGTAGTCAAGAGCGCTATAAAAGATCTCAATCTCCATCGCCCTGAAAAGTCCTATTTTTAAATCTCTATAACAATATATTTTTATATCTCCTTAAACTCTCTCTCTCT
>CM052315.1:32469431-32655340 GCA_028455605.1 Lasioglossum malachurum
CGGTGTGGTATATCAGATCACTGTAAGTTCCACGTTATCCCCGCGCCCAGTCGCGCCCGGCTACCGGTCTCGCTGAATAGCACAGGGGCTGGCAGTCTTTAATAGTATCTCGTCGGTGGCTGGGCCAATAACGAAAGTTTAATAGTATCCGGTCGGTGGTTGAAAGTATCTCGTCGGTGGTTGAAAGTATCTCGTCGGTGCCACAGATTTAGTAACGAGTGGTAACAGTAAAGTGGGTTCTGTTTCCGGCTAAAGATGGTGTAGGACTTGATTAGCATTGGCACCGACAAGACTATTCTCGTCGGTGGCATTGGTCACTAATATTTCAGCAGAATTTCATATGTTGCATAATTGGCGCCACATTCAGATATCAGTTCAGTTTCAGTGTAGAAAATTGATCAACCAGTCAGTTCGAGTCAGTTCGAGTTTGACTGGACAAAGTACGAGTTGTACTTTACAGCGGTAGATCAAATTATTTTTTATCAATAGATTGACATCAGTTGCTGATAACTGTAAAGAAGTAGGAAAGAACATTGTAAAATGTCGAAAAATCAATTAAAGGATGTTACACATTGCATTTTTGATATGGATGGACTGCTACTTGGTAGGTAAATTTAATTCTTTCCGTATTGTATATATGAAGTTGCTGTCGTTCTCTATAATAATTAACATACTCTGAACTAAATAATTGTAAAATGATGTCGTGTGTGTGTTAAAGAAATAGCCTGGCTCAACAGTTACAGTTAGACAGGGTTACTTGTAAATGTTAATTTTTTTTTTCATCGAATACAACCTCATTATAAGACGTTTGCACCCTTAGTTAACCTGTAGATAAGTTTGGTTATGTATATGAAAATAGTAATTTTGTTTCAATCCATGCACGTATAGTAATGCATAAAATCACAATGGCAATTATTATGAAATATGAAGAAAATATATTAAAATACCCTACACATCTGTATGAGCGGATTCTACAGTGGATGAAGGGGGTAAAAAAACACTCATGTGTGAGTTCGCATGTGCTTCACTTCTAATCTTTTCGGGAAGTTTTTATGCTTCACATATGGTTTACAAATCGTTGTTTCTAAGTGAATAGATTAGGTAGTTTACCCGCTGCACTAATAACATGCATATTTCTTTTATCAAAACTTAATAGATACGGAACTGCTGTACTTGAAAGCTTTCAATCTTATATCAAATCGTTATGGCAAAGAATTTACATGGGAGCATAAAGCAAAGACTATGGGCTTCAAAAGTAGCGCTTCTGTCAGAGCGGTAGTTGAGATGTTATCTTTACCGATGACAACGGAAGAATTTGAGACAGAGGTAGTCCAAATATACCAAGAATTGTTTCCTTCTGCGAACCTAATGCCAGGTAATAAATGCAATTGTCCATCTTGAATAGTTCCGTTACTTGTATATTGTATAGAGGAGGAAATATGATGTAAACATTTATATTATTTTAACTGTATATATTTTCACGCAGAATTTAATACTCTATCAATTCGTGATACAAAAAGCAGGTCTTTCCATGTAAACAATGTAAAGTAATCAAGGTGATCTTCAAATGTCGAAAACGCCTTCGCGCACATAAAAAGTTTGACATCACAATATTTTCCCCTCTATACCATGCAACTTTTGTACAGCTTGACAAATCTAGCATTGCGGCTGACTAAAACATAGGCATGCGCAGACAAAAAGAAAGACTGCACATGATGAGAGAAGGATGCAACATCTGAACGATAAAGTACACACCTCATCAAAAGTGCGTACTGTCCATTATTTCTTACAGCAGTAAACATACAAAACAACTGTTTATATGTTTGTGTGAATACACTTGTGTCACTTTACTTTTTACCTGGACTGTCGCCTGTCGCCGCGTGCATCGTTTGACAGGTGACATTTCCCCTTGCGGGGGACATTCACCCGCAATGCTAGATTTGTCAAGCTGTATATATCATTTTTTCGTATTATTACAAGTAATGGAAATATTCAAGGTGGACATAGTTTTTGCCCCACTCTGTACATTATTGTTAGACTCCAGATGTTTATGCAAAATAAAAAGTTTGTGCATCAATTGCAAGGCACAGGAGCTAAATACAAATTTATATTCTTCACTAATAATTTTAATGCGTTGAAAATAATATTACATATTAATACTCTCAAAGTCTTTTAGTATTTTCACTGTTTTAAATTGCACTTGTTCATTTTTGTTATGAATGCATAAAATCCGGAGTCTAATTATTGTTATCGGCCACCCCAAAGATTTGCCAATTAAACAATAGGGTTCTCGCACACCTCTAGTAGGAATTGTTGCTGAATTGAATATTCTCTCTCTATGATTCATAAATAGGTGCAGAACGACTATTAAGACATTTGAAGGAAAATAATATTCCAATTGCATTAGCTACAAGTTCGAGTAAAGAGAGTTTTGATTTGAAAACCCAAAAATGGACAGAAGTGTTTGATCTATTCGAGCATAAGGTGCTTGGGAGCTCCGATCCTGAAGTTACGAATGGTAAACCAGCGCCAGACATTTTCCTGGTGGCTGCTAAACGTTTTTCCGACAGTCCTGATCCTTCAAAGGTTCGTTATACAGAAATCTATGTAGAATCTTCCTTAAAATGATTTTACAACTAATCTGAATCTGTGTGTTACATGTTTAGTGCCTTGTATTCGAAGATGCTCCAAACGGAGTAAAAGCAGCTCTTAGTGCTGGCATGCAAGTGGTTATGGTTCCTGATGCAATGTTACCAAAACAATACATTGAAAATCCTACATTGATAATAAACAGTCTCGAAGACTTCAAACCGGAAATGTTCGGTTTACCACCGTTTAAAACAACATGACATATTATATAACTTCAGAATAAGAATATAATAAATTATCTATTTACCATAATAAATTATTTATTTTTCATACAAATATACAAAAATTAATTATTTTCAAATGTTTCCTCATATCTGTACGAAACATTCGAATAAAGTAGTTTCCATAATAATGTAATAGTTTTCATATTTAAATATTTTATATAATAAAATAGTATAAACAGTAACATAAAAATGCACAAATCTATAAAAAGAGAATAAAAAAAACACTCTAATAGTAGAAATACAAATTGATAATATGCATACCGAAAATAAACTTACCAAATCTCATCGTCCGATCCGTCAGATATGTCCAAAATACCCGTGTTTAAGCCTGTTGATGAGTGTTGCAAATTCATACTTGAAAATATCGTGTCCAAGCATACAACGGAAAATGCATTTCGTTTCAATATCTTTTCCACTGCTTCTTTTAAACCATCGTATGCTGCTCTCATACCTTGTGGATATTGAGCTAACAAGTCTGAAAGCACACAAATAGCACTTAATTGTACGATTTTTTTCTTGTATTTCTTGGTATGTATTCGGAAAATTTTTCAACACGTACTTTTGTGCTTTGATTGACTCGCATCGAATAGATGAAGATAAAAACACATCTGATTGTACAGTTTCGTTTCTGAAAACTATAAATTTAAGACAGCATTGTAGTTTTGAATATACTGACTGGCAAAACGGAGATAGTATAATTTCCAGTATAAACTCACCACTCTATGCAACTCAGCGTCTCCGCATTTCCTGCAACTTGGATATTTTTTGGGAAACCCTAATGGAAGCGCTCGCGTCCGTTCAACGCATAACGGATTCTCGCATTCTAACAAACCAGTATAATATTCTGTAATTGCTTCTCGTACAGCCAGTGTCATTGCATTTTGTATAGCGTTTGCATACGTCCATGGTTGTACTGTGCAGTCTGGGTTTGAACACGATGCAAGTGATAACCGATTACCGTTGGGCTATAAAATAACAATTCTTTTTTTTCTCGATAAATTATTCAAAAGTATAAAAATACAATAAAAAAGAAAAGAATTTTGTTTCACCTTACCGTTGCGTTTACAATGTCTTTTATCATGATTTCGGATTGGCATTTCTCATCTACGCACTTAAATTTCAATGGCAGACAAAATCTAAATCTATCGTCATTTACTAACAGTGGTATGTCGTTGCTCTCTTCCTCGTGTATTACTCTTTTCGATTTATATACGTTCTCCAAACCTATAAAAATACATTATACTTGCCTGTGTGTAACCATTGATTTTGCATATTGAAATCGAAATTTTACCCAGGTTCTGAGCTAACAGCACATCATCGATTCCTTCGATTGGTTCACAAATTCTCAACGCGATTGGAAACACTTGACTCAGTAAATAATAATTAACATCGATTTTTAGAGAATTGCTCTTTTTATACTCGTCGATGTGATATGCTCTTTCGGTTGCAGACTTCTCCGTTCCATTCTATGGAAAAAAAATTACCAATGTACAATTGTACAATATCAAACATCCTGAACAACGTTAAGGATATTAATGAATACGAACATCACATATGATGTATGGAACAGTATCCCCAGCTTTCCACATTCTACCACCTCCCTTATTTAATCTTAAAGCAACTTGCACGTGAGCTTGCTTCTTATCAGGATAATCGCTTGGATTTTTCGACAACTGTTTCGTAATGACCAACGACGATAGAGAAACTTGATATTCTCGAACATTTTTCGCTACGTTTTGCAACATAAGGAAAATCTGTTCTAGCCGGTTCTCATTCGATTGATCGGAAAGTAACTGATCCAAGATTTTTCTGTGAAGTATTTAGATATGTTCAGTAAGTGCAAGATAGAAAATATTTTTTCAATACACGTTATCCACTTTTTTTACTGACTTTCCAGCATCACAGGCTAGCTGACACCAATCTCTTCTCACAATGTCCAAACCCTTATGTTCTTGCGTTAATTCGATCTGCCCGTTGGGTAGTTTTGTCATTGTAACTGCAGCATACTTCTTCTTCTGCAGAAGTAGCAAATAACGAAACACGCCATCGATATCTAATTCCACTCGTTTGTACAATTTGTTCACCTCTTGTTTGATCTGGAAAACCATTTTGTTTTCAAATGTACATAACTACATTGATAAAGATATATATGTATATGCGAAACATTAAATATTTACTTTCTTGCCAACAGAAAAAACCTCCTCGTACTCTACCGAATTAGTATTTATCATTATAGAGTCGGTGTCTCCGTATATAACATCGTAATTCAATTTTTCAACAAGATTCTTCGTGAGTTGTAAAATTTCTCGGCCTTTAGCTGCAAGGATTTTTCACATTTTGTATAGACACATAATAGCGTATGATCGAGCAAGTTTAATTCACATTTTACCTGTTACTAGAGCAGCAAGACCTTTAGCATAAAATCTACAATGAGTCGCACCTAGACAACCGTACATGGAATTAGCAGTCAGTTTCAAAGCCAACTGCCTAATGTTATATTGCATTTTCAATTCAGGTGAAATATTCGGCGCTTTCATTAATTTTTTCACTTCTATTCTACTCTCGACCAATTTCCGAATTTCTGTTGGAATTACTCCGGGCTCTAGATTTGATTCGGGAATAACTAAATCCTACAAGCGTATTTATTCATAGAAAGACTGAGAACATTCATTAAATGATAATAAATATATTGTATTTACCCCGCTATCAGCATACGCGGCGCCAGGCACAGTAGTAAAACATAAATTGTACTCTTGAATTATACTAGGATACAAAGAATTGAAATCCATCAATAAAATTAATTTATCGTAAAATCCTTTTTTCGGCTCCAGAACTAAACCTCCAGCATAAGCTGCCTTCTTTCTCCCGGTATTTTCTAACGATAATCCAATATTAGTCGCATTTAAACAAAATTTAATGTATTAAAAAGTTATAGACATGTACCATTGTTTCCAGCGTATTTTCCTTTCTTTGCAACATGTTTATCCGGTGTTATATAATTTTTCACGTGAAAAGCATGTAGTAATAAATATTCATTTCTTTCTGCGCGCCCTGCCGTTAACGTTCTCGATATAATATTTCCTGTAGAAAAGTATGTACACGCATTATAAAAAGAACGAATACATCTTTTATATTTGATTATTCGCATATTTACCGGCAATGCACGTGATTTGTAATGCAAGCGGAAGAACATTAAGCTCAAGTACAATAGAGAGAATATACAATGCCTCTGTGAGTGTTATTTTAATTAGATGATCTATTTTATTTGTTGTAGCATAAAATGCTGCACATTCGCCAGGCTTTATTTCCTTGCATTCATTTTCCTTTTTCTTTAATACCTGCGGTGACAAATCGTCGACTTAGTTTTCTTCTAGTTTTCTCTGTAAAAACTATTATTAAACTAATATTTATTAAACATTTACCGCCGTGCAGAGAGATTGCAGGTCGTAGCTCCTAACTTTCAGGTTCAATTCCTTAGCTGAAACTTGTATATCACACATAGGGCGACCAGCCAGTACTTGATTTATATTGATCTTTCCCTGAAATCAATTTTACTTTAATTAAACCTTTACTAACAATAAAAAAGATCGTATTGGCTACATACAATTTTTATTACTATGATCTGCTTGCTGATCAAGCTGAAGTCAAGACAAAACTAATGACCTACAATGTTATGACCTTCGCGTGTCCTTGAGTAGTAAAAATTTGGAAATTTTTAAGAGGCCTTATACCTTGTATAAACAGAGTTCTTCGATATACCTTAATTAAGGGAGGCACGGAGCGCCTTAGTCTTCCAAGTCTACTCCAATTTGGAACTTTTAAAGTGAACATTCTGTGCATCAGTATGTCCAATTGAAAGCCGCAATCGTATCCAATTAACAAATCAGAATCTGCTGTGTTCGCTATCTTTAGCAATTCTTCGAGCAACTCCACTTCGGTATCAAATTTCATTACTTTGCTGTATGAAATGTTGGAGAGCGTTTCCCGCGCTTGCCTCGGCCATGGCGTATCACGCGGATGCGTGATTACTACGATAGAATACTAAACGTTACACAATACTGAACATCGAAGGCAACATTAAAATTCAGAGTATGTACATTAACGTACAGCAAATGTGTTGCTGACATGGTGGTTTAGGAGGTTCTTTATCGACATGAAATTTGTGATGTATCAATACCGCAACCATGACCACTTCATTCTGTTGCGTTTTAGAGTTCAACGATGTCCGCACGTTTAAAGTTATTATTCCTAATGGCGGTAGAGCTTGACTCTCGGAACAAACTGATATGTTTTCTATCTTCATGCAATTTACCTGTTTCGTTAAATAACTTGTTGAGCGTTAAAACTACCCTTGGATATGCATAGAGTACATATATCAATACATTAGATGATTATACCTTTATTTTACACCAACTAGTCTGCACGCCAGTTGGCACTGGACATTTCATGTCCAGCCAACATGGACCTTTAATATTTCTTTCTATTACAAGCATTTCCAAAGCATTTACTGTTGTCCCGAATACGCGTTCTATCGATGGTCCAGAATAATCTGAGGGCATAACTGGACAATGTGCCGAATATCTCACCTCCAAGTATTCAGACACCAACGGAGTACCTTCCTGCTCGAAAGCATAATGTTTTGTAACCGTGCTACAACGAAACTCTTTTATTCCCGACTTGTTTGCGAACTGATTAAATTCTTTATACACATCTTCCATTGTATTCAATTTTGGTTCTTCGTTATTATCCCTTGTCGATTTTACCTAAAATTCATAATCGTTGTAATAACATATTTAATAAGGAAAGAATCACTTGATAGACTGCAGATTTTTATGTAAAATTTTTTTTTCTGCATCAATCGTGAGAACCAGAGAATACCGTTTGAAATTTTATCCACTCATTCTCTTATAAGTGCATCAAATCCGCAGTCTATTGATCAATATTTCAACATACATGTACTCTAGGAAGAAGATAAATTCTTCGAGGAATATTTTTTACTGTTACACAGCAAGAACAATATGCCTTTATAGATGGTACAAAGACCTTTCCAAACATGTACACAATTCCAGGTAGTTTGTATGGATCTTCATACGCATCCCACCAGTAAAATCGAAATACTTCTTCTTTGTTTGCATTGGTTGTAAGTGGTAAAGGCAATTCTGTGGTATCTATTGATATTTCAACGTTTTGTGTTTGAAGTGAAAATTCAGTGTCCCATACTTTGCTAAAATCTTCAGAATCAAATATGTCTTGCTCAACATCTGTTGCTTTTTGAGGAACCAATTTACAGATTTCCACACTGGTAGATGGAACTGGTTTTTCAATTTGCTTCGCAGGTTCATTCTCAAAATCTGAATTGCAAAACTGCAATAAAAATACCTATAGAATCTGTCATTTGTTTCCAGGTGTCAAAATATTTAATAATATAATCGTTTACATCTCCGGCGAATTGACTGAGATCTTCGCTTTCCTCTTCAATTATTTGACTACTAATTTTTTCAGGAACACTATCTTTCAACTCTGCATCGGATATTCTAGAAATTGGTTGTGATTCGTCGCTTTTTTCATCATCGATAATGTGTTGGCTATTACTACTTTCTAATTGACAAGTTGATTCAATTTGTTTATTTGTACGTGTTGTTCTAGCTGCTTCAAACATTACCAATACTTCATCATCATCGGACCATGTTTTTTTATCTACAGAAGCAGATTCTTGTCTTTTCTCTATGGCAGTAGTTCTGAAATGATTTTAACATTAGTAATTCCATCTGGGAATAATTGTAAAATATCGAAGAAAAAATTAGTTTACTTATTCACTTGAGGAGTAGTACAAAATTTATTTCTAACTGTTCTTGTTTCTTGCTTTTTCGGAGTATCATCTTTTTTCAATTCAGACATTAAATCTCCTAAAATGTTGTCATCGTTGAGCGCGACATCTGCTTTTTTCTTAGTCGGCATATTCATTAACATATTTTGAATGGATGATTTCTTTTTAACATCTTCTCTCTTGCTCTTCCTCGGACCAGAAACCTTTTGTTTTCTTGCTTCCTGAATACTTTTGTCGTCCAAATCATCATCGAAAATTTCTCTGCCATCTTCCACGTAACCACTTTCCCCTATGCAATAAAACAAATTATTCGGGTTATTTCTAGACTATTGAAATGTTTAGTTAACAGAACATAATAACTAAAGTTACTACCATCATCGACGATCCAATCATCGTTCTGTCTATCTATTACAGTTCGACTGTATTCTTTTTCATCAACTTCTTCGTACACATTTTCTAATTGATCAACCTCGTATTTATTTTTACTACCCTTTAACTGTTTCAATCTTTCCAATGCTGACAATCTTCCAGTTTTATCAACCTTCTGACGTTTCGATCTACTTACTGAAGGTGCTAAATTATCAAAATAAAATATAATTAAATGTATTAAAAATTCGTATTCAATATATATTCCAATGAGTAATTTCTATAAACTATAAACACTTACATTGCGTGTTACTCATATTTCTTTAGGATAAATCGTTACCGCAGATCACTCTATCATAAATTATTGTAAATGATGGTTCGAAAAAACCCAACGAAATATGTATATTCATAAAACTGAAGACCACTGAAGACTTGAATGGTGATGAAAATAGTGTGTCAACATGGTATTTACTGGTACCAAAGTACCAACACATGTACTTTTGGCGGGAGTTTTATTCACAAATCGATACATTTCCTATCGATTAATTTCGAGATGTACAACATCAGTCTTACAATTAGATCATTCGCATTCGCCTTTATTATGTTGCCAACTTCATTCGACAAGTTTGTGTTCAACGATCGACAGGCTCAGGCAAGCTGTACAAAGGTAATTCTTTGAATTTTTAAAAAAATGTGTGCCTAATGTGCGTGTTCGATGTAATGTTACAAATGCTCTACATAAGCGTGATCCGTGTAACACAACGCTACGCTTTGATTTCGTTACGCAAGAATTAGGCTGAGTGTACTTTCGTGTCGTCATTGTATTCAACACTGTTACAGTATCTACCGTATCATAAAATTAAGCACATACTCATTGTACGTCTCACATTGTTTGTTTTATCAGTCATTGTCGTTTTAACGAACAAGCATTTACTTTTCTTTATAAAATTGTAAAGAATGACGACTATATTTCCAATATTTCAAATTCATGATTCGTACAAAAGTGTGCGATTTCTTTCTCCCGTTCAAGTATTTCCATGTATACGCGAACGCGTATTTTTAAGTAACGTTTTAGGTTCTCATGAATTGATAATACACATTCGATGAACCTGCATTTATAAATAGTTGTGAAAGCAGCGATTTTTTGTTTCAATCTTCTAGTTACAATGTCAAAAACACATAGTCCTACCGTATTTAATGGAGAAGCTGATAACTTTTACGAATCCAATTTTACTTTGGACTTGAACAAAAGGATGCGTGTACCAAAAACCATTCGTGTGAGCGGTGACTACACGGACGAAGACGTAGTTGCCACGAATGGCTCTGCTTGGAATCAAGTATCCGCGGAAAAATACGAGATGCATGTTCCGGAGAGAATTTTGGTTGTTGGTAAATATATGCTTCATTATTAACTTTGAATTGCTGTAAACTGTAATATATAAAGATGATATATCTGCAGTTGTAAGGAACAATGTTGCATATCACATATTTTTACTTTTGGGATATCGTGCCATTTATAGTTTTGATCACTAATTCTGAACATAGGCCATCGCTTAAATTGCATTATTTTTTTGAGCCTTTCGAATTTCTTTTCTATGTATGTAATGATTTTTTTCTAGTAAATACGTAATCCTATACTCTACAGCTGAATTAATGCATAAACTCAAATTTTTTGTGACATGCAGCATTTTTTCTTACAACCACAGATATAATGTTATTGTTTTAACACTTCATCCATCAAAGGCCTACTAAAATTAAACTTATAGTATACTATAGGTGTTTTACTTGGTACTACCAATATTGTTGTACAAGTATATATATAAAATCTGTAATAAAGAACATACATACACAGTCCCGTTTGAGCCGGATAAACTGGGTTTCGCTGTATATTTAATCAAATAAATGTTCAATATGCTCGAAATTATACAGGACAAGACCACCACATTGGTACAAAGGCACTGCCAAGAGAAATTACATTGGAAAATGCTATACTACCTCCTGAACAAAACATTGTTAGAGTACAGGTAAATAATGTTCATTATATTTGTATATTGTATACCAACTTGTAACCTTTACATGAATTGTAATTCTAGCGGTGTGCGAGAATCCAAAAATGTTGTGTCAGGACAGGACAAGAATTTGATTCAAAACTGGGACGGGTTCTTGCACACCTCTATTTATTTCTTTCAATTAAATGAATCCAATGTCTTTCTGTTATTGGTAGACTCCTCCAAGAATTTTAACTTTGGATAATCACTATTTCCCAGCAGTTGATGAAGAAGAACAAACTCCGTATGTACCAGAGGTTAAAAATACTGTATCCCCTAAACCTCGTGTACCATATTCTACAGAAACAGAAATAGTTAGGCATGTTAGGTACACATATTTATATTTAACTATACACTTATAAATGACTTGCTCGCATACAAATGTCTACGACTTGATTTCAGAGAACAGACACCTTCGTATAGTGCGCTCAACGTATCTATTCCACCCAGTGAAGAGGTGCAACATTTGCGTCGACAAGTAGGAAAATTAAATCGTCGTGTAATGGCTATTGAGCTGGACATGGTGCAACGCCAGCAAAGAGATAAAATTTTATATGCATTAACATTAACATACTTAATCCTTAAAGCTTTCTCTTGGTTAACTAAAAACTGAAATCATGTTACGAACACGAAGAACGTTTGCATCTTGTATAGTAAATGGTGCTATTAATCCATACATATACATGATGTATTGCAAGATAGTTTTGCTCCAAGAGAAAATTGACAACCAAAAACTCTTCACCCTGGGTATATAAAGTTGCAAGGACGTTCGAAACGAATGTATTGTATATATTCACACGTTTAAGTTATTGCGACCATTTGCATGAAAGTATTACGATGAAATTTTTAAATATTTAATTTACAAAGCACAACGCTCACTTTACTTTCATGCACCTTGTAATATACAAGTGGTTGATCCTTTTGATTTAATAGACGTACATATAAAGAATATATACAATACAAATTTTTTAAAATAATTGAATCCGAATATTTGAGTAATATATTTGTAAAATGTGACTTGCATTTACAAATAAGAAGTAGCACATGAATTTCTGGCATGTAATTATGTTAAAGATTCATTTAACGTGAGTGTTATTGTTTAGTGATAATAAACGGAGAATATACAAAAGTATTAGATTATGATATATCGGGTATAATAGAGAAGTGTAAATTTCCAAGAGTAAGAAAAATAATGCTGTATGATGCTAATAGTTACTATTATTCTATTAACCTGAAATCTATTTTAATTTCGATCACTTTCTTCACATTTAAAAATTTCTATGTAACATGATGAGATAGCGATGTATTGACTAAATTGTTCAAATCGACTATTGTGAACATTCGAAATATTATATACGAAGTTGAACATCTACAATATTATGTCGCGATGATATCCACGATTGTACATTTCTATAATACATCCAAATAATCTTAAGAAAAATAAATAATGAACGTACAATAATTTTCTCGTTATACATTTATATTGTAGTTCTAATATAATTGTGCAAACTTTTCAATTTGTTTCGTTTAAAATTTTTTCCCCATTTAATAAACCCATTGTTGCTGGTGATGGACTATATAGATGAAATTTCAATTTTTTAACAATAGAAACATCAATCAACTATTAACAATTCGAAACATTTTTCTTTATTAGAACTACATAATTTGAATACACGAATTAAAATTAAATCATCGACATGCTTCACATGTGCTCTTTGTCAAACTGTATACATATGTGACGCGAATTCTTCATCGAATCTTCTTCGTATTAGACTGTAGACCCTATATACTCAACATTGATTCTCTAGTTTTAACTGTTGAAATAGTAAAAAACTAGTGACTGTTGCCGGTAGGCAAGTATAATTACATCAGTATACACAGAGAAGGAGGATTGTCATGCGACGACGATTTTAGAAAGCAACAATAAGAATCATATCAAAGAAGAAATCGTTTATTTGTCTCGTGTGCAGATTTTATAAAACCATGAAAACGATTTCGTTTCTAACGAGTCGGCGATACGGTTTTCCTTCCGCAGCATCGCGCAATTCGCATGGCATAACGTGACAGTGAAAAGGGCGGAAAAAAGCTTCTCTTGACCGTGATTGGCTGACAATGCACAGTTGTAACAGTGCCAACAGGACTGGTTGCACTGATATATATACTATCGATACGAGAAGCCTGGAGAAGCCTGACGCTCGTTAGAAGAAGATTTTGCCTATCAGTGGCTGATTGGCAGTTGGAGTCGGAGATGAGAAGAGCATGTGCGATATGCAGCGATATGCGAGCTTGTTTGCTTTCGTTCTATCTCTCTTGCTCGTCGCGTCTTCTTTTTTTCGAGGGCCTGCGCGCTGTTGGTTGCGCAATGGAAGTGGTGGGGTTAGGAAACGTGACGACTTAGAGGTCGCGAAACGCGACGTCCTGGAGGGAACACCGGATAGGGACTTTATCGTCGCGTAAGTTAGACAATCTGTTAATACATACGAGAGGTCAGTGCACGTCACGTAGTTATTATTCGGAGTTGAGAATTTTGTTGAAATTTATCAATCCCAAAGTGTAACAAGAAAGATTTCCTGAGACTCTCTCGCGGAAAGACATTGCGAGAAAATACGCGGAGGTCTCAGGTGTTGCGGATACGAATTTGAGGACCTCTCCTCGGAGGAAGTGTTCGCGTACTTGAGTGGCATAACGCTGTTGTATGTAATCGTGGTATTGCTTTTGAAAACTTTATTTTGTTAAGGTACAGGCGTCTCTTTGGCGTCTGTAAAGGGCAGACAGAGTGTGTGACAGGTTATGTCAACTGGATTGGCAGGTGCTGTTTCAAATCAGGTCAGTGTGTTGACTTGCTACCACACCGCTATTCTGCAGATACCTTTCACTGAAGACAGCCATTCTAAATTTTGTATATTTTTCCATGCAACGGAATGCAGCGGATGAAAGGACAAACCAACAGTCAAGGTGAGTACATTACGTCTTTGCACAATAGTTTTTTCGGTACCTCTTTCTTCGCGAGATCAATCTCCAAGACCGTGCACAAATTTTACTCTAAAATTCGCTATATACGTGTAACGTATTTTTTATCGGCTGAGGTACGATCATTCCGAATCTACCTACTCTAATTTCATAAAAGTCCAGCCGCAATATTTTCATATCGCGGTAAGCTGAACGCATATGTATTTCTCGAAATTATACAAACAATTTGTTATCTACGATCTTAACAGGTAACTATAATACGAACACGTATGTACACATACGTAGTGCAATAACCTATCAACATGGTTTAGTACATCTCAAGTGCTTTTATTGTCAACAGAAATACACATTTCCTCTATGTGTTTTTTAAGATTACTTTTTATTTTGTGACATGTGATAACTGTTATTAGCCGTTGTAAGACATTTTAATGAATATATCGTAACACGGATGATAACACACAATGTTATATGTTACAAAATATTTAATTCAAAATTACAATCCAAAATTTTCTGTTATGTTTTACGCGTTATAATAGGTTTGTACATTTTGCATGAAACATTTTTATTTCTTTTTAAATTACTGATTTAAGGAAGGAAATTTCTTTGCACATATGTTTAATCTTTGTACTGTTATTCTGTACTAAAATTAGTTAAATTAATAAGTTTTGCTCACCGTTTCTAGTAAAATGAGCTACCTTATTTTTTCGTTGTACATATTATGTATAATTGCATAAAGCAGTTTAAATATAATTTTCATTAATTATTCTCCAAGTACTGTTTTCTTAAAATACATCTTATGTATTATTTGTTTACTAATTATACATGCACACACATATATGGTTTAAGTAATGAAACAATGTTTTGTTCAAATAAAAAATTTGAAGTTTTATCAAATTATTAAAGAAAGAAATACTTTCAGATTATTTCGTACTTGTAAAGAGTACATTTAGTACATTAATAAGATCAAATTCCGTCTCTGTTAGTGAGCAATGGTCCTAAAGAACACCAGCAACAACCACAGACAGAACATGCTGGCGGAGAAGATACTGGATTTGATTCGTGGAGAGGAGGCAATAATACGCATCATTCAAGCTACCCAATTGGTACTGGTGACCCATATAGTACTTACTATGCAGGTACCTCGTTCCCTTATCAAACATTCGGTGCCGGGGATGGTACTTGGTCAAATGGAACAGATCCCGTTACATTTCTTTCCGGATATGGAGGTCAAATAGGTCACGATGCGTACAGCATGGATGGAATGTTCTCTGCTAGCGCAGGAGGTGGTTTTAGTACGTTTGGTCAGCCTGCTTTTAATTATTTTCATGGGAACGGTGATTTTAGTGCCTGGGGCACTCCTAGAAAAACACGTTACGAGGATTATTATCAAGCTCCACGTGGAAATGAAAATTATCCGACGCCTAGTAATACCGAAATTAAGGCTATCGAGCAAAGCGTGCAGGGGTTGTCATTGGGAAGCGGAGAGGTACCACGACAAGAACAGCAGACTACATCTACTCAGCCGATAAAACCAGAACCGAAGGAGCCTAGAAAAATAACATGGGCAAGCGTAGCGAGCCAACCGGCCAAGCCAGTACCTCCCCTATCATCCTCCCAAGGAATGAGAAAGAAGGCTGGCATGCCTCCACCACCTATTGTGCCTGGAAAGCATAATATGGACATTGGAACATGGGGCGAAGGTAAATCATCTGCTCCTCCTCCGACAGCGCCACCACCGCCTCAGGTACAACCTCCTGTACCACCACCTCCGCCACTAGTTCAAAGACAAAGACCTCCTCCTCCGCCGTGTTGGAATAGACAGCCTACAACGCCTCCGTCACCTCCACAATCACAGATTCATATGCCACCGCAGCAGCAACAACAACAACAGCAGCAGCAGCAACACCACCAATCGCAGCAACAACCGCAACAACATCACCAACAGCAGCAACAACAACAACAACAGCTACCGCAGCAACATCAGCAGCATCCGCAACAGCATACGCAGCCACATCCGCAGCAGCAGCAACAACAACAACAACAACAACAGCAATTACAGCAGCCGCAACAGCAACAACAGCAGATTGTACAAGCGCAATCTCATCCTGTTCTGGATGAACTGAAAGTGAAAAACGATTATAATCCTGTAGATTTCGATCAAACTGCTCCTGGAGCTAGGTTTTTTGTTATTAAATCTTATTCAGAGGATGATATTCATAGATCCATTAAATATGAAATTTGGTGCAGTACCGAACACGGCAACAAAAGATTAGATCAAGCGTATAGAGAAGCCAGTCGCGAAGGTGCGCCTTTGTACTTGTTCTTTTCTGTGAACGGATCTGGCCATTTCTGTGGTATGGCACAGATGGTATCGCCTGTTGATTATCAGAGTAATAGCTCTGTCTGGTCTCAAGACAAATGGAAAGGTCAATTTCGTGTACGTTGGATTTACGTAAAGGATGTTCCTAATGTGCAACTTCGTCACATTAAACTAGAAAACAATGAGAATAAACCGGTGACTAATTCGAGGGATGCGCAAGAGGTTCCTCACGCAAAAGGAGTGACGGTGTTACGTATATTGCATACGTTCCGGCACTCGACGAGCATCTTCGATGATTTTGGACATTACGAACGCAAACAAGCCGAGGAAGACCAGCGTAAAGTACCAACAAATCCTCTGCCGCATCATCACTCTTCCTATCATAGAAGCAGAGGCCACGCCGATATGCCGAGAGACCATCATCTCAATCAACCCCATTTGCATCATCAGCGCAAAGTGAGTAATAACTTCTGGAGCATCATAATGTGATGATGTTTCACGTTACAGTACAAAAATAACGAGAATGTGTCTATGGAAATTTTTAGCCATTTGTTAAAATAATATATACCCAAAGAACTGGTAGTAAACATAGTGTTAACAGAATTTAATTTGGTGATTGTGATACTTATTGTTGCGTTTCCTTACAGGATCGAGATGGTGGTCGTGGCAGAGGCAGAGGAGGTTCACGCCAGTAGCGGTGGATACAACAAAAATATACTATTATTCATGATAGTAATCATCATAAAGGAAGCACGCTACGACTAATTATCGTCTTACTACTTACCTTTGCTTTCGTGGATACACAAAGGGCTTCTAATTCCTGTGACCGAACTCTCACCATTGAGACTATCTCCTTCTGTTAAATAATCAACTTGTATGATAATTAGCGTCGCGTCGGCATCATAAATATTATCTAATTATACCTACTATGAAGAGGAACATAATTCACTTTCACGGGATATCGAGTAAACTTGCTGACAGTTAAGCATATAGTGTGGTGTTGCGTGCTATTCGTCGAAAAGGTGTTTCTTAAACGTACAAATTAAAAATGAAAGAAAAAAAATGCGATATGGAAGAAGAAAAACTGTAATATGTGGACTAACCCCTTGTAAAATGCTTAAACTTTTGTTGATAATGAAAAAAAATCTATGCGAGAACAATATTGTAAGCAAGTGTCATTTAAATCAATTACTATTTTAAACTTCAATGGACATGTAACCTGGTGCCTGTGACTGAAAGGACTCTCACACCTTTCTTTGTTAAAAAGGTGCAAGGGCTTATTACAACATTTTAAGTTTATTTGTAACAATTATGCTTGATCATTGGATAATAATAGAAATTATTGTCAACTGATTATTTTATGCATATTCTATATCTATTGCAAATTATATATATATTAATTATATATTACTATTATTATTATTATTATTATTATTATTATTATTATTATTATATTCACATGGACTGCAAAAGCGATCTAAAATATTATATAATGAAGAAGAAAGAATATTACGGTTACTCTATAGTAACGTATATGATGACGAATATTATTCTACTATATTTGATGAAAATTTCAATGAGATATTATAATTCCTATCGTTTTCAAATTATCCGTTATTTTATTTTTCAAATTACATATATTTACTTACATTCTCTTCGCCTTAGTTTGATCATTCTTCAAATCCAAATTGCTTTTTTTATTACAAGAGAAACTTGTCCATAATTTCATAAATTTTCGAACATGCAATTGTTCGAGATGATTCTTTTTTGTAAAAAAAAGTATCTTTTCAGAAATATCACTAAATTTAATCTATTTTTACGGAATTATACGTAGAAGTTTGAATATTAATATAAAACAAAAACTGCTTATCTAATGTGAAATTAGTGAACTAAAACATGGAAAGATAGATTTTATCATAGATTTGATTACTTATTTGGTAGTTATATACACATATTGTTATGAATAGAAATTGATTTCTAGAGAACTATACAGAAAATGATGAAGCAATGATATTTTCTTTCCTATGTTTCACGAAAAAATGAAACTAAGTAATATGTATACTTTAATATAAATCAGCAGTCTTTTAAGGATGAATCAGGTTTCATACAATGTAATAATGAACTAGGGTGTGATTTTCAGTTTATTAAAGAAAATTGTACAAAAATTATCGAATTACATGCAATGCAATGTGTAGTGCAACATTGTTCAATCAAGGCATGCTCATTACGAGTATTACTTCTCTGCATATACAATTGACGGATAACAAGAAAAAATACCTAAACCATGTGCAGCTGAAGTCTTTTTCCTTGATTCTATGTTGCGAATATTGCAACAGTGAAACACATCTTATATTAAAGTAATATATCAACGTTAAAAATTTGTGGCTGATATTTTTAAATCACTACATCTGATTTGTAGTTTAAGAAAGAAATTCAATTGTTCAAGAGTTGAACACCTAGCATTGTCCGAGTAGAATAGACGATCGTGTAATAAGCTCTATTAAATTTCTATGTTTCGGTTGATCAAAGTTTGAAAAACTTTGTTAAATAACTTTAGTAATTATCATTTTATTGATTACTATTCAGTTAAAGAAAGTAATTAATATATTTTTCTCAATCACATTTTAAAGTTTCGTTGAAAGATGTTTGGATCCCAAAGATTTATCTGAACTTTATTTTATGATTGACACAATATACATATACTATAAGTATACAAGCTGCATATCTGTATATTATCGTTGTATTATAATATGCAGACATACGAATAGTATACTCGTAATGTATCTACAGTGTTTAGTATTTACATTGTATAATCATGTTTGATTAAATGTTGAATCAAACTACGAATTTAATATTCAAATTTAACTATTAAAAAATTTCACATGCGCAGGAAGTGCTTTTCTAAAAAAAAAAAAAAAAAACACACATAAATTATTCGATTGTAATTTCGATTGGTAATCCTATAATTTAAAATGATAAATACGATGAATGGCGATTGCATGCATTCAACAATTGCTATTGCATGAGTATCGTGTACGTTTTACGATAGTATTAAAAAAATAATTTATTTCTTCAATGTGAATTATATTTAAAAATCACCGATCATCATCTGGAAAATTCATTATAGAAAAATAATTGCGTTCAATGTGATTACCAATCGTAAATCAGAAACCTTTGTTATTTTTCTATCCGGTTATCCCATCTTACTCCCTTTTTAGATTTATTTGAGGGTTCTTTAGAATTTTGAGAATTATTTGTGGTTGCCAAATGTGGACACAATTTATCCACTGTAGGTGGTATTGGTTTTAGTTCGCCGTGTTGTCCTTCGTATCTTCGCGCAGCTTGAGCTTGAAATGCTTTTAAACAATCCGTCATATCTTCGTCATGTTGAACAGTTGACTTGACCTTGACCGGCTCCACGTGATAATCTTTCGCTTTCGTAGCATCGTGTATCTTTTTCACTTCGACCGCTATTTCGTCACCGAGTAAATTTCGATTAGCGAAATAGTCGCGAACATTATCGCGTACCTCCCGCGAGAACTTATCGGGATTGGTCTCCATGTAACGATACACGAAAAGATCGGCCCCCACAATGATAAAGTAATGATTGAAGATGTTAATACGCGCGCCGATGTAGAAGTCTTGAGGGGTATAATATTCCGGATTGTCTCTTCCAGTGTTTGGCTTCGGGACCAGTGTCGCTTTCAGGAAGCAACCTTCTCGACGACCCGAGTTGCGTTTTTCGACCTCTTGCACTACTATCGTGCCGTCGTGTAAACTATACTGCAGGATGAAATCACGGTCCTTGTCTTCTGGATGCACCACGTCCATTTGCATGGAATAACGTAGTTTTTTCGGAAAATTCACCAGCTGACGGACAACATCCTTTCTCGGTGGTTTAGGCATGAAGGCAAAACAGCCGGCGTAAGTATCCTCGGGTGTACCGAATTTTATGTGCGGTGGTGGTACGTATTCTACCGTCGGCTTTGGCTCCTCTTCCGGAAGCGGAATTCTGTCCGGTTGCGTTATCCCCAACATGCCCGTGTAATATTTCCGTGTGAACGAGTCGCAGTCGTGCAAAAGAAACCGCCGACTGAATATGAACACCGTTCCGCCTATCTGTAACGAGAAAAACTGTTAACATTCCCTCGATTTATACGAAGACATTGTAAGGATCTTTTAACCACCATTTTTCAGTCGGAAGCAAAATTTCGAAACGTCTTTAAATGTATATACGTATATATGTAGTTGCGTGCTGCGTAGACTACGCTTTGCTACAGATTATCAGAAATACTTGAAAAACGGTGGTTCATGGAGGATACACCGTTTTGCGTAAAAACTCTTCATAACATGTCATCCTTTGTTTTTTAGTAATCCTTCAGAGAGACTTACGATAAAATCTTGTGGCGTATAATATTCAACAATTTCTGGATCGCCGTATTCTAAGTATATGGCTGGGTAAGATGACGGTAAATTTTTCCAATCTTTCGGTACTTTCATTCTTTTCAGTACGGTGGCTACCGGATCCTTTCCGCAGTTTCGTTTCTGGACCTCTATTACAGATATCGTGTCGTCCGTTAAGAAATACATTATTCGGTATACGTCTTCGTTCCACGTGGCAGTGAATCGCAACACCATCTTATCGTATTCTAAAAACCGTCGTCTAGGATCATCTGGGATTTTCGTGACGCACGTGGGTGTTCTCTGCTTGGACGCGCGAAACGACGTGTAAGGATCTATAGGAGGTTCCTCTTTGTCTCCGACGTCTATCCCTTGGCTACTCAAAAACTCTCTGGTAAATAGATCGCAATCGACAATATGATAAACTACACCATAAATACCTGCAATCAACCGATATGTATTAGGTCGTGTGACTTGGCTTGTAACTGCATGCGTATAACAGAACGTATGTAACTGCGAACGGTTCAAACGGTTTGTAATGAACGTAATGCGAAGATTGATGAATATTTTTATAGTTTTATACAAAGACACATATCGACGATTTATTCGTGCGTATACGTACATACGTCAATCCCTACATTGAAATCCTTCCAATGTAGCGTATCACCTCCTTCGTTCTTTTCGATCTTTCCGCGCCTAACAAGCTTTCCTTGTTGAAATCCTGCGTTATCTATCGGTGGCTCCATCACGCTTACTGTATTGTCCTCCAAAAAATATAGAATGTTCACATGACGTATCCGGAAATGTTCGTCAGGTGAATTGAATACTCCCTGGCGGAAAAACGCTTTGAAACAAAGGCATTTTTGAGCGAACAATGCGTAATGCGGAATAACTTGACGATATGCGTATCCCTTCACACGGCCGTATGTTAACGATGGGTCATACCTATATATATATATATATATATGTGTGTATGAGTTTTATATTAATATTTTGTATTAGTGTTGTTGACGTAAGTAACTTTGTACGAGATACTTGAATGAACACTACGATTGAGTTTTAGGAGTACAATAAAATTTACATGATTGAGTTTACATTGTTCATTACTTACTCTACTGCAATTGTATCTTTAAGGTACGCGGCTGATGCAGCATCTATTGGCCTTCCTCCGATACCGAGTCTACTGTCACGCACCACGCGATAACCATTTAAAAAATTTAACTTCTGAAGCAATCTATAATCGGTAATCTTTAAAAGGAAACATTATTTTAACATCGATTGTAAAGATACGGTAATTAAAATATACTTCCGTCTGACTTACACTTGGATTACGAAATGCATAGCCCGGTATATTTGGTAAATCTTCCATATTAAATGATATATATAAAAATATTGTATAAACTATAGTTTCGCTAGACGCGTGTCTTAGTTAGACTTAAACTGTCAAGGACTCTGTTTAAACCTGTTGCTATAGCAACACTACTATATATGTGTACGTGTAATATTGATGTAACACTGTAACACCAATTTCTTAGTAGTACCTATTGCTACTGACAGAAAATTAAATAAAATAATTAAGAATTCAGTGGTTGTATCATTTGCAGGCGAAGAATAACTAGTTTAAGTAGTTATTTGATCATTTATTTCTGCGCAAATTATTGACAACAGTAGCATTGGATGGTTTTCACTAAAACTTGTTATATGCCTCGATTATGAAGTCACATACTAATTATTTCTTTGAAAATAGCCATACACCCTGCAGATAAGCAGCCGGCTACTGGCACGGTGATCAACCATGCAAATGCAATATTACGAAATAATTTCCATGACACGCCTTCACCGCCACGCGATGCCCATCCCACACAGACAACTGATCCCACTTTGCAATGTGTTGTTGACACAGGTAAACCAGCCTTACTTGCCAACAAAACTGTCACTGCTGCTCCTACCTGCGATCAATATTGAATTAGTAAATCATCTATATTCAAATTGTAGGTATATTTCTGATAGTTTCCGATATTATAACAGTTTTCAAATCCTGATTCATACCTCTATAGTAAATCCAGTTGTTGGTGTAATACGTGCTAAATCTTGACCTAATGTTTGTATGACTCTACGTCCCCATATCCAAAGACCGGTTGATATTCCTAGACCACCATAAAGTAGAATAAGTAATGGAGTATCTGCTTCTTGTCTAGCTGATCCCTCTGCATATACAGCCCAAAGTGCAATAAGTGGTCCAATCGCGTTGCTGACATCGTTACCACCGTGTGCGAAACTACCGAACGCAGCAGTCAGTACTTGCAGAAAAGCAAATAGTTTTGATACTTCCGGTGGCTCCTCGTTTTTCCTTTCAAGTTCAACTTTAGCACCCTCGGTATCCGATCCCGATGCCATTAATAGAGGACTCGCGCTGCTATTACCCCGTAACTTTGGTGCTTCTTCTTTAGCGTTACCGTTACTACTACTACTGCTACTACTTGGTGGGGCTTCCGATATAACAGATAATGCTGTAGTTTCTTTTTTATCACAGGTACCAAACTTTGTTGTTGTTGTTGTTATTGTTGTTGCAGTTTCGTTGCTATTCAGTGAAAGTAATATCCTCTTTCGTTGCCACGGTACGACAAAGACATAAACAATGGCAGCGGAAAATGAACCAAAACTTATCGCGGCTATTAAACTACCCCACCATGGCAATTTGTCGAGCATTAAAACTGAAATAACGGAGATTTGATACAGATTATTATTAAGATATGTTTAATATAGAAAAGTGTTCCAAGATAGAAATATGAATGTTTACGTTTAGGTCCGTCGTGTGCAACCGAGATAACATTAACAGCAACAGTGAGACCGTACGCTAATGGGAGAATACGAAGACCTTGTTCCAAGGGCTTATTTGACTGGAGCACAGATTTTCTTAGAAGCCAAAATATAGCACCTGATACAATTCCACTAAGTACAGGACTGGCAAACCAGGACGCTGCTATATTTGCAAGAGCTATCCATTTTACCTGTAATAACAAAATATTGATTACATTGCAAAATAACAGCTATTTTATATTAGATAGAATAGAAGAATGAGACTACTGACCCCTGCAGTACCTTTACACACAAGTGAAAATCCAACTGTAGCACCAACAATGGAATGTGTTCCAGAAATAGGTAATCGTAATGCTGTCGCTAGCATTAGCCAGATACCAGATCCAGCTAAACTAGACAACGCTCCTATCATTAATTCTTTTTCATGGCCTTCGTATAATGTAACATCTAGTATTCCCTTTCTCATTGTGTCGGAAACCTGAAAGAAATATTCATTAATACTTTCACCAATAATTGTACTCGATCATAAGATGATGCTATCTTTAAAATACCTTATAGCCAATGAGTACAGCGCCAGCAATTTCGAATATAGTCGCTAAAATACAAGCTTGGAATATTGTAAGTACTCCAGCACCGACGCTCGTTCCAAAACTGTTGGCAACATCGTTAGCTCCAATTCCAAATGCCAAAACAAAGGCCACTAAAAATCCGACCACTACTATCCATACCAAATTCTCATCGTACGGTATGCTCATTTTTATTTACTTAATACTCGATTCTTTTGAACTGTCTGTGTATGTTTTTCGTTTTTATGCATTTGTCAAATGATTATCGATATCGAATATCCTCTTTCCATATTGTTCGAAAGCGACACATCATCGAATAAGAGGACACGCATCGAGGAAGAGCTTCTGATTCACTCTGCTGTACATTGATGTATGAATAGTTTTACATAAGAATATATATTTCTTCTTTACATTAATATCCATATATGTTTATATAAGTGTACGTGTGTGTTCTTGTGTATGTTGTGTCTGCGTACACGTATAATTTGATATATTTCTTTTTTATTTTACTTCTAACACGATCAATTTTGTAACTTTGTACATATAACAGAGGTAGTATTTTGGCGCAGCACCTAATATATTGAACATTATGTTTTCCTTGGACACTATCGTACAACTGCCGAATGCTTTGCCAGCATTAGACCAATTACTGTGTACACGCCTCTCTAATCATTCAAGTGTTTATTAAATATAAAATATGATGTTCGATTTGATAATAATTATTCATTATCAGCGTCTTCCATACGCGGAAACACGCCGACCGCTGGCTTTCCGGCATCTGCAATTAACCAAAACCCGTGTATTTTACCCCTTCACGCACATGGCCTTTCTACAGATTCGTGTATTAGAATATGAAAAATTCTTGAAAGCGATGCAACTATTTACTTTGTATAACAATTACCTTCGCACACACATGATAACCGTTTTAGAATCGATTTAAAGGAACAAGTTGCTTCGACATCCATGAAAGAAATTCAATTATTAGACCGAGGAAACGGCCCGGTTTGCCAATTCTGTTAACGCTCGATTCCGAAGGGGGTGGTGGTGGTGGTCTGGTGGTGTTACCGTATCGTTACCGTTACCGTTACCGTTACCGTTACCCCGTTACCCCTCTCACTATTCACGTGGTGACACTTCGTGCATTCCTGACGAAGCTTTTATCCGTAAGAATAAGCTGCTCTTTTCCTTTCTCTTTCAGTTTTTTCGCGTGCAATTTGAAAATGACAATCGATGTCGTTACGACGGGGTGCTTGCATGGAAAGTGGCCGACGTTTTGCAGACTGCAAAGAGTATTCTATTGAAAACTAAATACATATGTACAATGTAAAAGCGAAAAATGGTTGGCCAGTATGGGCAAAGCTTTCAAGCATATTGTATAGAGTTTTGTACACGAAAAATATTGTAAAAGATACTCTCTACCATTACCACTTTTTGCATCATTCTTTGCACGATCTTCCGTGTAGTTCACACTTCGAAATCCATTTTTTAAGAATTATATCCAGAACACGCGCCGAACGTTCCGATGGCATGAAGAATTAATTGAATCGTTCACTAAAAAGGCAATGAGATCGAGGATACAAGAATAGAAATTGTTGTTCACTCACAGAACCGAAAATTTGTTCACACAAATCTTTGGCAACTGGGGATTGGGGATGCCGCTCAGATTCGCGTGGGGGTGAGATATTGATCCGCCATTTTCCCGCGAAACGATTTTATACGTATAATATAATACGAAGTGGTTTACTGCCGCATAAATCTGACGTGTTGTAGTACTTATAAATCGATGAACAATCAATAGGCCATTCTCACGTATCAGTATCCACGTCGATTTCTCCTTAAATGTCATCGCGTTTATTTACAATGTGTATTTATTACGCATTAACCGTGCGCCGGATCTTCGTGGGGGAATGGTGAATAAGTCGTTGCATAAAGAGTGTTAAATGAGCTACGAATTGATGTGAACATAATTACCAATAATCGCGTATCTGCTCGTCCATATATAAATAGTTAAACAAAAAGGTCACCTATTCACAAATCTTCGTCGGTAGACTGTGGATGCTTATGCGAGAGCTCGTGGTTCTCGCAAATTAATATGAAAAATCAAGAATTAAGTAATCATTTCCTGTGTGTGTACTTATTGTGCAAACTTTGTTGAACTTTATTTAACTTCTTGCCTTATAATGTGAACATTTGACACTGAATTTCATTAACAATATCAATGTCATATTCTACTGTTTTCCAACTTTCATAACAAATCCATCTGAACTGTGAATATAGAATTTCTTTTCCTTCTAGTGAATTATCCAACGTTATAGTGAACATAACTTGATTTTTAAGGAATCAAATGACTTAAATATAAAATGAATTTATATAAAAACTCAAAAATGATTCAGAGGTAATAAACTTTATTTCATTAAACCAAACGTAATAAAATGTGTAGAATTATGTCTTCTTATAATATCTTAGATCAACACAGTTTCAATGAGTGACAATTATATTTTACTTAATATTTTACATATCATACATACACAGTAATGTTGTTCGTAATGTTACATTCTGCGTAAAATAAATTGACTAATGAATAATTACTGTTATTCACATAGCATCGTAGTGTTCTCGTTCTGCTTTTTCCTTCCTTACTTCTTCTACTAATGGGGAAAGGTACAACTTGTCCTATTCGATAACATTTTATACACGTGACATAATTCAATGTTCATAGTACATTAAGGAAATTTTATATTAGATTTTACATTAAACGATCATATTAAATTACCTCTTCGAATTTAGTCCATTGCTCTTCTGGTAAAACTCTGTGTTGGCACTCTAATTGCGCTGCCCTGACAAGACGGAATATACGTTCTTCTTGTATACGTTTCGGTAGTCGTCTTATTGCTTCTTCGACTTCAGGATATTCATATAGAATATCGTCTCTCCTCAAACCTATTTTATATATAGCATATTAAACATTTCATAACTAAAGCATTTGTTAGTTTATAAACTATAAAGCAATCGTACTATTTATTGAGATATTTATTTTGCAATTATATATATATATAATATTTTGACTAATTACTATTTATCTAATTCTTATTATTTACAGTGTATAGGTCTTTCTTACCAAGCTTCCTAAATCCAGATATATTATATGCCCATTTTCGAATGGATACATTAGCTGCAAAGTAGTAAGATAAAATTACATAAGATTTAACTATGAACACGAATTAGGTATAAAATTGTATCACGTAAAATTAACTGACATGTCAAAGTCTTAATTAATGTCATTTTTATATATTGTATCCCTCGCACACCGAGTACGAATCCTTCAAAATTTATTCTTATGAATTGCTACTTGTTAGAATGCAGTAACTTTCTTGTCGGAGAAGAATCACTGCGGAAATCAATAGAACAACGTCCTGAACCTGAACGAACTGCGTGTATCGCTCTTTATCGTCTTATCACGCGAATACGCTCGAGAGCAGGAGATGCTATTTCGTCTTTGCTCTCATTGGCTACCGACCCGTTATTGCGACCCTGCTGCCTCGCGAAGTCAAGACAAAGAAAAGTACTGCACAGAGAATGAGAGGAAAACAATTACCAACAATTACATATAAAAACAGGCTTGCTTTGATTCAGTTTTGTTCAGCACTGTTCAGTTCCCTTTGCTCGTTGCTTTTTTAAAAACCTGCACATTGCTGTACAGTACAGTGTCAAACGATGGGGACCAATGGGGACAGAGGCGAGCCGTTATGGAAACGATTTTGTCTATTAGACCCACTGATATATATACTATGGATACGAGATTCCCATAAGCCAGCCGTACAGCCGTTGAAGCCAGTAGAAGAAGGCACTTTCTTTTGCCAGCGCCGCCAAATGTCGATGCCGGAACACTGATATTATTTTAGTGTGCGTCTCACTGATGTATATATGTATCAGTGGTGCGTCTGCGCGTGGCGAAGTGAGGCAAAGCGATGAGCTCCATGGGTGATCGCGGGGTGCGGAGGGAAACATAGTTCATAGTCTGACATTTGATGGCGCCTCTTGCAAACTGGCAAAATCTTCTTCTAACGAACGTCAGGCTTCTCGTATCCATAGTATATATATCAGTGATTAGACCACACAGTGTAACTAGACGATAAGGAACATTTTAGGTATTCGGACGGATCTTTGATATAGCTAAAAACATCGACAGTATAATTAATTCGTTACCATACAAAATTTGATAATAGATACAGCACAGAAAAATTTATTTATCGTCGTATGACGGAAGTTCAAAATCATCGTAGTAGTTTTTGAATTTATAACGGACAGTAACGGAAAGTACTGCAGGATGTAAAATGGTGTATAAAGAGTT
The DNA here is from genome assembly GCA_028455605.1 of Lasioglossum malachurum. Taxonomy (NCBI): domain Eukaryota; kingdom Metazoa; phylum Arthropoda; class Insecta; order Hymenoptera; family Halictidae; genus Lasioglossum; species Lasioglossum malachurum. The sequence goes on from CM052315.1 coordinate 32,497,974, forward strand.
CCCCTAAAGCCCTAAATCTAATGCGAAGTTGTTTGGCAATGCTCGTTCAAGTTGATTAAAAAAATTCATTATATTATTGTTTTTGGTGTAATCAGGTGTAATTCTTCTGCAGCGACATAGCCTGGAGAACTCTCGAGAACGTATTTTATCCTAGAATTATTTCAACAATACCCTAGATCGAGTTGCAGGTGGCGTAACGTGTAGAGCAGTGTAGAGGAACTACTTTTCCGGTGCGTAGATGTTCGGTGGTTGATATATAAGCGGAGCGGGAACTGCTTTCAATGCCTCTTCCTCATTAAGAGTAGAGTTGTGTTCACGTGTGGTTGTGTCTCCTTTTTCCACAAAATAGGTCACACAACCCACCTCCATTCGTGAAATAACTCTTCTATAAAAAAAAAACCAAAAAAAATATAAAAATTCCAAAAAATACAAACAAAAAAATCGAAAAACCGTAGCTGAAAACCGTGAAACATAAGTAAAGTGTGGAAAAAAATAGTAATCATCGCGTTACGAAGAGCAACGTGGTCGGAAGAGCGCAAGCCATATTGAAGGAACAGGAGAAACCAAAAACCAGAGTATTTTGAACGTAAGTAGCCCGCACGACGTGGAAATACTACAAAAATGAATCCGGGAGCTCCGAATTATCCGATGGCCTCACTTTACGTGGGAGACCTGCATTGTGATATCACCGAGGCGATGCTTTTCGAGAAGTTTTCATCGGCTGGGCCTGTACTCTCGATACGCGTCTGCCGTGATATGATTACCCGACGTTCCCTTGGTTATGCTTATGTCAACTTTCAGCAACCGGCTGACGGTAAGTGTATTACTGATTTACTACGATATTTCTATGACCTAGATTCGAAAAACCCTTCGTAAATCGTGTCTTTTCGCTGTATCATTTGTCTGCGCGTGACACGTGTTTCACATCGTACGATGCCACCATATTGGATTTTGCACGGGACACGGGACAAAGTAGAATATGTGTAGTGGTGTGACGGTTGGTTGAGTCATACCTTTTATTTTTCCGTTATTACCTTTTACGTTTTCTAGACGACAACCAGCTGTCCCCTGCAATCACGATCTTAACAATAAATTATGTTGATAAAAATTGTACCGAACGGTACACGGTACTATGAAATACCTCCTATTTATGTATATTATCATTATGAAACGTACTCGATACGTATTGCGCACAATGTGGTGATATTAGCAGATAGACGAAGAAAAAGATTGTTATATGTTGCAACTATGTAGAATTTTTATCATTTGAACATTCAGGAATATATTTAGTTAGCATTTATAACAGCACAATGGATTTCGAATTATTGATTACGACGTATATTTTTAAATTAACAGTCATTTAAAAATAGTCTATGGTAATTGGAGAAATACGATTCTTTCGTTTCTAGCACAGTATCAAATTTCGAAACTTGGTGAAATAGAATGTTAGATGTTGTACAATGCGTTTTGATTGTATAATTTAAATGAATAATTACAATTAGATTACATTCTGAATTCTTTTTCAGCCGAACGTGCATTGGACACTATGAATTTTGATATGATAAAGGGACGGCCTATACGTATTATGTGGTCTCAACGTGATCCCTCCCTTCGTAAATCTGGTGTTGGAAATGTATTTATCAAAAATTTAGATAAAAACATAGACAATAAAGCAATGTACGACACGTTCTCTGCTTTTGGTAACATACTTAGTTGCAAAGTGGCTCAGGATGAATCCGGTGTTTCTAAAGGTTATGGTTTTGTTCATTTTGAAACCGAAGAGGCAGCAAATAAATCAATCGATAAAGTCAACGGCATGTTGTTAAATGGAAAAAAGGTAATCTTTCACTTAATCATGTTTTCTAATCTTGGGTACTTGTCCCCCTATAACTGGTTTTAATTGATAGAGATACTATTACTTTTTTCAATTAAATTCAATTTAGTATTTTTTTACTCTCTTTAAAGTATATTAAACATTTGATAACCAAAACAAATTATAGTATCAAAAACTCTAAATAATGTCTGTTTAAAAGAATTATCAACATAGTATCCAATTATCCAATATAGTATCATAAAACTGTTTAATTCTCTGAAACAAAAAAACAATGAAATAAGTAGTTTTGAAGCATTTTTTTTCTGTGTATTGAAGTGAATCCAGTAATACCGCGAGATTTTAAGAATTGTTCATATGTATGGTAGAGGAGTACATAGCAGTGTGCCGTTTTTACATTTATTATTTGCTTGTTTTCGACAAACTGAACGGAAAACTGAACAATTGTTATGATTATTAGGTGTACGTTGGTAAGTTCATACCGCGAAAGGAACGCGAAAAGGAACTGGGAGAAAAAGCCAAGCTTTTTACCAATGTTTACGTAAAAAATTTCGGGGAAGACATGACAGACGACAAACTAAAAGAAATGTTTGAAAAATATGGGACCATCACCAGTCACAAAGTCATGATTAAAGATGATGGGAAATCTCGAGGCTTTGGCTTTGTAGCTTTTGAAGATCCGGACGCTGCTGAACGAGCAGTACTTGAATTAAACGGAAAAGAGGTTGCCGAAGGGAAGTGTATGTATGTTGGACGGGCGCAAAAGAAAGCGGAACGTCAGCAAGAACTGAAACGGAAGTTCGAGCAATTGAAGATAGAACGGCTAACACGTTACCAGGGTGTAAATCTTTATGTAAAGAATCTGGACGATAGCATAGACGATGAACGATTGCGCAAAGAATTCGCACCGTTTGGAACGATTACGTCCGCGAAGGTGATGTTGGAGGAGGGACGTAGCAAGGGCTTCGGATTTGTCTGTTTCTCAGCCCCAGAGGAAGCTACCAAGGCTGTAACAGAAATGAACGGTCGCATAATAGTTACTAAACCGTTATATGTTGCACTGGCCCAGCGTAAAGAAGACCGTAAAGCGCATCTCGCTTCACAGTACATGCAACGCTTGGCGAACATGCGTATGCAACAAGTGAGTCAAATGTTTCAGCCGGGCGGTGCTGGAAATTACTTTGTTCCCACTATGGCACAGCCCCAAAGATACTATGGACCACAGATGGCACAGATCCGTGCCACACCACGCTGGCCGGCGCAACCGAATCAAGTACGGCCCAATGCACAAACTGGTAGTTCTGGTTTTGCTACGATGCAAGGTCCGTTTAGAACTGCACCACGTGCTCCTGCTGCGCAAGCTGGTACTATGCGCAATACTTTGTCTGCTAGACCAATTACAGGTAAATGAACAATTATTATTCTGTTTACCTTATAAACCACAGTTATAGAGCTTCTGCTAATCTCTATTTCTCGTTGCAGGTCAACAAACGGTGGTCGGTGCAAACATGCAAAGCCGTTCCATGGCCGGTCCAGCAACAGTGGGAGTTTCAGCTCCGAACCGTCCGTCAAATTACAAATACACTTCGAACATGCGCAATCCACCTCAAGCAATGGCAATCCCTGCTCCTACTCCTGTTCAGCAAGCTGTTCATATTCAAGGCCAAGAACCTTTGACTGCCACGATGTTGGCAGCTGCTCCACCACAAGAGCAGAAACAAATGTTAGGAGAGCGTCTCTTCCCGTTGATTCAATGTATGTATCCGCAACTTACTGGAAAGATCACTGGAATGTTGTTGGAAATCGACAACTCAGAGCTCCTGCACATGTTGGAGCACAACGAGTCGCTGAAAGCCAAGGTTGAGGAGGCCGTAGCTGTACTGCAGGCTCATCAAGCCAAACAGGCTGTGGCTTCTAAAAAAGAGTAAACCATTAGGCTATTATTTTATTCTTCTTTAATTATTCGTAAAATGTTAATTTTTTCTTCCTCATTCTGCAATTATCCTTGGTTTAAAAAGAGATTACTTCTAAAAAAAAAGCTTTACGATGGCTTCAACGATTACTACAAGCAAGAATGACACGAACAATTGTTATTCAGAATTAATAACTGATCGTGAAAGGGTTTTTCATCAAGTTTTATGATAATAAATTTTCCTTTAAAACTATCAAACGAGTTTATTCTTGTCCTCGTCTCCTTATTCGTATTCATACTCTTTATTTTTTAAGATTTCTGTTAATATGTTTCATGTTTTATTGCAATTTGGTACCTATATCAATGTAAAGACAAAATAAATTATTTAATGTATTTAGACTACAATTTATGTTACTCATTAAACTAGATCCACGAATGTCCTATTCGAGTTAGATATAATTGTTGGTAAGCGATGTATTGTCAGTACGTAAGGATATACGTATGTATCTCATAACGTGAGTCACGGGATGGTACAGGGGGCAAGGGGAGCGAAATTCGCCGTCACGCGAGGTGATACACTTCAAGTGTACCTATGTAATAGTGGTAGTCAGTGATCTCAGCGAATCGTACTCATATGTCGCATATCTCCTTACGTTGTTACTTCTACTGCGCACGTGCCATACACAAACGTGCCTCTACTAAAAGTCCATAAGATGAGTTTCAAACGCATGATGCGCAATCTGGAGGTACCGCATTCGATTCTCGATTTTTAATCAAATCATGCACAACAAACAATTGCGAAAAAAATCATTAATATTCTACCTCATAGTACACATTACTGAGTTTTTCTAGATTTTTCGGATTATACATCATGTTAAAAAAATTGAAAATCTTTAAAAACAAATCTTTGAAAAGTTTTATAAAAATTCAGCAGTTAGATATTATTGAAACTGATTTTAGAGAGTATGCTTACTGCAAACAGAGCTGTTATAAAAGTCGTGAATTCAACTGAAATTTTCTGCGCCAAGTGGTTTATTTGTTCTATTTGTCATCGATAATAATGGAATGCTTCATTCATGCTGATACAACTGCGATAAACATTTTTGCGGTATGTACAAAAAGTAAATACATATGACTGCGTGCAACGTGTTAAAAATCCACCTATTCAATACCAACAGTGGGATCTATAAAAATCAAATCCCTTGAATTGCCTATTACACACTGTTACACACCTATCACACATCTATTACATTATCTTCCTGTGGAATCACCAGGGCTAAATTATTCAAACTTAGCCGCTGTCTAACACCTTTTATGGCCATTGGTTCAAAAAGTAACGGCCAAGTTTAAATAATTTAGCAGTCCATGTAATTCGTTAAAAATTAAATAGCGTTCTTTAAAACTAATTTTTACAAAGGCTTTTTTCAGTATTGCAAGAGGTATTTCTAAACTAACGAACTTGGCCGTATTTTGTTTGATCTCACAACTTTCTACGACCATAGGAACTTGGCTCCTGTTTACAGGATGTTTTCGTTGGGATCTTATTTACATTAGCGTCTTTGTATTCGTCCACACGCGGTATTCGAAAACGCGCGGTTTCCGTCGTGTCTGAACGGGTTCTAATGCTCTAGTAACTAATACGTCGTTGAATTTGTTTCTACATATATGTATATAGACATTTTTTACACCGCGAAAGATTTAATTTTAATTTCTCGACTTCTGGGTCGCTGCATCCTCAACTCTACAGTTCAAAGATCATTTTAGAGTATCATTCGTAATAATTACATGATAAGCCGTGACTCAGAGTATTTTACACCTCGAAAAAAGATCTAATTTTTAATATTTCGATTCCTGAGAGAGTTCCCGCAATACTAGCCTAAAAGTTCAAAGATTACATGATAGTATAATGATAATCCTAATGTATAGCTAATTATCGTTCAACCGTTATAGTAAGTGCGTAGCTATACCTGATGCACCATGCGCTACGAACCTTTGATCTGGTCATCTGGTACCGGCGCGGCAGCCTGCAATGAAAACGAAACGCGCCCACCAGTTTTTAGATTGATTTGACTGAATAGAAACGGTCCGAGATTTGAACGCATTGTGCCGACTTCAACATGTGCGGTACTTCGTTAATGATAGTCTGCAATAGAGTAATAAACTTGAAGGAAAATAACATTATGGCAAAGAGAATCCTAATCTCGGCCGAGTTTTTGGTTTATGGAGTAGGTCTAATAGTACCTACGTAGGTGTACCTGGTGCACCATGTGTCGCGCACCTTTGGCCTGGTACCGGCACGGCAACCTGCAATAAAAAGGAGGCGGCACAGCAGTTTCTTAAATTAGTTTTATCTGGTTTTACTGAATAGAAACGGTCCGAGTTTCGGAACCATTGTGCCGACTTCAACATGTGCGGTATACTTCGTTAATGACAGTCTTCAATAGGGTAATAAACTTACAGGAAAATAAAGAAAGTCTGTGTGTGTGTGCTTAGCGCACAGGAGAAGGATTTTTATGACTGTTTTAATAGTCATGGAACCAATTCAACCATCGCTGTGATTTTAATTCTTTGGAAGAACTCTTGAACTACATATATATTCAAAATAATATAATATCTGAACTGCTTATATGAAAATGTTACGATATATTTGATCAAATTTGTACCGTCACTAACGCGGGGGCAATTTAGAATCTAATCTGATTATAGCGGCAATATGAATTCCATTAAAAAAAATCAAGGTGACCTTCTCACCTTGGAGTGTGTCCATCGGGAAAAATAAAAATCCCACCACATGATGTCCCCGTCGGTATTGAACAACTTTCATCTGAAACATTTTTGCGTATAATCAATATTTTTGGAGATACTCGTCTGTAACGCTTTATAATTTCCACCCTCTATACACTACTCTATAGTATATGCAACAAAAATCAGGAGAAACGAATTGTTTACGAATTTTTTCACTTGTTTAAAATTTCACTGGCTCAGAAAACCAGCTATAAGAATGTTGCCAATAATGTTAATACTTTAATACTGTGCATCGTGTTATTTTAGAATCGAGTATATTGACGAGTGTCAAGACCATGCAGTTTTCCACTAAATAGAACCGAAGATGTTTCTAATCAATATATGATTTCGAAAATAAGTAAACTCGTTGTATATACATATGTATATGTATATGTGTACAGTCAGTCGTATACAGTAGTGAATCACGAAAGTATCGGAACGGTTTCCATAATATTTTTATTCGAGTAGTAAATTATAAAAGTGTCGTGATTATTTTTTTCTTAATTCAAAGTAAACGGAATTTTTTCAAAGATTTTCATTGCACGTCATCTAGTAAATTAATCCTTCTATCTGTACAGAAAAACTGAAGCACATACGTAATTTAAAGTGTGTGCCATCAATTATGGGGCTGACTGTGTTTCTAAGTAATAGAAAATGCGATAATGTTGGCCATAAGCGTCGAACGGTGAGAGTCATCCGGGGACTGTGTTGATAGGACATTTAATAGCCTCCTTATCGTTCTAACGTAAGCAAATGTCTCGTGCATCGTGACACTCCACACACCTTTTAGGGTTTACAAAATCCCTAATAGCGTCGAAGGCTAAATGGTGCTTTCTTTGCTAAACTCGATTCCGTTTGCTACAGCCGATAGCCACATGTCGATGAACTTTTATTGCACACCGCGCCGCACCGCGAAGAAGCGGAAACGGGGAAAGTATCCTTTCTCCACTTTCAGGTCAATAGAACAAAAACCGGAGGATATCTACTTTACTTTACAGGCCTTATTTGTTCGTGTGACAACCTATAGGTATTTTCTACGAGGCGAGGTCTCTCTTGACCTTCAACAAAAAGCATTGTAAAACATCTGGTCCGCATGCGATCTGAAAAGCACGAATTTTCGTGTTGGTGCCAGGTAGAAACCATCCTAATTGCTTTTTTACAATCGCATCTGTGCTGCATGTTCCAACGTGATAAATTCACAGCGAAGTAACCAATGTAGCCATCTAAATATGTATATCCTTTATTTTTGATAGCGTAACAAATGTTTTTAATGCAATGTCTCACAGTTTTATTTTTTTCTCTAAAGGACTTTGTCCTTCTTCTCAAGGACCTTGAAAACTCCGGAAAAAATGACTTTGAGAAAAAAATAAAATTTGCAAAGCATTCACCTTGTGATACCATTTACATATATTGCATTAAAAACATTTTTTTATTAGCAATTTGCAAGTATTGCAGACGAATTTTTAAAAAATGGCAAAATTGCAAGTCTGAAATAAATAAGTAGATTGTATTAAATTTTGTCAAGTATTATATATATAATCTAGCATGTTTTTACAATTTTTAGAAACCATAAATAAAGGAGATATTTATAGGTGGCTACATTTTTAGGTGGACCACCCTGCATATTCTCGATTATAATCATAATTTATTATCGAATAAAATTATTCGTATTAAATTTAGTAGATGATCTTTCGATGTCGAATAGAATTAATCTAGATTAATAAATCTTAATAAACAAGATCTGCCTCTAATAAGATAAAAAAGATATATTAATATCTTATTCGTACGCGGACATAATTATTAATTTATACATAGTATTAATTATATAGTAAAGAGGATTTCAATAGTTAAGTATATATTAATTTAACGGACGATTGAATAAATGATGTATGTAGTCATTCATTGTTTAATAAATGCCTACTTCTGTTAATTGCGGTTATACCGATACATCAGCTAAATGAAAAATTTAATCGTTAATTGCAATCGATGATCGTATATTTCAACAGTGTTTGTTAATTTATTAAATATTGACCAAGTCGACGCGGCGATCAATCGATTCCCCACTGTTCGTTAAATGTTCCGCCCTTTCGCCTCTGTCCGGTGATTGGTCCGCCACGGTGTAGTGGGGAATGTAGCGAAGGCGTCTGATTGGCCGACCGAGGAATTCTATGTTACTTTAGCTGGTGATAGGTTGGGCTGCTGCTTTGCAGAGATACAATGGAGTTCAGGAACAGGAACAGGTCTCTTCGCGAGAGATAAACAAGAGAATGTTAGATTCAATCGAGTTGTTGCCAAGTAGTGATCGCTCTCTTCAGAAAGTGGTGTTCCGTTGAAATTTTGAAGAACCGTATTTTGTGACTGTTCTTGCATGTACGACGATTAAGGAATAAGTATGTCTTCGACTTATATATGTAGATATATAACGGTGGCCTCAATTTTTTTGCGATAGGTATTTCGTTCTCCGACAAATTACCGTGTGATCTTGGTTAACAGAGATTCCATAAGATTCAAATTCATTCTTTCGCACGTGTGTGACACTATTTACGTTTCGCGTATAGTGTATTTTGTGTACGTAGTTCAGTGTACATCTGTGTGAGAGCCTTTTCAATTCTAGTTTGTGTCTACATACTCGTTACACATCATCTGGAACTATAATTATGGTTTTATCAGTTAATACGACGTCAAACCTAATAATGCATTTAATCTAACAATACAGATTATAATCGCACTTTCGACTGCTTGTTGCATTTGTATTTCCGGCGAATCTATATAATTGAACGAAGCCGTTGTTGAGCAATCAGACTTCTAATTCTAATAGTCGTGCCAGATTCTATAGTGAATTGTATTTAGGTATACATATGTATTTGAATCTCGATTTTGATGAGATACATATTATAGTGATTTACGGAAGGTACCATATATTACTGCACGAATTTAAATAAATTTACATGTTAAATTCGTGGGGGGCTAAATCGTGTTATGAATGGTAAACGAGCGATCAAAAAAATGTCATTGGAATCATAAATGTATACACGTAAATACATATTTAAGTACGCCGCGCGTGTGCATATATACAGAAGTAATACACTGAAATATTAGGGTTTCACTGAATTTTATCAGAACGAGAATTTTTGTGTTGATCTATCCGAAGTGATGATTATTTTATTTATTTGAGAAGCTCGCATGAATTCTATCGTGAACTACAATACCGATGCGATCGCCATTTGCCGGTGTTGGCCGAGTTACACACATTCTCAAATACGAATTCGGAATACTAATTTGTTGTAGATTTCATTTGCTTTGTTACAATTTATTCGTGAATTCTTCGCTCTAAATAGGGACGAGTGTATTGTGAACATTAATTTTCTCGTTCTTTGTCAAAACATCCGTGAAATGCATGCGTGAAATTAAATTTTTTACTATTATACGAATAAACGCCATGCAATTCTAACCCATAGTAAATGAAAGGGTATTTTGTAAGCGAATCGATGGAATTTGTTATCGACCGTTATGTTGATTTTGATCGGATTTTACAATCGAATGATTAACGTTAATAATCTTGATCGTTATTGTTAAACGGTAACGGATTTCTATTAATTTTACTGAATATTTGCAGGATAACTGTGATTACAGCTACAAGTTATACAATAATACATATTATTTTTAATATTTTTAATATTCGTTAAATAAAGTAGAAGTCATGGAGAAAGACGAAGTAGTGAAAAATATTAGAGCATGTCTAATATCTTCAAAGAGTGGACTTAGACTAGATAACTTGAGTAGTAAGTAAACTAAGTGAATATAAATAGATATTAATTTAGATTTTGTGTATTGAAATGACTGACACACTAAAATCTCTTCAGGGGATTATAAGATTCTACTCGATGAGAATATACCGTTTAAAAAGCTTGGATATTCATCTCTGGTTGCTTTCCTAAATACCATTCCTGGTATTCGAACCAGCGAAAGAGGAGGAGATTATTTCATAGAGGCTCTACCTACTTCGGAGTCTGCACACATTTCAAAATTAATTTCACGGCAAAAGTCGTCAACATCTAAGAAATCTAAAAAATTGGTACATAAATGTTTGCGCACGTTGCTGTATTTTTTATAAGCGTTCGATATAATAGGTTTGTTTAATTATTTATTTTTAGGTAAATACTAGACATTCAACATCGTATCGTCAACCTGTAATGATAAGAAAGTATCCTCCTCGTTCTACAAGAATCGATACTACTCATACGATCGGAAGGTAATTGTATTTTTATTTCAACTGAAATAGCACTTTATGGCCAGATACAACGAATACATTAAAATAGACTTAGTATATGTAAAATTTAAATTTAAGAAGAAATATTACGAATGCTTAAACATGTTATTTAGGGAGAATATAGTCCCCGCGATGCAGCCGACAAAAGTTACCATTTATCAGAATAATGAAAAACCGAGATACATTCAACACAATTCTGGAGTGCCAACAATGTCTCCGAGTAAAGTAAGTGGTTCTTGAACGCCGTGTGTATCGTTATCCTGGTGAAAATGTTTTAATCATCTTTATACATTTTTAGAGACTGAAAGAGAAACAAGCAAACGCAGTTGTATCGCCAAACCAAAGTTCTGATAAGCCTAAAGTTGATCCCTATGCGAAGAGCAATGAAAAGATCGTAGCACCTGTGATAAATCAAAAACCAAAGACTGTGAATAATAACGTGGATATTCTTACTAAAGCAAAACCTTATAATTTGAGCAACAGGCTCAACGTTAGTTCTACTATCCCTTCATTGCTTAGTTTACGTCCCAATATTCCATCGAGTCCTCCACGATCTGAGGTGTTGTGGCCTCTTTCGCCTGGACAAGTTTTAGCAGATAGTAAACTGTCGCAAATTCACAAATCACCGGTGAATACACCGGTGAATACAGCGGTGAATACAGCGGTGAACACAGCGGTGAACACAGCGGTGAATACAATTATGAATGTGGTAAATATTTATTTTAGCATCTAGCACTGTTTCTAGCACAAGTTTCATGTTATATTATTTCATTTCGAATAATAATTTGGGGGTAATATAAAGACATACATCCTCTTTTCAGCCACCACTACTTAATGCCAGAAGAAATGCGCTGAGAGCACCGTACTCGAGCGATCCACGGGAGGAGTTGCGAAGAAAAGCTGTTGGGTTAAATCTTCCAGAACCGGTTTATCAGATTTGTCCGACAACAATCAAAAACGCGAGAGAACGAGCAGTGTTCGCCCAAGTCAAGGTTTGTCAAAATTTGATTGTAAAATGGTATATTATCAGGTAATATGACAAAAGACCAATTTGAATTTGGAACACGTTTGACCATCTATTCCGGTTGCTATATACCTTTTATAAAAACAAATGATAATAAAAAATTGACTGTGAATGTATGTGCATGAATATTTTCCCAGATTGGTCCACACGGATATTCGAGTTATCCCGAAGAGGCACGTTCAGAAGAAGAGGCGGAGAAGCTAGCCGCAAAAATGGCTCTACTCGATCTCGATGAGAAATATGGGTCACCGTCCAGACTCAACACAACTAAAGATAGACATATAATAAATGATCGAGTTTTATTTATAATAGATGCGCACCCAAATGGTATTTTCATGCACCAGGTGCCAATATATTATAAGCAGCAATATAGGGAAGTTCTACCAGGAAACTGGGAGCAAATTATTGAAGAATGTCCAGCGATAGTTTTGGAAAAAGGAGTTGACAACTCTGTGATTCTGCGCAGATATGTTTCGTCTACTGAGAAGGTAAGAAAGCAAATCAACGGATTAACGTTATGTGTATATAATATATGTACATGAATTTGTCGATGAAACAATAGCCGTACCTTGCGTGTTTATGTTTATCTTTTAGGTGAGAAAAATAAATTCAACGAAAAATGATAAGATTCATTTACATCCGATTGGACCTCCTGCACCCGAACCACTCAAGTTACCAGAAGATGATATTTGGCTTGTGTTGGTTACGTTCATTAGGAGTACTACAGAGATCTGGGGTAGGCTTGTAGGAGAAGCACACAGTGTAAGTTTTTCTATATCTTATATGTATAACTAAACTGTGTCTACATGAATCGCAAGAAATTGGAACAGTTCCTATTTATTTATTTGTACGTTTTACGAGCAGGACCAGTTCGATGTTATGACAACAGAAATGAGTCAGTATTATAAGAAATTAACACCTTCGAGTAAATTGTTGCCAATCGAAGTTGGTAATTATTACGTCGTTTTGGAGGATGACAGCTGGCACAGAGTACGTTGCATCGAGCATAATGCTGCAACTGGAATGGTTACAGTTGTTTTTATCGATCTAGGAGATGAAGACAGTTTCCATCAAAGCAGATTACAGGCATTAGACAAAACATTTTGCGTGCTTCCGGCTCAGGTATTAATTACGATATCCATTTATCAAGATAGAATATAGATTTTTGAATGTTATATACTTGAACGTTACGTTATGCTACATAGGCACTGAGATTATGCCTGTCCGGTTTTGAAGACTTCAGCGAGTGCGACAGTATTTTGGGCCAAATTGAAAAATATCTGCTTGAACGTGCATTGTACGTTCAAGTGGTCAGTCGTAATAAAGATCAGAACGGACCGTACACGACGGTGATCTTCCAAGATACCCACGGACCAGATGATATCAACGTGAATTCCGAATTGTCTAAACAAATTTTGCAACACACTGTCGCTGCTCCTAAACTGGATATTGTATGTATTAGAGAGTACAGAAAAATATCAAGTTTTGCACTGACATGATAGTATTTATGAAGGCATTTTTTTCTTAAATAATTGTATTTATTATTTATAGGAGGGGCAGGTATCAGAAGTATTTATTTCACACATAGAACAGAACGGCGACGTTTTCGTACAAGTGCAGTCCGAGAGTATGAAGATCTTAGTTAGTTTATTAAATCGGTTAATATGTACCGGATTAAATGCTGAGGAGGTAGAAAATTGTAAAGTAACCGAAGTTGACATAAATAAAACATACTTCGTATCGGTGAACAACAATTGGTACAGAGGAAAAGTTGTCAGTCACTTCCACGATCAATTGAAAGCATTTTTAATTGATTTTGGGAAAACTGTCAGCACCTCCAAGAGCAATCTTCTGTCTTTGGAGAAATTGTCTGAAATATTAGCAAAATACCCGGCTCAGGTAACTTGATTTTCTTTTAATGAAACCGTTTCGCTCAAAAATCAACGAAACCGTTTATTTACGCTTCTTTTTATGTAACAGGCTATGAAAGTCCATCTTCATAATGTTGATAAATCAATGTTTAATGAAAAGATGGTTGCGAAGCTTTCAGAGCTTGCCCCGCATGGAGACTCGCTTCTTGTGAAAGTTGTGTCATCGAAAAATAATGTGCCAGTCGTAGAATTATTTAAACGAATTCAACCTAGCAACATGCTTGTTTCCATCAATAACACTTTGGCACTCGAGGACAAATTAATTAGGTATACCGTATAAAAATATAAATATTTAAATATTAATACTATCGATTAGGGATATTGTGTGACGAGTAATGTTGTTTCTTGATTTTTGTATAATTATTATTTAGCGTAGATTGGTTAGTCACGAACTAAATGTTGATCAATTTGATTAGCGTGTAATCCAGGAATAATAAGGTGGCAATGTTTAACGCGGTGAATAATTATTCTCATTATAATGTTTAGGTCGCAAGGTGATGGAAATAACAATATAAAACCAAGGAAACGCATTGAACGTACCAATTCAAAACTCCCTGGAAATGAGGACGACGAACTGAGGTCTTTAAGACCACCGAAAATATCGGGAATTGGCGAATATTTCGACGTGCACATAACAATGGCAGCTCATCCTGGAAATTTTACGGTCCAACCGTTCGACGATAAACGTTCCTTGGAAGTAAGTTCTCCATTCATGTACCAATGTATACCAATAAGCGTCTATGTATTTATAAATGTAAAACTGAAATGAATTGGTTTATTTGTTTCAGACTATGATGATTCAACTGCAAGAAGTTTGTAGATTCTATAAAGGCCCTGCTCCGTCTGGGGACACGGTGAGGGAAGGCAAGCTCTATGCCGCCAAACATATTGATGGTCATTGGTATAGGTAAGAATATGAAAAAATGTTCAGCTTAATATCTTTTGCATTTGTTCTTCGCTATGAAAATATTCGAGTTCATTAATGTACTCTATTTTCTGAAACACTTTTAAGGGTATGCATTTCGAGTATAATCAAAGAGAATATGGTTAGCGTTTATTTTTGTGATTTTGGAGACGTGTCGGTACTACCGCTAAATAATTTGCAACCTCTGAAAAGTCAGTTCCTAGAACTGCCTTATCAAGCTATCAAAGCAAGGCTTGCTGGTATGTAATCGACCACACATTTCCGAATAGATGATTTTATATTTGCCAATTTTCTAGACTTGTAATGTCAATTTTAATACAGGCATACGACCGATTAACGTTGACTGGTCTGTCGAGGACAGTTTAAGGTTTCAAGAATTGGTTGTGGAAAAGAGTTTTGTCTCGATAGTTGTCGAATCGAAGCCGGACGGACTTTCTCCGGCTGACACGATATTGGGTTTAAAGTTAATAAACGTTAGCACGGACGAGGACGTTCACATTGACCAGCTTTTAGTGAACGAAGGTCGGGCTATATTCATAGACTAATTTTAAGTTAACATACGCAAACACGCATACGTTAAATAGTGCGCATGCTAGGATACGCGCGATCAAAAGTAAATTTAGTGGCTGAAAGTTAACGTAGCGAAACCGAGGATAATCGCATTAGTTTCTGACTTCTGGTATGAACGAAGCATACTCTCTCTCTCTTTCCTAATAAACATGTGCTAAAAAGAAACGACGCGACGTGTTATACAGGTCCATATTTTATTCTTGAGGGTAGGTGTTTGTTTGTATATAAAAGTAACCTTTCTACTAACGTAAGTAGTATTCAAAGAATATTCAACTTTCAGCGACTGCGAATAATATAAAAGTCTATTAAAAAAGAAAGAAATAGAGATAAAAGCTGTACATATAGATATGCGCGTATATACACTCGCACGTGTATACGGATATGCATGTTGTGTATTTCTTTTAAGAACTGAAACTCTATTTTTCTTTTTAGAAAACATTATTATTATTTTCCAACATTTTCTCAAAGTAATAACTACTTCGTTAAAGATTCAAGCAATACATTACTAGTTTCAACAGATATGTTGTGTACTACTCAGAGACTTGACAAGATGTATAGTGGTCACTACACTACGCACATTTATTTCATATATTACATTTGTTGAATGTGTGTATGTTATTTTTTCTCTGTTACACGTGATCGAGTCTATCGAATACCTTTATTTTTCTTGTCACGCGCTGAAACGTAACGTGGTTGCGTAGAATTCGGCTGTGGCATGTGAAAAGACTCTATACTCTATACTAACGATTAACGGCGACTGACAGCATTCCATTCTTTTGACATACGCGTGTGCATACATTGCTTATTATTTGTTTTTTATCTTTAGCTTCCTGAAGCTATAATATTTAAGAAAAGAGTATGTATTCTAGCTTCCAGTAACCGTTAAGACCTTCTCTGTTCTCTATGTGATATATATCATGGTTTTATTAGTTGATACTAACTTGTTTCCTACAGCAAAATCCTTTACTATTGTCGATATTGTTATTACTTATTTATTTTTGCTAATATAATTTTATTACATATTATCTGAGAACATTATCGTACGCATTATCTGTAGTCGTTTATAGTTTATAGTTTATAGTTTATAGTTTGTAATTTATACATATGTTTAATTTATTTTAAGGAGTTATTAATTATGTTCGATGTTTTCATTAATTAGGTTCAACATGTATGCGACGTAAAAGTACAGTATATTATAGATTATAGGTGTTAATTAATTATGATGATTTATGAAAAATACTTTTATTTTTTTTTTGTGAAATTAGTAAGATGATACCACACCGTCCTCTGGATTTACACGGTACGATACTTTTTTATACTCGGTTAATTGATATTTCTCGTAAACACGGTATTTTTTTCACGCGATGATTAGTTGCTTATCGCTACGTTTTAACTACAATACTTGTACATTGGTTAAATTCCAAACAAATAGTCAAATGCAATTACTTACATACTTAAATAGTTACATGTTCTTTTCTACACTTGCTCTCTTTCGTTTATTTTTTTTTGTATCGTATGTTTGCTGTAAACTGTAACTAATACGACTGATTCTCTTGTAACAAGAAGCTGTGTTCTCTCCGCGTAAATCGAGGGATCGGTATATAATTTATATGTTACACTTTGGCAAAATATTATTTTTGATAATGATAACTTGATAAAAAAGGTGCCAATAAATACTAATGTTTACACGAACATGTTATACCAATTATTTTAACTTAACAACAGTTTCCTACAAGTTCTTACAAACAGATTTTATAAAACCTGTCAACAGTGTAAATATTTCTTTAGAAAAAAAAAATGACGATACAGTTTTTTAAGCTGAAAAAGACGATTTACACGCACGCTTATTAAAATAGATATAAAAATATAATATAATTTGTAATTAGAATATCTCTCTCTCTAAAAGTATTGAAGATTATCCACTACATAACATAAAATGTTGTATATAATCATATACATAATTTATACCTTGGTATAAGATTTATAACTTCCTTAAAAACAATATATGTACAATGTATAAATTTTTATACAGATTCGTAACATTTAACATATGTTACATATAACTCTTAATTAAGTTAGATACTTATTACAAAGTATTTTTATATGAGCATTCACAGCATTGTTAAAAGGTACATACCATATATCACATCAAATGAATTGTACACAAAGAGTGTGTGCGTATACAAGTGTCCTTTTGAACATTTACAAATTTTACATTGAATATATTAATTTAGGCAGTCAAAAACAAGTTATTCAAATGAATGATACGTTGTAATTGATTTCGTAGTTGTATCTATTCGACGGGGACATTACAACAATAATTATCAAGGTTTAATATATTTTTTACACAAGGAACACATATTCTTTAATGAAAATTTTTATTCACGGAGACTTTGTGTATCGACTTTATTCTATTCAGACTTGTTTACTAATTACGTTCAGGTAGTATTATGCGTAAGTACGTACACCATTGCAAACATTTATTACATGACTTTCGATAAATCGTACAGTATTCATGCAAATCACATGATATTACATATTGTGTTGTTTCGTCAAATAAAATAGGTACTGGACTCTTAGTAAAAAATTACACAATACGTGATACAATAAAGTAATAAATAAGGTGTTCTAGTATTCGAATGATGTAATAAACATGTCGAGTAGTATACATATAGCGTATAAGCAGGTAGGTAGACATTGGAAAGATTAGACAAATCTATTGAAAGCATTCGTCCATTAGAAATTACACTCTGTACTCTGTAGTATTCCTTCACTTAAGCCTTAAGCTATTAGGATCATGTGTCTTTCTTGGTAATGCTTCTGGTTTACTAGTTTTGTTTGCGTTGTCGTTGTTGTTGTTACCGCTTTCTTTAGCGAATGTAAGGATTTCCTTTTCTGTTTGAAATCTGACGAAGCTTTCTTTATTTCTTCGACTGGTACTTGAAGTATTATTCTCCGTTCAGTTGTATATGACGTATTACTGTTGGAAGAATACTGTAATCGAGACTTATCAGGCTTATCTTCTGCTTTATGTTTTTTCTTCTTATGAGACCTCTACGAGAGATATAACAGTCTTATGATTTTCTTCCAGCATTCGCGTATAGTTACCGATTGCTTATCTTTTATTTTTGTTCTCATTAGCTGAAGGATTTGCAGATCCCGATTGGTAGATCGGGAAACTTTCTGTTCGCTAAGAATTTCACAAGATTGCCCATAAATGTCGGTCGGTTTTGTGTGTATTTGTGGAATTATAGATCGCGCGCATTCTACAGTTGCAGTTGTTCGATAATTCTGTTAAACTCTGGCCACGCTTGGAACACAAGTGATGGTTTTGGTTTTGATTATATCACAAATTGGTGAATTATTGTACATTATGACATGCACAATTGACCAGGAACTTTGTATAGCTTTACAGCAACATTCGACTGTGATTCGACATTGCGTTTATCGCGTATAATAAAATTACCTGAAATGAAGATTGTACAATTCTCATTGTAAAGTGGTACGCGTCTCTCTGTTTCATTCGATGTAAATACATCCAACACAGATTATAGTTGCTGTAACGATAAACGGATATCATGTTATTATCATATATTATACATATACAATAATCTTCCATTGATGAAATTTGCAATATTTGGAATATCGACAGATAATAGGCATGATATAGCTTGTTACCTCTTCCTAGGTGATCAAATTCTGTACAGTGTACAGCACGAGCACCACGATCGTGTAATTATAAATAGAACATAAAGCGACACATTAGGCATAATTATAAATATAAAGAATTCGACATCGTGCTGCGTAGTAAAACGACATGGAACGGTAGAAGCTTGTTTTACTATTCGGTGTCTTTAGAGTGCCTTTCAATATGGAAACCGTTTATGCGTTTTTACTTTTTACTTGTTGTTCCGTTCACCTTTTATTGATCGGCACGATGAATAATGCGCACATGCATCTGTACTGCGAACATTGCGTATTGAAAAGCGCACGCGTTGCACCAATAATCGTCGATTACCTACCCGATTACTACCTACATACGCTTTGTCATACGCTCCGACGCGACGATTTACAAGAATCAATTGTCGTAAGTTGATCGAACGTCTAGGGATATGTGCTGGGAGCCCATGAGAAACGATAAATTAGGCACATACAGTTTCATTTAAGCAGAATTCACCGCAGAATCGAACAGTATAATACACAGAAAGTATAAATTATATAAATAATTTTTAATTCATCTTTTAACTATAATTTTATCGTTTTCATTAGACTATTATTTCTAATAAATAGACATGTACAAGTGTAGAAAGAAAACCTGTACGATGACAAATACTATATGTTAAGCTTGTAATTAATTATGTAAATAAATTGTTAAGATGCCTCGCCTGGAAGAAATTTATATATTTATATTTTCTTTCTTCTATTTCTTCTATTTATATATATTATTTATATATTCATTCCCTTATACTTAGATATGTATATTACGATAGAAGTTGTGGAAAATTGTTCGAAAACACTCGAAAACTACGAAAATTGTTCGTAGTGCTGTGTTACATGGATAGGGTCTATTATATGTATTATTAGCGTACTTTGTTCCGCTGAATTCTATACTATTGTATACTATTAAGTGACAGTTGAGATTGGTTTGATAAACAACAGAGATAAATCGCGTAGCGCAAAATGATAAGAGAGAGAGAGAGAGAGGGGGGTGGGGAGGGAAAGAAGGAAAGGGGATCGAGGGTTGTATGGATCCAGGCCGTGTTCCTGGGGTTGAGGCTCGGTGGACCCACTTCCTGTGCGGTTTCTCGATCGTATCCCCTTCTTCGTGGTCGCGTGTCGATCCCGAGAGGGGATGCGAAGGGGCGCGAAGGTGTTCGACGTGTGTGGAAGAGAGCCATCGCGCGGTGGCAAGCACGTTGCACGTCACTCGTTCGATGATCAGGTGGCCGACTCGACTACGTTAAAACGGTCTCGCACATCCGGAAGAACCCGCGTGGCCCTTTTACCATCGGCGGATGCCGCCTCGCGATTTTCGGGACCGTTCGCCGACGTTTTCGTTCGCCGATCCCGGTCTTCCTCTTCATGCTGGAACCAGCAAACCGCGCGGACTCTCATCCTTGCCGACCGTAGACGGAAGTCAACAGGTAAGGCGGTTCAAACAGAGAGACAACAAGCCAAACAAAAACCAATAAATAGCCGAATCCGTCACAAAAACACAGAAATTGATCGAACGGATGAAACGCGGCGACACCACTCCAAAAACTAGCCGATTTTCATAGTGAAACCATGCGACTCCTCTCTCTCTCTCTCTCTCTCTCTCTCTCTCTCTCTCTCTCGGTAGCCGTAACTCCCCGTGTCCGTGTCCGTTCTCGCTATTCGAGCCTGCAAATCTCCATGCAAAAATTGTTTGCAGCCATTGCAACAACCAGAAGCGAAACCTCGTTCTTCCTTTTACAATTTTGATAAGCTGAATCCAGAACATTAGCGTACCTAAATTCTTTTAATTTACTTACGACACTTACTTCAGACTTTAAACTTCGACTCCATAAGCCCTTTTCACTGCATCTTTCTTCTTCTAAATCCCAGCTATTCCTCCATTTTCCAATCTGTTAGCTTTCTTTCTATTTTCCTCCAAGATAGATTCTTGCA
Organism: Lasioglossum malachurum; assembly: GCA_028455605.1. NCBI lineage: Eukaryota > Metazoa > Arthropoda > Insecta > Hymenoptera > Halictidae > Lasioglossum > Lasioglossum malachurum. The sequence goes on from CM052315.1 coordinate 32,518,870, forward strand.
CGGAAGACGATCTTGTGGTAGCCATTTTAACGACGTCGCGTCGCGTCGTACAGATATTATTGAACAGGTTTTGAACGCGTGCCTTGATCGAAGCTTTTCTGGTTTATTCATGGTTTATTCTTCATTGTTCCTGAAGAATTTCAGTATTTTGGAAAGCTGCGTGATTTATTAGTTGACAGAGTACATATATATGTATATGAATATTTATGAAGTAGTTCAGAAGTAGTGAGTTAATTTATTAACTTTGCAGGGAGCTTGGGTGTTAAAGTTGTCGAAGACTTGTTTATTCTTAGCATCAGGCAATCCCGTACAAAAATAAATACATGAAAATCTATATTGAACAAGCGTGAGAAGAACTTCAGCAATTATTACAAGTTTACACTCTCTGTACGCGACATTAAAAAAAATCGTGTCTTTCGTTTTTGTAAAATTCCTTGTCGTGATGTTTGAATAGTTCAAAAATTTTTAATCAAATCAGGAAAATGTTTCTTACATTCCTTGTGCTAAAATAATTTATGTCCCATTCTACTTAAAATAATTCTCTTCGTCTGCAAGAGCATTTGTTAAAAAATATAGAAACGTATAGTATAAGCACAAATGAATGCCAATTCACTCGAAAAATTTCATCTCCAAACTGAAAATTGCTTCTTAGAAGCATCGGTGTCTCGTTTATACATATTGTATGTACGTATGGTACATATAATAAATGTTCGAGTTCCACGTTGTTACAAGCACTTCGTTACGGTAATGTTTAACGATCCCTGGTTAATATTCATACTTTGAAGTTAATATTTTGTCTTGGTCCGCATTCAGTGCGAAAACAAGATTCTTTATCGAGTTCGCTAATTTCCAGCTTGGTCGGACCCTGTTTATCCGGGCGTCTTTTTCCCGAAAACGACCGGTTCTCGTCGATTTTGCTTCATTGTCCTTCGTGCACGGCGAAGTGCGTAAAAATAAGCGCATCATGTTCTTGCTCTCGTCGTGAAACCATCTTCGCCGGATACCGAGGGGGAGAGCGCCTCATTAAACGCGGCACGGTCTTTGCGTGAAGAGTGTGCGTCGCCACGCTTTCTTTATTTCGACCCATGGATTTTCGTGCATAAGTGACACCACGCCTTCGTAAACACGTAAACACACTGAAAACGAAAACTAAAAAAAAAAGCTGAGAAACCAAGCAATAACATTTGTACGCACAGTGAACCAAACGAACGGGAAAAAAAAATGAAGAAAGGGGTGACGCGGGCAAAACTTGATCAGAAATTCTCGTAACCGAGCGATAAAAAAAAATACACAGCCAAGAACGAAAACAGAATATGAAAGCAGAATACGTGTAAAATAACGATGAAGAATCGAAATTCTCGCGAGAATCGTGGGAGATCGGTCGGGTTTCGTTGAGTATCGTGATCGGTTTCCGCGTTTCCGTGGTTTCTCCGGAGGTTCTCGTAAAAATGGCGAGGCCGCCACGCCGGCCGCGGCCGGTTGCTCGCGTTCCAGCCGTGTAAATCGAGGATCTAAATAAATGATCGTTCGCGCGATTCGGGTCGAAGATGAACGATCGGATAAGTGGCCGTTGAGTATCTTATTCATCTTGCCGACGGAAAAAATCTAATTGTAAGAAGGAACCCGTTCCTCTCGGTCTCGTGGACGTTTCCGATCAACGCTCTGGGCGCGCGACGAAAAATTGGCTTCGTCTCTTAACAAGTTCTGGTTTAAGGTGTGTGAAAATGCCGGATACTAAGGCAATTGCACAGCTGACAATCACATAGTGAGCGGTTTGTTCGTTTACGCGGATCATCCGGGGGATAATGATTACAGAACAGACCTGGAGCATGATGCTGGACAGCGATGTCGCGGGCATCAATGAGTAAGTATTACGTGTGAACTCGATCCCCCTTCTTCTCGCTTCTTCTTCCTCTTCCTCTTCCTCTTCCTCTTCTTCTTCTTCTTATTCCGCTTTTTCTTTCGCTTCCGCGTTGCTTTACGCGCGAAAACGCTTCTGGGCGCTGTAAGAGGGAAAAATGTCGACACCACGTTTTTCAATAATTTTTATATTTCGAGATACAGTTTGTTCTTGGTAAATTCAATTACAAGAGCTGCAATTCTTTGGGGACGAATGTCGTCACATTTTTCTATGATCTCCGCTCCTAAAGTTGCAGACAAATAATTTAATTGCGCACATGATCAAATCTGTGTGATGTATCTTTCATTTTTCCCAACACCGAAGACGCTTGGTCTTTCTCTGAGCAATATATTCTTAATATTTTCAAAAATCTTCGTCCGCAAAGGGTGAAATGTATTTTATAAATAGCTCGAAAACATCGCAGTCTTATGGAGGCCACACTGCACACTGTGTATCAATAAATCTAGAAAACGTTATCAAATTCTTTAAACTAGAAAATATTAACATTATTAAAATATTCAGAAGCAGAATGCGTGGCTTGTGGCGTTCTCTCTTACATCCACAGATGCATACACTACCGTCCAACAATTTAAAGTTTTAGTAACCATCAAACTGTACTACGGCTTTTATAAATATGAAAACGTCCGTTAAAACTGAACTTATCATATGCATTGCATTTATTTAGACCTGTTGTGTCTCGCATAAAATCCGCGTTCTAATGATAGCATATTCTTAGCTGACGACGCAGGATCGTTTCAACTTGATCGTAGACATTGGTTAAATCTGCGTTAAAATTTGAAACGTGCTCGCGCAAAGGGATCACCTGACGCCACTGAATTGTTCATTCGCATAATATCCTTATTTGTACATTACATATTTCGTCTTGCACACGCGGACGTTCATTGTAAATGGAAAAACATGAAGAGTGAGAGGAAAACAATGCGTACACTTTACGTGTCAAGTTTTGCAACAAGTAATATCGAATAATAAATAGTATTAAATTGTGGACGGTAGTCTCTACAATACATACATACATACATGCAAAGAAGACTGAATTGTTTCTTTGTTTAATGCGACACATCATTAACACAATAACACTGTTCGGTAAGTTCCACATTATCAGATGGTCCAACATGATTTCTCGCAATTGGTGGAATATGTATATTATATAGATACACACACACACACACACACACACACACACACACACACACACATCGTATGGTACTTAATGAGCACACTAGACGTGATCGTTCTTACTTTGGATAATTATCGTGTAACCGTTTGGAATTGTACTTTTTGATGGTCGATGTGAAAAACTGTGTTGAGATCGATTTACGTGTCTATTTGTTACGATAAATATGTGTGCACTAATTACGTTGATCGTCTGTGTACGTTACGAAGTTATTGTTATTCTTTGTCGTGCGAGATTTATGGCGTACTCACTGTCAACGATAGTACACTGTTGTTTGTGTTCGTCGTTCGTCCATTCAAGTACCTGTCAAGCAAAAGCGATGTCGTTGCCGAAGATGTTGAATGTTGAAGTTGAAAGACATTGCTGTTTTCTAAATGTTAATAACGAATCATTTTTTTTTTTTAGTCTTTCGTTACTAGTTCGATATAAGGAAATTACAATGTTTATCGTCGATTAATTTTCATTAGAAAATGAGCTGTACCAATCGTATTAATATATTACTCTAAAAGTTAATTAAACCATATCTCTCTGTGTGTCACTGATCGTTTACACAAATGTGCGTTTCAGTTCGTATTGGACTTTATTTCCATTACAGTATTACAGACCAGACACTCGATAATACTTGTCCAGCGGTGTTACCGTGTTTTTGGTTTTATCATCCTAAATGTATCAATGTTATTATCATTCAGGCAATTGTCTTTTTACGGAAAAATAGATAATTACAGCCGTGCAGAATCTTTTTGAAAATTCGACATTTTATCTAGATATTATGTATTGGAAATTTTCTAAAAGCACAATTCAGAATCATTCAGCCTTTCTGGCAGCCCAGAACCTTGACAGTAATCACCAGACTGCAAACATTATGTCCACCTGAATTACTAAAAAATGTATATTCAAGCTCGAAATAAAATTAGAGAATACTTTGTTAACAATTTATATTCGCATACGCAGATCCTTGTGCATTGTGCACATGTATCACGAGAAACTTTCAAGTATACAGTATATGTATATGTATATGTATATGTATATGTATACAGTGTGTCCAGTAATTACGGTACGAGGTTGGCCAGTAAAGGCCTGAAGAAAATGGTCGAATCTCTTTGTTAAATGTTCTCTGTAACCTGGGCACGATAGAAATCGGCATCTAACTCGAGTCTCTCTAACATCGATAGGTTGAGTATTTCCCCGAGGAAACAATTATGGATCAAGGCTGTGAAGAAGCTGACTTCCGAGAGGCTGGGCAGGGAAGGACTGGCGGCGTGGGAGGACCGGAAGTCCAGCAGCGATCCGGAAGTTCCAGAAGACACAGAAAATGGCGACGAGATCGACGATGATGAGACTCCAGACCCGGAGGTGGACCTTGATGGTCAGCCTGTTGACGCAGAAGCTCCGCCCCAGCGAGGTACATATGTACTATGTATTCTTACAAAATATCGTACCTTAATATCTACATATCAATACATATGTATATGTATATACATATGTATCTGTGGTTGTCAGAAACAACTTATCCGCATGTCACATACTTTCACTTTCGAGATATTGCCGTTGAAAGTTGTGATTGTGATCAATCACTAGACTGCGGACCTGTATGCAAAATAAAAATTGTCTACATAGATTACAAGAAATCCATATGTGTGTGTAGATACTAAATTGAATGTTATCTCTTCCCTTAATGATTTTAAAAGAGGAGAAATCATACCTATACATATATGTATATTGACATATTTAATTTTTAAAATTTTTTAACAATTTTCAATTGTATCTACTCAATTTTATTATAAATGCATAAAGATCCGCAGTCTAGTGATCACTTTGTGCTTTCGCAAAGGACACCGCGGTTAAATACCATTATTTACTCGAGCCTTTCAAATTTATTTTGATCAGTTTTTTTCTGGTAAAGACGTAAATCCTATAATATAAAGCTGAATTAACGCATAAACTGAAATTTTTTGAAATTGTGACATGCGGTGTTTTTCCTGGCAACCATGCACAGATATGCATATGGTAAAAAATTCGCGGTAGAAATCCCAAACTTATATCGATCTCGAATTTCCCACGCAAATTTGATCAATCGAATATCCGATTCTTGAAAACACTTCAAAAATCTTGTCGAGTTCTGCCTGGTTCTGCCTGGCATTTTATCGGCTATCGGTTCGTTTCAGATGTTTTCAAGAAGGGGGTCCTCTATAGAGGAATATTCTGTCCGTCACTTTCGAACAGTTTCCACAGCAAGCAGCTCGAGTCGTCCTACCTCCATTACTCGAATCGACAACGACAGAAGTCGCTGATCATGCTCAACATCGTTGATCTGAGCCTAAAGGTACATCCGTCGAGAACACCCTTCTTTTCATTAAATGATGCGTGTTCCGCATCTTCTGCGATTTTTCACGAATTTAGTAGACTGCGGATCGGACTTGCTTCGTGCAAAGTCAATCTCTGTTAGATCGTATAAATCCCAACGACGCGACGCGACGCGACGCGACGCGACGCGACGTTCGGTCCAACCATGTTATGAATAAAATTAAATTGCAAGGGTGCGGGATGATGCACCTTCTCATTTCTCGATAATGCATAGCGATAATGAAAAAAGGTCAAACTGATTGTGAGCCGCAATCGCCCACAAAAGTTCTATATTGACGTTTACGATGCGTAATTTTCATTATTCGACAGCGTGCAGCTTTGTGCTTCCGAATAATGCAAATTAAGTAAAAATGGGACTTTCGAGGGCGACTGTGGTCTAGATTGATTTATTATCTAGCATTTTTGATCACTGAAAAACCCCATCTCGCATGCATGATCGAGAAATGCAAAGAAAAGAAAATTCCGCACCCTTGCAATCCTCGAAACGAGAATCTACCCTCTTAAATTTTGAAACGTAAACGATGAATTATTCTGTCACCCATACATACGAGTATCTATATGTATACATTGTGTGTGTGTGTGTGTGTGTGTGTGTGTGTGTGTGTGTGTGTATGTATGGTACATGTGTATGGCCGACCTGGTGGTAGTCAACGTGTTGAACTGTACCTACCCATTTTTCTTATAAATGCATAAAATCTGCAGTTGACTAACTAGAGATGAAAAGTTCGATGAAAAAAAGCAAATTCTACTGAAAAGGATACCTACTAATACATACATAGCGTCTTTTAGAATCAAGAGTAATACATTTAATATCCTGAAACTCTTGTTGGAAACTGGACACTTGAATAGTGTGCAACCAAAATGGTAAATATATTTGCAACTGGTTACGTTTGTCACACGCAGATCGTTCTGTTGGCAATATGGCTGTGGCAAAGGGACGAGGACAGCGCCGGTTTGATCGAGTCCTTGTCCTGGGCGTCCTGTTGCATGGCGGCGAATATGGTAGTCTGCATTCTCGGCTGGTGGCGGTGTTTCTCCAATAATTATTTGTACTGGGCTTCCATATTCACCTGGTTACTGATCAATTCGCAAGGTGACGATGCAGCATCCCCTAATTACGTAATTACCCCTAATGACAAAAAACCAGACGGGAAAAGAGTTCCTACGGTTCCTACGTCCTTGTCGAACAAACGAATACGCTTCGCCATTTTATACCTGTGCAACGAATTTTTTGATCCTACAAAATAATGATAAAGGATCTCGATCCTTGTTGAACGCAAAATTCAATTCATTTTTCAAGCTTCTACAAGAATTTGTAAAATGTAGAATCAATCCTTTCACTGAATTCTGCCGATCCTCGAACGTGTGAAAATCGAAGAACTTTTTTATTCGAGAGTGGACGGTGGACGGTGGACGGTGGACGGTGGACGAGCATATCGGTCCCCGTCGAGTCGAACGAGAGCGAGGATGAACGGTCTTTTTGTGCTTCGGTTCAAAATGAAAAAAATTACGAAACCGTATGTCGTGATTCGAACAAGGACGTTGGTTGCTCTCTGTCTCTCTGGATGGATCGTATCTCCGTTCACCGAATAGAGTTTTGCTCCAGTGGCTCGTGCGTTGGCGGTCCAGCGAATTGCTTGAACGTCCAGCGGACCGTAGAGAGAGAGAACGCGGTAAAACTAACTTATATTGCACGGACATGGGTTGCTATCGATTGGCGATCCCGTTACCGTTAATCCCGTTAATGCTGACAGACCTGTTGGGGTTTATAGAAAATATCGGTTCCGTCGCGTCGCGCGTGTCGCGTCGGTCTCGTTTTCGTACACCGCGCATAACTGGTTCGAACGATTACGGCAATTCATTTCATTTGTACTCTGTCCTCATTGATACTCTGCATTCCACTGCAATTATTCAGGGTGATTCTCAGTTCTGAGAACATCCACCTGGATCCACATGGATGCACAAAGTGAAATTTTTTGAAATTGTCACACATGCGGCGTTTTTCCTAACAATCTCAGAATTGATATCGAGATTTTGTTTTTGGGTACATCCTGTAGTAAAATACGTTTCCGACACAGAATGTCAAATATCTCGCAAAGTATTGATATTTAGATGAGCTTGGATTAGTACTTTTATACGTAGGATAATAAAACGGATCGATTAGTTTAACAAAAAAATTGGGTTGCATCGGTGCATCCGCAATAATCCACATAAATAATATCATAGGAAGTTAGGAGAGGACGTATTAGGACATATTATGATGTTTTCCTCCATCATTTTTTCCTATTTTTACTTAAAAAAGAGCAGTATGTATATATGTATACTTGTGCATTAATTAATTGTAATCTACAAACAGGTTCTACGGTCGATTTTGTCCAAGTATATGTTTAAACATGTGGCAAGCATCAATCTACCAGAAAAATTCGTTATTTTACAACCCTACAAAAATTTGTACACTTTCGAGACAGAGTAGAAATGCATATTTGAGATACTTTTGGAAGAATTTGCTACGCGCGAGCAAAGATTTCCGTGGCGTGGCGCGGCGCGGCGCGGCGCGGCGCGGTGGGGCGCGGTGGGGCGCGGTGCGGCGTCGAAGAAAGATGTCGACGAGGAGCGACGTCCGTCAAGATGGCGGACGTTTAGGTTTAATCTATACGAATTTCAGGTTTTATAGGGGCCGGTCTAGACTTCGCTAGCCAACAGCGACTAATGTGGTATATTTTGTTTGTCGTGTATGCACCGTATGCCATGCTGCCGTTGCCATTGAGATGGTGCGTCCTTGCCGGTTATGGGACAGCTTTGACCCACATGATCCTGGCCGGAATAACTTTATTACGAGATCCCACACACGTAAGGATCCTTGGTCTACGTCTACGTTCTGCTTCGCGGTATTCATTCTCCTTCTCCAATATTTCAAGGACTATGTCCGATCGCAACTTCAATACATACGTATACGTTTCCATCTTAACAAATTCAGCAGTCCCTTGGAAGTTCATCAAATTATGAAACAATTCGAACACAGAGAGACGTTCTATAATCGCTGTAAAAGAAATCAGAATTATTGAAGAATATTTTGTGGCAGTTCCGATTCCGATTTCTTGGTTTTTACGAGTTTTCGGTTCGTGCATCCGAAGGCTATGAGATTCCAATAGAAGCTCCCGGTGGCCAATTGTATTGTAACCGTGAGCGTACCGGCTTACCGTAAGTACCTTACCGTAAGCACCGAGTGTTTCGCATCTTTGACCAGGTATTTACCATCATCCTGCAATAGAAAAGGGACGCGCATTAGTTTTCCTGAATAGAAACGACCCGAGTTTAGGAAGCAATTTACCAACTCGCACACGTGTACCACATCTGACAATGACAGACATCATTTCAGTAATAAACATAAAATCACACAAAGAGAGCCTATCTAGCAAACCGGTGAAGGATTTCTATTGTGTGTTCAAGTCCAGCTCACCATCTGGCAGCCAAACTTATCCTCGGTTTCAGACTAACCAATTTCAAAAGTGAAACTTCTGTCGTATTTTCAAGAAAACATTTCAAATTTCAATCAATTCATCAAAATACATGTTTAATATTAGTCGATGATATACGATATAATTTCCATTATTTGTAACACACAACTTGTTGCCATCTTTCGGATAACCTGCCAGTTCCTGTTTCCCAAACTAGCAACGTGCATTTTTCATTTATAGGCAAAATTACCTGGTTATTACAAATACGACAGAACTTTCCCTCTAACCTAATATGTATAATAAAAGCTGAACGCGCGTACCACCAGTAATTCGAACAGAGTTTCATAATTTTCATGTTTCAAGTAGATCAAGGCTTACCATATTTCAGTCTCTCGCCGCGCTCCGATCAATTAATGAATCAGTTTTCCCATAAGTTTCTCAATCGAGAAAGTGTTGTTTAAGGGTCGGTGACATAGTCCTTCAAGACCCATCCCTTGCGATCCCAGCGTCGTCGATCTCCCTTTTATTTACGTCTTCTCGATACCCCGTGCCCCGTACGCTTACGCCCGATTTTGCAGCTTCTTCGTCCGTTTGTTTTACCTTTAAATACACGCCATTTTGCTATTGCAGCTGCACGATGTCGCGTGCATAGTTCGAATGCTAACGACCAACGTGCTTCTTTATCTTGCAATGAATCTAGCTGGCATGTACACTAAGTATTTGACAGACAGAGGACAGAGGCAGGCGTTCCTGGAGACGCATCGATCACTCGAGACTAGGCAGAGGACACAGAATGAGAACAACCGACAGGAGAAGCTGTTGCTTTCTGGTGAGACACCAACCCCTCGCACCCTCTAAGCACTATAATAACTATACTGCGGAACTTTATGCATTTACAGAGAAATTATCGAGTAGATGAAATTGAAAATAGTTGGAAAATTTTAAACATTCAAACCTCTCCTCTATTCAAATCATTAAGCGAAGAAATAACATTCAATTTGGTTTCTCCTTCTTGCAATACATGCAGGCAATTTTTATTTTCCATAAAGATCCGCAGTCCAGTTGTAACAAAAATATTATGTTAGCAAAAATACAATTTTGGTTCTTCATTTTCCATTTTAAATAGTAACAAATTATTTGTGTGTTTCTTTAACTTGGAAGGAGAGATATTAGGTTGGAGGGAAAGTTTTGTCGTATTTTAAAGAAAACATTTCATTACTAAGTGTAATTTCCATTATTCGTATGTAACACAACTTGTTGCCATCTTTTAGATAATCTGTCAACTCCTGTTTCGCAATGGCTCACTCGCGACATGTGTTTTCGATCTACAAGAAAAATTACCTGCTGACATATATTTGGATATTTGAATGGTGGAACCCGATCGCGATTCCCGCGTCCAAGCCACGGTTGCTCTGATAAATGTACACGGTGCTCGTAATTACGTATCGCGTCTCGAATATATTTACAGGTACCGACGAGCATGATCTATAAAGACGCAACAACGGGGGTCGCGTCGCGTCGCGTCGCGTCGCGTCGCGTCGCGTCGCGTCGCCAAGCAGGCAGGCAGGCAGGCAGGCAAGCAAGCAAGCAAGCAAGCACGGCACGGGGTTCGCCGGCGCGTGTAACTTGCTCAGCCGAGTGTCAAAAAGGGTCACTAGACACTTTCACTCGATTGCGCCAGATACACGGTTTACCGATAGCCTGCCTGCCGGAGCTTCGCTTTTATAATACCATCGATCGCTCTTCGCGATGATTCGTTTAGGGAGAACATGCAAAATACGACGGAACGAATGGCGGATGGGCGGCCGACTGGCCAGAGGTTTTTCAGTTCGAACACCACCCGTAGCGGAGCGTGGAAATTTTTCTTCGATCGACGCTCCTCGAAACGAACACAAACATCTGTAGTGTCTGAATTAGCAAACCCGCAGGATCCCGTGTCATTTTTCTTTTGTACTAGTTACCAGACCGTGTAGCGGCGACTTGGAAGTTTTTTTTTATTAATTTCAAGGCATTCTGTAATTTATTTTGCATTATTTCTGATAAACGATTGATTATATTATTAACCTTTTTTCCGTATCGTCAAACTTTTCTCGACGATTTTCTTAAAAAGCAAAAGAAATACTAACGAAGTTTCAATCCAAATAAGTTTTGGTCCTATTTATCGAATTACCGGACACAACAAATTTCTCATAACAAATTCTGTAATTAACTTTTTTTATGCGGTAGCACAATAAAATCATTTTATTATCCTCTGGTGTATCGCAGTTTCGTAACATTTACTATACTATGTGTAATCGGAAATGAAAAATTCTTTGTGTTTTGTGTCCGGTACTCGGATGGAACACGGTAACTGGTATTTAGTATTTATCTTTACCCCGTGATGCGAAGTCCCGCAAAATTTCCGGGACTATCCGTGTACTAATTAAAATTGCGTGAACGACGACGCGGCAAGATGAACTATGTCGATGTTGCATTCATATCTTTCCAGGATTTCCAGGATTTAAATAAATCCCACATCTATTCCGCGGTATTGAAAATGGCGCGAAATTGCAAACCCTCGTCTGAAGTCTGAACACGATGATGCTGTTCGCCATCTTTTTGCGACAATGATTTACTTAGGTGAATTTAGGGAGAACGTGCAACATGTAACAACACTCGTAACGGAGCGGAGTGTGCAAACTTTTCTTCGATCTTCGATCGTTTTCGAAGACTGGTCACAAACGTCCGTGTCAGAACGTGACACTGTTCTTGATAATATTCTTCAATAAATATTGAACGTTTCAGATTTCAGGTACTTGATATTGGCGCAAACATTGAATTCGGTGCATCTCTGTTACAGTTCTGCCCGATTTCGTGGCCAAAGAAATGATTAGCGATATCGCCCGCGAAACGGCTCGAGGCGGAACGATCTCCTTCATGCCAAATCAATTTCACCGAATATACATTCATCGTTACGAGAACGTTAGCATACTCTTCGCAGACATCAAAGGGTTCACTGGTACGTGGTAACATCTCCAATTTCCGACCAGCAAAAACATATTTCGTTATTCTCTTATCTCTGAATCTTCTATTCACCTCGTCGATTACGATAGATTTTCAGTCGCTGTACGTAAGTACGTATTTTCACAAAAGGTTGCAATTGTTCCATATAATTAATCACTCGTGGATGATCCCTGATTTTTCTATTAGTTCAGTGCTCATAGAACCAACCAGTCATTAGAGTAATTTCGTTTTCGATTTTTCTGAGAAGAGAGAGATACGTTGAGGTGTATCGATGCATGCGATTAAAGGGTGGGGGTGGGTGGCGGCGAAAACTCGTTCCTAGGATTGCGAGGGTGTGGGACGCGCCTTATAATTTCTCGAAAATGGAAAGATGGGGGTTTCAGTCAAAAGTGTATAGAAAAAAGGACTTTTCAGACTTTTCGACTGCTGCCTAGATTGATCCTTTATCTATCGCTTATGACTACTGAAAACCCTTGTCTTATCGCACGCATTATCGAGAAATGCAAAGAAAAGAAAATCCGGCACCGCCGCGCGCCGTTGGAATCCTCGAAACGAGAGTCTACCCCGTTAAATTGATTGAATGCGTGGTTGAATCCAGCATTGGCTAGCCACTGCAGTCCTCAGGAACTTGTGAAGGTGCTGAACGATCTGTTCGCCCGATTCGACAAGCTCTCCGCGGAGAATCATTGTCTCCGGATCAAATTGCTCGGCGATTGTTACTATTGCGTTTCCGGGCTGCCGACTGCCAGAAGCGATCATGCTCATTGCTGCGTCGAAATGGGCCTGCACATGATTAAAGCGATCAGGGACATTCGATACACGACGAAGGTAATTTTCCACGTTCCTAATGAAAAGGTCCCACGCGCAATCAGTCTTATTGACTGGACTGATAATTTTCGTGCACGAATGGTGTTGATTTAGGTCGACCTGAACATGAGAATAGGGATTCACAGTGGCTCAGTTCTGTGTGGTGTGCTGGGACTGCGAAAATGGCAATTCGATGTCTGGTCCTACGACGTGACACTGGCGAATCATCTTGAAAGCGGTGGAATTCCTGGGTGGGTAATCGATCTTTTCTGATCGAATAAAACACAGTTTTCTGTTATCTTGCACTATTTTCTGCCAAGTTATACATATACTATTTGACCAAGTCTGTTATTCATTACTGTGTTTCAGGAGGGTACACATCTCGGAAGACACTCTGAACTGTCTGAACGACGTCTACGACGTGGAACCAGGGAACGGGGTCGAGAGGGACAATTATTTGAAAGAGAGGAACGTGGTGACGTATTTGATCAAGCAAGTGGAGCCATTGCGATCGAGGAGGAGGTATTCATCTCGGCCGAAAATATGGTCGGAGGAAGATGGTGGCAAGAGCAAAAAGAGCTTCAAATTGAACAATCCTTTGGCCGCTAACAGCAGCGCACCGAATTCTTCGACGGAAGACGACATTGGTGTCGATTGGACCCCGGAAATCCCGTTCGAAAACGTGCGTAACATTTCCGACTTGAATGTATAATAATAATAATAATAATAATAATAATAATAATAATAATAATACATAATACATAATAATACATAATAATACATAATAATGTATTGTAGTAATATCGAGCCTTTCGAATTTGTTTTCATATGGCTGTTTTTCTAGTAAATATTACACGTAAATCCTATACTACAAAGCTCGATGAATGTGTAAACTCGAATTTTTTGAAATTGTGACATGCGGCGTTTTTCCTTATTGCAACCACAGCTGATATAACAATTCCGATTGATGCGCGATTGAAATATTGTTTGAATATAGTTAAATACCGCGACATCGGTCAGCAATTTAGAATCAGAGTACCTGGAAGAAGAAAATGGCACCGGTAAAGGTAAAACCGCGTCTCCGGCTGACAAGTTGAGGGCTGCCGGCCTCGAAACCGCAAGCAACAAGCGTATGCGATCGGCAAACATAAACGCCTGGACTTTGCGTTACAATGACGAAAGCCTAGAATCGAAGGTAAAATCGACATCGATCAATCATTTAGATCAGGGAGTTCCAACTTGTAGCTCGCCAGTCGCCAGTCGCCAGTCATACCCCCTTTCTTAGACTCGATCCGACTAGTTTGACTAATGGTGGGAACCTTGCGGTTCTTGGAGCCGGTTGGGAACAAATTGGAACTCCCTGCTTTAGAATTTAACAAGTCGATAACACCGACTTCGATGTCGATGTGTTTCCGTCGCAGTTCGGCCAACTGCGCGAGGACATGTTCAAATCGAACATGATCTGCTGCTTCGTGGTCTGGATATTCATCGCGATCTGCCAGGCCGTTATTTTACCTGAGTAAGCCAGTTTGTTAAAATCCCGACCCGACCCTTCCGTTCGAGCTAACAATAAGTACCAAGCCTGAAGATTTCAACTCGTAATCGGCTCTTTTCTTTCCAGCTGTACAGTCCTCCTGTTATCCTTGCTATTGACAACGCTGATCCTGGTGACATCGTCGATTTTGGTGATGGCAGAGGAATTCAAAAGCCTGCCGACGTATTTGCAACACGCCTCGTCAATGTTGGTGCACAACAAACGTCACAGGACAATCTTCATCTGCATCGTGATCAGTCTGATGGCTCTGACGTCGATCGTCGGCGTTCTTGCTTGTCCGACGTCGATCCGACGGTATCCCGAGGCTCTCGTCCTGGAGCAACAGCAATTGGTCACGCAGTCAACCTTGAAGCCAGAACGTTTGGTAGCCCCTACGGCTGGTCTTGACCAATTTATATTGACCTTTCTAGAGGCAGCTCTTCGGGACGAGTCGTCCGAAGAAGACCGAAAACGCGTTCCTCAAGAAAATCGAACCGATTTCCGAGATTCGAACGATATCGAGATGGAGTTGACGGGGATTGATGGGGAAACCGGCGGCGGCGGCGGCGGCGGCGGCGGCGGCGGCGGCGGCGGCGGCGGCGGCCTGTCCAGGCATCGCAGAGGCAGAGACTTTTTCAGGTTTTTATTAAACAACTCAATTTCAATACTATTTTCTAGGGAGATTATTCGATTATTGACATTTTGAAAGTAACGAATGATCGTAGTTTTATGTATGATACATTAATAGAACGATTTGTTGCATCCGCAGGTATGGCAGCGAAGAGGTCCTCTCGAGGAAAATATTGTCAGCACCGGAAGTTGAAGCCGAAGCTCTGTACTCCTCAGACTACGATGAAGAACTTGTTATGGAAACAACCTGCGTGCGACCAGAGTACATAGTCTTCACATGGATTTTGTGCTTAATTGCACTTGCCTCTGCTCTAAAATTATACTATCTAGTGAAAACAGCGCTAGCCACCATCATCGTAGCGGTCTACGCCGTGTTGATCTTAGTGGTCTGCAAGGACTTCTTTACGATCCCTGATAAGGAGAAGAATTTGTGAGTTTCGAGTAATAATATAATATGTAGGTACAGTGTAATAAACCGGAGTCAGTTAGAAATTCATCCGCTGTCTACTTTCTAGTAATAAGCGAAGACTAAAAAGATACTTCTCTTTAATTTTCCTTTCGAATTTACAGAACGTCCATACCGCTCTCAGCGCAGATGTTGACGTTTATGTGCGTGTTCCTCGTGATGGTTACGTACCACGGTAGATTGGTGGAGGTAACATCCAGATTGGATTTCCTCTGGAAACAACAGGCCGAGAGAGAACTCAGTGACATGATCGAATCGAGGCATAATAATATGCAACTGCTGAAGAACATTTTGCCGGATCACGTGGCTCATCATTTCCTGACGCAGGAACGAGCGCCCGAGGTATCTTTCTATTATACATATACCTGTATTTACATAGTATATGTATATTCAAATCGTTCAAGTTTCGTTTGTAATCAATTTTTGTTAAAAAAATTCTAAAAATTTCGCTTTTATTCGATTCACAGGAGCTGTACTCTCAGTCTCGAGACAAAGTGGGGGTCATGTTCGCCAGCGTTCCCAATTTCACGGAGTTCTACTCGGAGGATGTGAACAAGGGGATGGAATGCATACGATTGCTGAACGAGATCATAGGTAAAAATCCTTGCGCCAACTGACCCATTGAGTAGCAAATTTTTATTTTCAAATGTTTGCTCTAGTTATTATATATATTTTATATTATATATTATATATTATATATTATATATATATATATATATATATATATATAATTTCAAAGTTAAATTACGTTTGAAAAAATCGTTAGAAAAGAGATCGACAACTGAATTTTCAGCCGACTTCGACGAGTTGCTCGACGAGAATCGGTTCCACTGCATCGAGAAGATCAAGACGGTCGGGGCGACTTACATGGCGGCTTCCGGTCTGAATCCTACCGAAAACGTAATGTTATCTTATAGAATACATTTCTAATTCTTCCAACTGACTTTTACCACCGACTTGCTATAAAAGGATAGACCTGTTACTATTTTCATTTCACGCGATTTAGACGAGTCTATGCTAGAATCTTCATGCCAAAAATAAATACGGAATAAGTCTATTTCCCTTCTGAATCGTTGTCTCGCGTGCTGGATGGCTTCCTTTGCATGCAAAAAGGCGAAATGAAAATAGTAATGGGGGAGTTACGTGGTTCCAGAAAAGTGGGCCGCAAAAGTACTTACACCTACATGTACCTCGTCGGTGCTTTTACATTCATCTAACTTGAGATTATAATTTTTCTTCGACCAGGACAAACACAAGGACGACATGGAGCATCTCTGCCGATTAGTTGACTACGCGGTAGCCATGCGACTTCGTCTCGAAGACGTAAACATCCACTCGTTTAATAATTTCGATTTGAGGGTAGGAATCAGCTGTGGACCACTTGTCGGTGGTGTAATTGGTGCCAGGAAGCCTGTGTTCGATATTTGGGGGAACACCGTCAATTTGGCTTCGCGTATGGACTCCACCGGCATGATGGGGAAGATTCAAGTTCCACTGGAGATCGCCAGGGTAACTGACGATCAAATAACGATCAAATAATCATTTTTACAATCTCATTCGTCAATCCTTTGCAAGTCTGATTATTTGCTTCTTTGAATTTTTTATCATGTGCAAATTCACGCACGAATACTTCCGGCTACTAAGTAAATACATATACACGTCGTTTCATCCTCTTTTCACTCTACAATCTACAAGAATATATGTAGAAAAACTGCATGGTTCCGTTGAAAAGATCATCGACAACCTTTAAATCTCATAAAAAAATGTTTCTATAGTTAGACGTGTCCCTCCCGGCAGGGTGACTTCGCCCTGAGCGGGATTATATGTATAGTATTTTATTTTATGCTCCCTATGTGGTAATATATCATGTCGCGCGTATTTTTATACAGTAAGTCCTCGATCCGACTTACGCGGTTAATTCGCTCCATACGATCTGATTTGTACATATATACTACATTATATGTAGTATTATTTGAAAGGAAAATTCAAATAAACCAACCACGCAGTAAAGTCGCGATCTAACTCCCATCTGTGTAATATGAATCCGCGCAAGTCGAGGACTCACTGCGTAATTCCTTTCACTTTGCGAAATAAATGAAATTGTCTCGTTACCTCTTGCAGAGAATTTCATTTGCATTTGACAGTAAATGAATTAATGATAATTGCGTAATTTCGAATGATCTTTTTTCGACAGTTTTTGGAGTCGAGAGGATACCAGACGCAGAAGAGAGGATTCATCGAAGTGAAAGGGAAAGGGACAATGGAGACGTACTTCGTACTTGGAAAGGGTAGCATGCAGGAGCAGGGCTCGACAAAACACACGACAAGATGTCGAAGTCTCGCTGCTGTCGTGTATGGTGTCGTACAAGCTCGTCGCAAGCAAATGCGAGAGCTTCGAAGGACATAAGTCTATTAATCGGTTTCTTTTTCTCGATTTGCTAGTGCCTAGATGCTCAAACGGTCCATTTCCTCCGAAACAAATGAAGAACCAACAATTAAATCAAGTTTAGCTTCAAGATGAACATTGAGACAATAGGTACCGAACTTGTAGTTTTTAATTCTTCAACACACGTGACTGTGCCTCTGCCATTATTAATTTCTAATGTATGTATTAGTTAAATAGGTATACGCGCGCGTTGAATAACCGAATCGTTCAATACGACGCGGCACGGTGCGGCCCGGCGGCTTATTGATGGCGGCTTATTGACGGCGGCGGAGACTCACAATCGTGTGAGATCTAAATATCAATTTTCAAATTCTGCATTTGACGATTCTACTTTTTATCATTAGATTTCAATGGTCTTTGATTCGACTGACTTCCTTCTTCTTACTGAAAACCGAGAGTCCTGGACCGTTTGAAGTACCCCATCCTCTAATTAAAGTAAATTCTTCGTAAGCGGTAAGGACTTGCGAACATGTTAAACTGTAATAGTTTAATTTATCGGATGTCTGTATAATACGTTAATTGTTTCATTTTATTTTCTCTCTTCAAGTTATAACCCTTTCGGAGAACACTTCTTATTTCTATTCGACTAAATAAACTATATTAATCTTAATTGGTGTTACCCATAATAATGCTACAAAATTTGTTCCAATATTATTATAATTAACCGTATCAACGTTCGTTTTTTCACTATGTGCTCAGTTTTTACGGAATTCATTCGTCAAGTTAAAATTCAGATATGAATGGTACGTTTTCCCGTTCATTTCCCTGAGGGTTGCAATGAAGGGAAGATATTATTCTGCGATTTCAAAAATAGGAGAAAAGACGAGAAAGAGTATGTATACATATATATTTATATAGCAATCTATATATAAGGGTTTCTAGTCGCGGTGCATTCGATTAAATTGTATGAAAAATTATTTTCTTCGATCTCACGGTGTCGAACAGTGTCGAATAAATATAAATGTAAGACTCGATGAGTGTAAGGTTCACCGAAATTGTATTTATACCAGAGAGTATTCTGTTTATACATCTAAATAGTCGAGCAATAATACATGAATAATACCAAATATTGACGAACGTCCGTACAGCGCCATTTCATGCAACGGCAAAACGCTAAAACTGTTAGCCAAACTTAGTTCCGAATCTACCGCTAGATGGCGCTGTTACCTGCTGGTTCCTTGTTGGTAATATTTGACTAACAGTTTGGAAAAGTTATGGAAAAAGCGGCACGAATCATTTGCTGCAGTAATGAATATCCAATATTTTTCATTTTGCATCAATAAATGTAAATATAATGTGTCAGGGAATAAATAATGACCAATTAATTTCTGGCAGTATTTACTGATTTTTATGTGTTTTCCTATACACATACTATACCTATGCCGCGGGTCTATATATAGGTATAGATATACCCAGACAGCACACCGGCTCGATTCGTGCCGGATATTTATGCGCGCAATGGCCCGGATATAGCCGGGAAGGGGCTCGAGCCCAGGGCCTGCCGGCCGGCCAGCCAGATTCAGCCCATTTACAAGATTGCAAGGGTGCGGGATTTGCGTTCTCATTTCGTAATAATACAAACACGGGTTTTTTCCGTAGTCAAAAACGCCAGATAAAGGTCAATCTAGGCAGCAAACGCCCTCAAAAGTCTTTTTTAACACAGATTTAATAACAGTAAAGTGGGTTCTGTTTCCTGCTAAAGATGGTGTAGGTTCTGTTACATGCTAATGATGATGTTGGAGCTGTTCCAGGGTAAACATGATGTGGAGAGAGAAGATGTCGTGATAAAAGTTGGGCTCAATCGAAGCACTGATTGGCCACATTAGTGTGACCGTGCTGCTCTCTCAAAAACAGGCTGAAATCAGGCACGGCCGGCAGGCCCTGGGCTCGAGCCCCTTCCCAGCTATATCCGGGCCATTGCGCGCATAAATATCCGGCACGAATCAACCGGCCTGGGCCTCGAGCCGATCGAAGCATTGAGTGTAACCTGTAACCTGTAGGTCGGGGGCCTTGCAGGCTTGGTCAGCTGGCAGGCTCGGTCAGGCTGTGCTATCTGGGTATATGTAAATATATATATGGTCTAATTGTAAGATGTGTATAGGAAAGCCGAAAACCCATCCAATGAAGAAAAGATCAGTGAAAATGTGACGTCACAAGATAATTCATAAGATAATTTCAAAATGGCTGATACGGCGTAAATAATGTGATGCATAATAATTCTTAAAATAATTAATACACGTGTATTTCATATGTATGTATATATATTTTATTCGGGCACGATAGCTTAGGCTTAGAATAAGTAGGGAAACAACAGGAGGTTACCACAGAGATCATTGACGAAATCTCGAGGAGCGAGACTAATCAAGGAATTTGGGTAAAGTCACGTAATCTCTTGGAGGAGGTTCTCCAATTTCACATAAATAGACAGTCGAAGTCTGGAACCGGTCAAGGACGGGAAGTCGCAAATTCTCAGTCAAGGACCTTTTGGAACTCCCTCGGTCCCACGACCCTTGTTTTAACGGGCCTGTCACCCTCGCGTAACCCTCGCGTGTAATACCCCACTCCCGTGCGCGCGCTATTGAATTGAGGCACCTCCACCACCAATGACCATCGAGGTACAACCGAAGACGAGCCACCGGACGAATCAACGTCCAGCTGGAAGATCTGAATTTTCCTATTGGCTAAGGAAAGTGAAGCTGACTTATTTATCTTTCTTTACATTACATTGTTCAAAGTTATTTTCTGCAAACCTTCCACGAGCAGAGCGCTTCAGCGCTCCATGGGCACCCGAACGTCCCGAACCCAGTAAATTCCGAAATTCCACCACACTGCGACGTAACAAGATTATTCAGATTATCCTGTCCCGTAAGCCGTAAGCAGCCGTAAGCCAAGTGTACTCCGCCTTATGGTTCGTAAATCGATGAGCATAGTTTGTATCTGTATCATGTATGTAAGTTCATCTTTGAAAAATGTGACATCACAAATTCGGTTCATCTTTCCTTCAAGGAAAATTATCTGTGCCGTGTCTATTGTCTACTTATGTCTATAGGTTTATATGGTCTATATAAGTTTGTAATGCACGATCGAACGATCGGAGCGACACCTGCTGTTCGTTTTGCTTGGAATGCAATGCATTCTCGCATCCTCTGCACTTGGTGCGGCTTGTCTCGTAGAAGAAAAGTCTTTTGAACGATCTCCATTCGTAGAACGTCACGCGGAAGTGAATCACCGAGATTCGTGGCAGAAAATGCAAGTTTGCGAGTTGCCGCGGTGAGAAAAGTGAGTGTCGTTATTTCGAAAGGTTCTTGAGCCCGGTGAACGTCGTGAAAATTCCACGAGTAGCGCTCACTGGGTGGGCGATTGATTTTCAAAGTGACCGTAGACTGCGAGCGAATGAACGCCTCTGACGCTTCGGTTCGGTACGGGTAGCAACCAGCGTTGCCAGAGTTTAGATCTATTCAAGTACCGTCGAGTAAAAGTTTTGTGAAGCCACATTAAACAACAACCAAACAAAAAAAAAGAAAAAAAATAAAGAAAGATAATTAATTAAAACCAAAACAAAAAAAAATAGTGCAAAGGTGTGTACCAGCAAAACGGGGGAAAAAGCGAGAAGAGTCGACCTTCGCTTTTCATGAAAGAAAGGAGCGAAGGAGGCTATAATACGCGTATACATACCGGTTCGGACACTTTCTCTCTCTCTCTCTCTCTCTTTCTCTTTATCTCCTTGAGCCTGTGCTCGCGGGGTATTCCGCGATTCTCAAAGTACATATCCGGTTACGACACTAGCTAAGGTATTGCCCGGGTAATATCTGAAATGGTGTCGCAAGAAACACGGTTCTACCGGTCACGAAATCGTGCAGTCGGGCATTTGCGTGACCTTGACGTACCCGTTACTCGAGCCACAAATTCCGTGTCGCGTTTCGGTGTGGCTACGAGTCGTTCGCGACAAGATATCCTCCGACGCGTACCGAAAAGGTGACATTCCGCATTCCGCGTACGACATCCCCGACGCGACGATGTCTCGATACAAGCGGAAAAAGCTTCGCGGCGGCGTACACGGAATTTTCTCGTTTGTGTACACACGACCGGTGTAACACTGACGAGCGAGCGGTCGGTCGGTCGGTCGGTCGGTCAGTCGGTCGGTCGGTCGGTCGGTCTTATCGCGTCTCGTAATCGGCTACGAGAGTGCCGCCGGTACGGCATTACCCGGGTAATGCCCGAGATAAACTTGACAGCTTAATGCGTTCTCGGTTCGGTAAATGGAAAAAGACCCGCGAAAACTTGGGACACGACCGACCGCGGTTCTCGCGTGCACGCGACGCCTTCGAAAGGCGATCTCTGAATTTGGTTCGACTCATTGAAAGTCCACGCGACCAACATTTATGGATCGTGGATCGAAGCGTACTGCAATTCTGGACATGCGGAGAGTGGCGATGGTAAGACATCGCGACGGGTGATGTCCAGTACCACATGTGGATTTCGCGAATTCAAATTCTGAGAAACGCTTTTGACCGGGAATACTAACTTTTCCGCTGCTTGACCACCACAGATGATACCTATTTGTGACATATAGAATTGTTTAACGTAGGCCAGTCGACCCAAAGGACGAGTGGTACTGGTTCTTCTAGAGGTCTCATGGCGATTAATCCAACGTATTATCATCTTTATGGCTGTTCTGTCATGTTTTGAGAATTAACGTGTTCACTGCTCTCGCAGGAGTTCGGATCGCCTGTTTTCGCTCCTCCGGTGTCTCTTGTTTCGACAACTCTGTAAGGTAAACACTAGAAATGTCTCTTGTCGACTGGAACCTTTTAGTGCCTAGCTGCGTGACCGAACGCCATGGCATTATTCGACATGAAATCTGAATACCGGGATTGCGCGGCATGGCATTAGAATGGTTGAAGAGAACAATATCTAGTAGAAACTTCTAATAAATGTTCTTACGTTTCAGGAATGTCACGGGACTATGATAGGCGAAGAGGAGGCAACGGTAGTGGTAGCAGCTCTAGTAAATTACGGATGGATACTAATGTATCCCAACCCAGACCGCACGGTGAAAATTCTGGGAAGAGGAGAGAGTTAGATAGTATGATGCGGAAAGCTCGTGAGTCTCAATCAAGTTATTGGAATAAAAAGCTTCTGGAGGTAGAGGAGCGAGACCCGAATCGTTGGAGGCACAGTGGATACAAAGAGTTGTATGTTGGAGGCACAGCAAGCGGAGAACCCAGCAGAGGACATCCTCGCAGTCCAAGAAGTCCTAGACCTAGGAGTCCCCATAGTCCGAGACCGCGCAGTCCGCGAACCAGAAGTCCACGTTCACCCCGCGATAGATCGCATACCAGGGGAAGACCGGCACGAAGTCCAAGTACAGGCAGTACTTGTTCCGATAGATCGTGTAGCGTTTGCTCGCCGAAAGAACGGCGCCGCATTGCCCAACCCTCTCATTCGCGTTCAAGATCGCTCACACCGGTTCGAGCTCGAGCACACACGAAAGAAATAGTACCATCGAGTTCCCGAGTAATACCGGCTCGTACTAGACCGCGATCACCTCCTTTACCACGTCCGCGTACACCCCCACCTACACCGCAACCTCCACCGCGTCACCAAAAGGACTACAAAACGATTAAAGAGAAAGAAGCCAAAGTACGACGCAAAGAAAAGCATCATACTAGAATCCCAGAAGATCCACGTGTCCCAGATCCAATACCATTGGTAAAACATATTTTCGTTGATCTACATAATTACAAATTCTGCTTCTTATATACTAAGTATATAACAACGACCTTATCTAATAAGTAGACTGCGGATCTTTATGCGAAATCGAAGTTTTGCCGCATCGATTGCAAGGACCAGGACTACTCAAGTAGACATTTATTTCTTCCGTCAACAACAATTGTAATATGTTGACTTTAAGGTAATAGTATCCTCAAATTCTGCGATGCGTTCGTTATTTTGTTTTTCGTCTATTTTACTTTTCTCATAAATAGACGAGATCCGCAGTCTATTGATAAATTCTTTCTAGTTCTACAGAGATTTTGTTTTGTTTCCAATATATATAACTATTCAACTTGTGCAGATGCGCAAACCTGTAAAGGTAGAAAAAACACATTCAAGCCATGGAGCAACTCAGATGATCAGGCCTCCACCCGAATCCTCGCCTAGCGAAGACAGCGACAGCTCTTCAACTACATCGCACGTGGGTCCACCTAGAATGACGTTGTCGGAAAGGTACGATTACTAAATATATATTTCGTTTTTTTTCGTTTTCTTTCATTTTTGTGAAGTAACAAAGAGAACGAGAGGATAATAAAAATGTAAAACGATCTTATAGATTCGGCAAAATGGCACAATGGAGCGTAGATCGCCGAGACATGGAGAATATGCGCATCACGAAGGACGGGGAAAATGCTATGAAAGTTGAAATAGAAGGTGAAGAGAGAATTGCAAGATTGGGGTATGATTCTCCGCCGCCAGGACACTACCCTGAATCGCTGCTAGCACAAGGACCAAGAGGTCTTGAATGTTGGGACGACGTTCGTGTCAGATATGATTATTACAAAGCAAGAGGATATCTTCGAGACCTTACATTGGACGACTACATAAAGTGGGAAGAATGGTGGTATAAATATCAAGAATGGTTAGAAAGAGAACGTTTTTACGAACAATGGGCCTCTTCAAACCGTCCTAGTGGAAGTCGTAAGAGACGCGGTAGACGTAACAACGCCGCTCACTGAAACCTCAAAATCATTCGTAAACATTGTCATCAACAATACATACTGTAATATTTGTTGTGCTTAGAAAGTACTGCAGGTGTGCAAATGCTCTATACATACATGAATACACATAACTATACGATATACAAAACACACAAACATATATGTATATACGTATACGGTAAATGTGATAAATCCGGTGATTATGCATGCATAATAACAGGTTATTATACATAATCACCAATTTATTACATCTACCGTAACATACATATATGTATATATGTATAATAAAAAGTAATAAAAGTATGACTGTGTGCTGTAAAAACCACGTTCTCATCGGTTTATAAAGTAAAACTTGATATTCAAAATTTTTGCTTTTTCATTTTGTTCTTTTTCTTTTCATATTTCGTATACGCCAAAGCATGTGAAAGATATTCTCTCTACTGTCTATTTAAATGTTAAATATTAACCCGAAAAAAAGATGTATATTTACTTTGTGCTTCATCTTGACGCAACGTTTTTAATCTCAACAGATATCTGAAATTATAACATTTTGCTTTTTCTTTATTGAGTAAGAACGTATGTAGAGTGTAAAAGTCTCTTGATTATACTCGTACGAGAGGCGATGTAAAGATTATAGTATAAGGAAACAATAATAAATTGATTCTTTGTGAATAAATAGTATAAAGTAACAATACATACATGTACTTTACTAAACATAGTTTCATAGTATTTTATAATAAATGTGTTACTAATTTCATTTAACTCTCCGAATTCTGAATACTCCAATAATTGTTCTTGATTGGGCAGTGTATTTAAAATTATTCAGCGTTACTAAATTAAGTGCCCCGGTGCAATGAGTTTTCATCGCTTATTTCGTATAAAGTATAAATTCGTTATATTTTTGATTTCATACTTCAGAAAGGATCAATTCTTCATCGATTTTGATCACCTCAACAATTAGTAATAAATAATGATTGATGTGTAGAAGAAAATGTTTATATAAATTTATGTACAAGTTGTTAAACAATGCTTCTTATGTATGTACAATAGTAATAATAAGATATCATTGCACTGATAATCGCATTTCAAGTACGTAAAAAAGGGGGAGATTGATAAGTTACATAAGATATGAATTCTTTCAAGACGGGGTTAAAGGTTTATCATAAATTAAACGTGTATATAAAGAGGATGCGCGTAACTGTTGCATCAGTAACGTTTAAAGTTCGTAGTGAACACAATTCTACGTGGAGCCGTGGAGCAGAGGTATGATGGCTTCAAAAAAAATTGTTCGAAAAATAGTATCCTGTTCGTTGGCTCCAAATCCTGTTGGGCCGTACAAGTAAGCAGTGTAATATGTATATATACGTAAAACGTGTTATACGTGAATATTTTCAACCATTTAGTATTTATTGTTTACGCGTATTGTTGGCTATTGGTGTTTTTAATAATCTGCTACAAAAAATTTTACATGAACAGTCAAGCAGTACTCGTAGATCGTACTGTATACTTATCCGGAGTTCTTGGTATTGACATGAAAACTCT
Organism: Lasioglossum malachurum; assembly: GCA_028455605.1. Classification (NCBI taxonomy): domain Eukaryota; kingdom Metazoa; phylum Arthropoda; class Insecta; order Hymenoptera; family Halictidae; genus Lasioglossum; species Lasioglossum malachurum. Next base: position 32,544,931 of record CM052315.1, read on the forward strand.
GAAACTTGCTGATGGAGGTGCGGTTGCGGAAGCTCGTCAAGCACTGGTAAATATGGGACACATTTTGAAAGAAGCTGGATCAAGTTATGAAAAAGGTTATGCTTACTTACTGAATATATTGTATATTTTCAGAAACAAATTTCTGATTCATGGCTGAATTTGACTTTAAAAATTTCATTTTTTTTTTACAGTTGTTAAAACAACAGTCTTCTTAAACAATATTAATGATTTTACTGGAGTGAACGAAGTTTACAAAGAATGTAAGAAGAAACTTAATTCCATTGAATCTTAAAGCAGTTACTTATATATATTGTTTTCTTTTCTTGTAGTTTTCACACAAAACTTTCCAGCCCGTTCTACATATCAAGTTGGAAAATTACCTCTGGTTTGAACTAATTATATTATATTTTGTACAGTAAAATTTACCAAGTTTAATTATTGAAAATATTACAGGGAGCTCAAGTTGAAATTGAAGCAATTGCTGTTACCGGGGAAGTAGAAACAATTTAGATGCCATAAGACATTTATTTTACGAACGTGTTAAATAATTACATATTGTCGTATATGTATAACGTTAAAAAAAAATTTCAGTACTATGCTATGTAAATTTTTGTGTAGTATATCGATATATTATATTATTATTATATGTATATTATAACCCAGGATCCTAAATCAGACCTTGGAATTAATGCCTCGTCACGGCCGATTTTCGAAGGCTACGTGGCAGCCTTCGTTCTCGGAGCTCCTCAGGCGCGTGGCGCTTGGCGCGTATCATAGGTGTTATTCGTAGCGTATTGTAGCGGTAGCGTATTGGGGCGACACTCGTAAATATCAATAAATTTCCTCAATACCCATGCGGTACTATATTTTTAATATGTATGCGGTTTTTTTTGTCAATGGTATCGCTTGTATTTAGGCCTATTTCACTATATCGCACAATAGTTTCGGACAACACAAGTAGCAAATAAATTCGGAAGATAAACATTGAAAGTAGTGTTTAATTGTCTTTAATTTTAATTTTCTATTGTTTATTCACATCTCGATAATTAGATTTTTGCACAGGTTCAGACGTGCTTGGCAAATTGAAAAGATCTATGGGAAGGTTGAACGTATATCTGTTACGGTAAATGTAATAAATTGGTGATTATGTATAATAACCGCGGTTATTATGTATAATCACCGGATTAATCACATTTACCGTAACATATCTATTATTTATATTGTATATGTATATATGTATAGTCATTCCAGATATGAATAAAATTTTGACAATACAATTAAAAACTATTTTAAAAATTTATCTCTTTTCTGAGAGAGAGAGAATTCGTTCACCTACTCTGTTCCCTACATCTATATTGTCCAAAATTTTATCAAAATGAATAATGTGGAAATCTATTGACACATACTGAGGATAGCCTGGAGCTCTGAACTCTCAAGTGCTGCAAGCTACAATCGTTCTCACCGCGAGATTGATAAATAGAGTGCGGATTTTTATGCAAAATAAAAAATGTTTGCATTGATTGTAGGGCACAGGAGCCAAATCAAACTTGTATTCTTCTTTTAATTATCCTATTAAGCTGAAGCGCTATTGGACATTGATGAAACTTAGGACATTGATGTCCTTAAATATTTCTAATGATGTCCACTGCTGTAAATTACATGTACCCATTTTTTTTTGTTTGGTCATAAATGCATAAAATCCGCAGTCTATCGATAAATATTGTCAAATTAATACTCTTTTTGATCCATGACAATCTTTCTCATTTCACTGGTAACACGGAACATTGGTCCATGTCCAGGTATTATAAAATCTGCAGTACTTATTACATATGATCTCCATTGTGATTGAAGCTTTTGTAATTTCACAGTTCCCAAATCTTTCCATATCGAAGGATTTAAAATATCTTCTTCTTTCTCGAACAGATCCCCTGCAAAATTTATTGCAACGCTCAAATGCAATTGTTAATCAAATGTAATTGTTAATCAATTTGAGAGAAAAAAACACCTGTTATGGCAAAGCAGGTAGATTTTCCAGACACATTGCTTCGAGCTAGTACCGTGACATCCTCAGCAGTATGTCCTGGAGTGGCTATGACTATAACCGATGGGCAAATTGCATATGCTGAATCTGTATTTAGAATAATTATGCATAAATGTTTTTTTTTATTACACACACAATAAAAAAAGTTTATTATAATTGTCAGAGTATGCACTTGAAAGGTATTACCATTTTCAAATTTTGTTTCGAAGAATATTTCTCCTCTATGAACACAAGTTCCAATCATATGTTCTGCATTTAGAAAGAGATTATTGTTGCCTATGTGATCTGCATGGCCATGAGTACAAACGACATAATCAATTTCATCGGGAGTAATGTTGTGTCTATTAAGAGCTGAAATAAAAACTATGTATGTACATATGTATTATAATATTTAGATGCTACAGAGAGACCACACCTTGTATGATTTTGTTTTTGTCCCAAGCTGTCATTGTATCAACAATCACATTTTTCGATGCTTTTATTAATGTACAAGAACAATTTGCTTTTATTGCTCCATCTTCAAGTTTTGTAGAATAACCATCATACAACACATAAACTTCACACATTTCTGGAATCTAAATAAATAGAATAATAAACGTGAAGACACGAACTTTTGAATTTGTTCGTCATTTTTCTCATGTACATATATGTATATCAACTTCAATGTTAATCAAATTCAAACTATTTGACTTCAGTTGAACTTAAATATATGTGGTATGTTTGTTACCTGAAGAAATTTGCAGCCTTTGTCTGACAATAAGAGGTTATACTCAGTTATACTTTCAATGTTTACATATTTACATGTTGGATCGCGAAACATTCGGTCTTGTTGTTTAGATTAATTAAAAGTTGAAGGAGGTAAATGTAGAAGATATATTTATATATATATATATATATAAAATGAAATTGGTAAGTACGATTATCATAATACTTTAGTACGTTGATTGTGTATAATACGAGATATAAAATACTTTTCGTAATGCCCGTTGTTATAACCTTAATGTATATAAATATTATTAATCTTTATTGCCAGTATTGTTTATGATAGTCGGTTTTTACAAGAACTTCTTTCTTCCACAGTACTGTTTATCAAGCGAACCGACAAAACCATGTTTGGTGTTAAGTTTCAAGGGCATTACATTAATGTTAGACTGCGGTTTGAATATGCAGTCCGTATTACATTTTATGCCGATGCCTTTGGTGCCTAGTTCCAAATTCAATTCTTTGGCATCCTGGCTTCCTCGTGATAATCATCAAGACTGGCAGATAGAAGGGGTTTGGATATTTACATGTTATAACGCTAGGTTTACGTAGCACTAAAAGCGACCCCATTTTACATTACTTTATAAAATTAACGAGAATGTGCTCTATTCCAATTATTAGCCATTCTTTTTTTATAGTATGTTTGTACTAAAGAAATAAATTTGTAGAATAATTGATTATCTGAATAATTCGGAATTAAAAATATTGGAACACACGTCATTTCGATGTTTCCCATAAACCCAGTGCTAATTAACAAAAAATGAGACATCTTTAATAAGATTTGACCATTCAATTTTTAGGAGTTAAAAGAATGTTGCGGCAGAGTATTCGTAGACTCGACTCCCGAATTTTCTCCGCCACTGGAGAAAATCATAGACTTTTCAGAAATTGATGCTATCTTGATATCAAACTATACCTGCATGTTGGCTCTACCATTTATAACAGAGGACACTGGTTTCAAAGGCATTGTATATGCCACAGAACCAACGCTACAAATTGGACGATTTTTCATGGAAGAATTAGTAGAATTTATTGAACAAACACCTAGGGCAACATTAGCTAAACATTGGAAGGAGATGTTACATGTTTTGCCTCCTCCGTTAGCCGATGCTCTTAAACCAAAATCTTGGAAACACGTGTACTCGATGGCAGCAGTTAATAACGCTTTATCGTACATCCAAACAGTTGGATACGATCAGAAATTAGTAAGTAAATAGAACAAAATGATTAGTAGACAGCGGATTTGATGCATTTATGAGAAAAATGAGTAGGTGTAATTTAAAAAAGTAAAGCTACTAGAAAAATTTAAAAATACCGTTACATTATTTTCAATCTATTCAACCTATTAAGAAAGAAAATAAACTTCCAGTTTGCTTCAGTTTGTTGCGATTCAGGTATAAAGTTTTTATTTTGCATAAACTATCCGCTGTCTAATGATTAGTTTCAGGTAGATCTTTATCGAGTCTTTACAGGATATATATGGTGCGTTAACAGTTACCCCCATAAGTTCTGGATACTGTTTGGGTAGTAGCAACTGGTTGATATCCTGTGATCATGAGAAAGTTGCATTTGTAAGCGGGTCGTCAACATTGACAACGCATCCACGACCTATGGAGCAGGCTACGTTAAAACATGCCAACCTATTAATATTGACAGGCTTAACTCAAACGCCTACCGCTAATCCAGATACCATGCTCGGGGAACTTTGTATGACTGTTGGTACGTAACAGAAGTCCGATTTTGACGAGTAGTTAACGACCTTGCAAAGAGGTATAAAATGTCCTGAAAGATAATCTTCAAGAAAGAAATCCTCAAATTCTTCTAATGTCTTTCCAATTTTCTATTAGACATATTAATTTTTGTAACGAGCGCATATACAATCTGTATTCTCATCGAATACATACAATGTTTCAGCAATGACACTGAGAGCCGGCGGGTGCGTACTGATACCCTGTTACCCCTCTGGTGTTGTGTACGATTTATTCGAATGCCTCAGTACCCACTTGGATAAGTCGGGATTCTCACAAGTCCCTTTATTTTTTATATCACCAGTAGCTGAATCTTCTTTGGCATACTCGAATATATTAGCTGAATGGTATGTTTCAGATATATCATATCCTATTACATAAGAATACATACCACAGATACAGATGTCTACATGATTTTGTTTAAATTTTATTTTAGGCTGTCGACAAATAAACAAAACAAAGTTTATCTTCCTGAAGAACCATTTCCTCATGCATTCCTTGTTAAAAATGCCAGATTAAAACATTTTACATCCACGTATGCAGAGGGCTTTAGTTCTGATTATAGACAACCTTGCGTTGTCTTCTGTGGCCATCCTAGTCTTAGATTTGGAGATGCAGTTCATTTTGTTCAGTTGTGGAGTAATAATCCACTACATACGATCATTTTTACAGGTATACATATATTTTATACGATAATATATATTACGTGTTTCTGTAATATTATATCATATCAATTATAAATTAATCAATGATTATCTCAGAACCAGATTTTCCGTATCTGGATGCACTAGCACCATTCCAGCCTTTAGCTATGAAAGCAGTACATTGCCCGATAGACACGTCCCTTAATTTTACTCAGGCTAATAAATTAATTAGAGATTTAAAACCAGAACATTTGGTGATACCCGAGTGCTATACGCAACCACCCATGACAGCACCGCATAGGACAGATCTTGTAATCGAACCAGTTGGAGTAAGTTTATATGTTTCAGTTTCAGTTTCAGTACAACTATATTCATATTTTCTTTGTAAATTCTTTCGGGTATTGACTCTTGATCGATACATGTGTTTAAGGAGAAACCTTTAATTACCTTCAAACGAGGTGAAGTAATTAAATTACCTTTAAAAAGGAAAAAGGGACGAGTATTTATCGAACCTGAATTAGCTGGAAATATAGTTCCAAGTGAAATTCGACCAGGCTTGAGTCTCGCATCTATTACCGGCGAATTGGAAGTTAAAGACAACGTGTACACGATAAAGGTATAACGAGAATATTATTCGGGTCAATTCGGGATCGGGACGGGTTCTCGAATACTATATCGGGATTCCCGAGCATATCAGAGAATTCAACTCGTCCTGACATTAGGCTCTCGCACAGCTGTAGCGTTTATCAAATATAAATATATATAATAGTATGTTATAATGAAAAAAAAAAAAATAAAAATCGTTTATAGAGTATCGAAGACAGACCAACTGGAAAGCGTAAAGCCTCGTCTGGCTCACCTGCTCCGATCAAGGAAGAGGTTCTAAAAGAGAGGAAACACGAATACGGTAATGTGGACCCGCAAGAATTACTTCAGAAACTCAATCAAGAAGGCATCCAGGGAGCCAAGTTACAGCATAGTCCGACTGCTACCAGTATTCATTTGCAAGACGAAGATACTTTAATTCAAATAGGGGATAACTCGACACATATATTTTGTAATGGTGACCAGAAGATTAGAAAGCGATTAAGAGTTATTATAATGCAGTGCCTGAAACGATTTTAATAGAATAATCGAATAATGCCTAGTAACGATACTATTTTATATGATGTGACATTTTTATTATAATTTATTTTTCTACATCATTGGAATCTTTGTTCACTCGATACGCTCTAGAATGTATGTATGTTATGAACATCTCGTTAAGTAATAAGTATGTAATAAGCAATAGTTCGTTACATTTCGAGTTATTTACGACTACGTCCTGTACATAACAGACATCGTGTTATACATAATATCTACAAATCCACATATTAATAATGTAGCAGCATTAGATGTTTCACTTTATTCGTTACAATGTTTTATGCAATAGCATACATGTAAAACCAAATAGAGATTCTCTCTGAACGAAATTACAACATTCTTTAAAAAATGTATCTACCTCATCAGGAACACATTATTCATGGAAAAAACCTTGACTCTCAATCTCAATGTCATTTTATGACATCATTCTTTTCATTTAATGTACATACGCATTGTATATTATTAGTACAAAACTCTCCGAAACATATAGCTTAATATAGTGTCTTGTAATTCAATACTATTTTTCAAAAATATCTTGAAATACAAAAGCACAATAAAAAAAAAATGATTTCGCCTGTCTTTTTTCGAATGACTACTGTAGGTATTTAGGTATAATGCAATAAAGATGATGACTAAAAATCACTGCATTCTGAACGAGTACAAACTTTGTAATTCGACGTTTTGTGTGTTAATGAACGCTTGTGTGAATAATAGCTTGTATTGTATCAGTAGTTTTTGATTCATGAAACTTTACAAATCGTAAAAAGTTCATATTTTAATTTGGAACGCAAAAATATATTGCTATTCAGTTTTTATCTATTTTTAGCAGCTTTTATGTTCAAGTCAGACAAAAAAAAGTGATCACAACTTGAAGTATGAAAAAAATATGTATATTGCAACTTTCATTTGTTTCCCCCCCTCTCTCTCTCTCTCTCTCTCTCTGTTATCGTCGTTGCGAATTGATTGTTCACTGTGTTATCAAGTTTTCGAACGTTAGTTAGTATAGCTTTTCGGATGAACACATCGCTTTCTTAGTTGCATTCAGAGTGCAGCGTTTCTATTTAAACCTAATTACCAGTTGCCAGGCCAATTGCTAAACCGGCTACAAAGGACGTGATGAAAAAATGGAATTCTTTAGGTTTGAAAGTAGTGTCACCAGTAACAGAGTGGTACCAACGTCGTGTACGAGACTCCCCGTTTTTCAACAATTGTTCAGCCTTATCTAACTTTTTATCAACGTATCTCTCGACCTGAAACAGTAAACTCTTTTACTAAATAAGACTATCTACCACTACGATTTACACGTTGTATCGTGTAAATATATTTTTAGTACATATGTATTCCATACAAATTTACACAAAGGACTGCCAAATAAATAATAAATTTCATAAGATGAAAATAAAAAAATGTAGATAAACTTTATATTGTTTTGTTTATTTTGAGATATAACTTACTTAGGTCTTTTTACAATACTCTGTAATTTATTTCAAACCACTGTTTTAGAAGAATCAGTGCATAAATTTGTATATACATGTTACGCATAACAACCAAGTGTTTCCGACATAAAATATATAAAATTTTCTGAATGCATGTGTGCAATTTTATAGAAAGCATTAGGCTTTAATAACATATACGTCAAACATGAAACATCAAACATCATACCACAATTGTTTGTATCGCTTATATATTAAAAATGGAACACTATTCGTTGCTGAAGATTTAAATAGTCTTATGAATGCAATGGATAAGCATTTTATCTTCTCTATTCAAGCATCAGCAGAAACAAAAGTTATAACTAATATACAATGCTGATATCACAAAAGTAATAAATATACACTGTTGTTTGCTTGTATTTTAATAAAAAATAAAGCATATTTTCATTCAGGATGCTAAACCAATTATGAAACCACCAATAAAACTGGTTGCCACAATAGAATTGATCCTACACCATCTTCCTACCTATAAATAATGTAAATATTTTGTTAGAAATATTAGTCTGCCAGTCGCAAAAGCAAACACAAAGAAAATGATACTTGTGAATTTACCTTGTCTAATAGTTTAGGTCCTTCGCCGGTAACTTTTTCTTCTACCTTGTCTGATATTTTCTCAGCCTTCTTCTGGATTTTATCCCAGTTAATTTTTATGTACCCTTGGTGGGCTGCTATTTGCAACATTATAATACCGCCGCCGAATGCCAGAGCAGCCATTTTCCCAACTTTCATTGTCATAAAGCCAGTCGCCCTATGTATATGGAATTTTCAGATAGAACTGAATGAATTCTATCAATATTTTGTATTATATTTATTCATTATCATATTATATTAGAACAAAAGATTTCTGTGAAATAATGTATCTAATTCATTGTACATAAGTACAGTTCTTACCATCCTGACGTTGTGCCAATAATGATCTGTTTAGTAGCAGACGTTTTGCTAACATCCCCCAAAATTTTCTCAATCATGCTCTTTGCTTCATCAGAAATATTGATTTCTTCTATGTTTGCATCATCTTTGCTTTTTTTAGATACAGTACGACTCATTTTAAGACTGAAATTAGAGTACGAAACAAAAGATGTTCAATCAAATAGGAAACTATTTAAACTAAATAAATACATATGTATGTATTCATTCTTTTTATGCATTTTTTTCAATCTTCTAATATTATCACACATTATTCTTTCTGTCACGACTGTCACGAGTTACTGTGAAAAGGATAAATCAAAAACGCCATTTTTGCGTCTTTAAATAACAAAGTATCAGGAAGTCATTCTTCGGGTATTCGTCAGAACGAAAATATATCGATGATTACATAGCATTGCCAAGAATTTACGGTAGTACGTACGGTTCTATCACATAAATCTGATATTTGGAGGTCGACTGTTTAAGGCCGTGAAATATGCGCGTCATTCGCCGAACAAGAATAATGGTTTTTCGAAAATAAGTCGAGAAACGAAAATCGGCTACCGTTTTAATAATTTTGTTGCTCTCGACCGTAGGGCATCCTTGTTCAGTTTAGCCATATTAAATTTCAGTCGTGTTAAAAAATTATGTAACGTCCCATAATAGTTAGTATTTACACGTGTAAAGCTCACCTAATCTTTAAATCACCAAAGTATATCGATAAAACTAATGGCTTTGTGCTCTCGAACTGTTCTGACAGTTCGAGTCCTCCGGTTCTCCGGTGTCGGTGTCTTCGAGCAAATCGTTTCCGGGAACATAAAGACGTCGCGTTAACGGAACTACTGCTAAACCGTCGACAAAGAGAGTATTGTTGTTAGATTGGATAGTTCCAGTTCCAAAGCAAAATTTCATAGTTCTTGCATAAGATAACGAACAACGATGTCGACTATACACGCATGTATACATACATATATGTAACAAACAACTTCTAGCAAAATTGACATAATTCAATTGTTTGGAGCAATCCTATAGTGACATTTACATTATTGCTGTTGATTTTTTTTTATAAAGAAACAAATAAAGATTTCAAACAATATTTCTAATATTGATAATTTATAATACATGATGTCCATATTGTCTGTTAATTGTATTCATTATTAATATGGAGGTGAGTGTTGTACTCGATATATTTCTCGTAATTCTTCAGATTTCCTGTTACACCTTACACCCCGTGGTTCCTCCACTCATCTCTCATCGATATTGAGATGTTTCGAGTTTCAATTCAGCGTAATGAATTTAAATTCTCGCGCCATTTTGGGACGTGGCAGGAAGACTTGTTCTATGCTGCCGGAATTACAAGTCGATGTAAGCGGTTGTAATGGTCTTCCGTCGCGTGATTCGCCTGGATTCGCCATCCTGGTTTAACCTGATCGCCGCTTTTAAAAACTTATTGTCCTAATGAGGTGACGAGGAGTTGTTGAGGGCGCGAACTGAAGAAATCACTCGGATTTTCGTGCAAAGCGGCCTGTTCTGTGTGCAAACATGTGTCCCTCCTGTTTCTAATGAATCTGTTTACCGTGTGTGAAAATGGCCCAGGAGACTGACGATATCAACCTGACTCCTCAAGAATTACAGATACTATCTGAATTAGACAGGTGATCTTGACGTAAACAAAGCTCTCAATCAAAATACATGCGCTGGTTCTAGAATCTTTCATTTGCCCATCGTGTTTTCATCGTGTACTAAATACACGGCATATAACCTAAAAGGCTATTTGACAGAATAGGCGCGCAATTCGATCAGTTTATTTAGACGTGCGTGCAACCTACTGACATCCTTTCCACTTTCCACGCGTCCGATTCTACTACATTCGGTTGTTTTATAGTTGTATTTTTATGGATTTTAATCGTTCAACAGTCGTTCCTCCATCAAGAATGAATGCGTTTACACGAAGATTCCTTTCAGCAAACAGAAAACTAAAAATATTTACGAGTGTCAAATGCAGAATGTATTTCGCTGTTTTCTAGCGTGCAAATACACAATGTGTCACTTAAAATATGTTACGATTACAACAAAAGTAAACGAAACACGAGTTCCTTTATACGAGCGACACTCGTGTCTACTTGAATAAATGTATAGACTAATGTACACGCGTGTTCTTTTTTTGTTCGGTGGGAGCACAGTCGGCAGTTTGGATTCTTGAAACTGAATTCACCGGAGCAAACCAAGAAGAAAGCTTTAGTTGTTCGTGCAATCAAATATCTAGAAAGGATGTTGGTTCAAGCGCAAGCTGAAAAGCAACGGAGAAAAGCGGATAGTACGAAAATGAATCTTGACGAGCTAAAAGAAGAGGAAGAGGATAAAGGGATCAGTATAGATCCTAAAACATACTGCAAACTAGGACATTTCCATTTACTTTTAGAAGATTATAGTAAAGGTAATTAATCGTGTTTGTATAAAACATTCAATATTACTTTGGCTATAATGTTGATTCTGACATATTCTCTATTTTTGTCTTTTCAGCCATGTCTGCATATCAGAAATTTTATTCCCTCAAAGGGGATTATTGGAAAGATGCCTCATTTTTATATGGACAAGGCCTCGTCTACTATCATTTCAATGCTTTTCAATGGTGAGTCGCTATAAAAATCTACTTCCCACTACATACAGTGTGCACGATCTTCTTCTTATCTATATATAATATTGTAATTTTAAGTTTCTTTATTATTACATTTATGAAAATCCCAGAAAATAGCAGCAACATGCAAAAATCTTTATAATATTAGGTTCCAAATGAAATTATAGACTTTAATCTATCAATCACTAATGAATCTCCAACTAATATTCTATCTGTTTGCTGTTTAAAAGAAAACGTAGAATATCAATCGGATAGACCAAGGCTATTTTCGCCTTGCAAAAATGAGAGATAAAAGTAGGTGAGAGAGAGACAGAGATAGAACTAAAGAAAAATGTTGTAATCTCTCATGAGAGTTGTTCGCCTTGAAAAGGGGGCGTCGGCTCCTTGGATGGTGTACACACAGGGTTCATCGTTCTGATCCTGTATTCAGTATTCTCTATTTTTTAATTTCGCGCAAAATTCTGTAGGTAATTTTACCCTATGCTGCCGGTAAGGTAGAGCGTTGAATGTCGGTAAAGTAGTATAACGGTTACGATGTTGATCGATCGGGCTAGCGGGTTAGTACCTAAGCTGGATCATGGATGGCTTTGATTTCCACAATTGATGCTCCACGAAAGGTGCCTACGTGCCGAGCTGCCATGGAGATATGGCGACTAGGAAAGATGTAAAGGGATGGGAGGGGGATGGGGAGATAATAGGCCAAATACGCATCTGTTTCAACGACCGAAATGGTAATTTAGATATGCCACAGAAACGTTACAATTACGGGAATAGAATATGCCGTGCGTACGCGGCAGCTCGGGAAATCAAAGCGCCCGTAATTTTGACAGACTCTAGCCTTGCAGAAACAATTTTCGTCAATACGTCAGAATCGAGTCTGTCTAAAATTATAAGTAGAGACTACATACATAATTGTGAGATTGATGTTACGAGGCATGAGAAGCTACTTCGAGGGTATTTTCTTCGCAATTGCACGTCGTTAAAGTCATCTCTGTGACGAATATCGATCATAATGCGTCTCAACTGCCATAATAAAGCTGTTCAGGAAATCTAATATAACCTTAATCGACGTCAGTGATGTACAGATATGGGCTTGAATTCCGTTATGCGCGATCCTATGCGAATAATATGACGCACGGCTAGATGGTGAAATTCGAAGATCGGACCGTTCTCATTAATTCTTGATTAGCAGCTTCGAAATAGCCGGGAATATCACGGCTCCGTCGAATATCACATAATGCGGTTACGTTCGTCATTTTGGATTAGCGTCGTGTCAGTGACCAGGTCAAATGTTCGATACTCATATTCTAACAATATCTTCATGTCGCGGAGACGTGCCTCGTAAAATAGATTAATTACATTCTGGACAGGGGGGGGGGGGGCTGATTCGAATTGGAAACGAATCTCAATTTCTTCCCATTTCGTGTCTATTCTAATTCTCGCATGGAAATGATCTTCGAACTCTATGTACATACATATATTAATAAAATGATTGACTCTTAGGACATCTATTTCGCCAAAATACATACATATAATACTCTGCTAGAATATCGTTGTGTCGTTGTTGCTTTGTAACAATTGTATAGCTATGATTCGGTTTAGTCTGATCGCATATCGAGAAGTCTTGTTTAAGGGACGAGATAGATTTTTGGTTGCATTATCAGTTACCTTTATTCCATAATGCGATTTGATGTAAGCACATTACCGACGTTGTTACCGTTGACTTGACGTTTCCTGTCAGGCAATCGGCATTGTAGACGGTCAGGAGTGGGAATATCGATTTCCTGTTCCAACCCTCCTTAACTTGCGAGAGCAAGATTCCTATGGAACGAATCTCGCAGGAAATACATCTTTTCGGTCTTTTGACATTCCACTCGACTACGATACCGAATAAACGTTATCAATTTCGTTAATTACCGTCTTCTCGCGTTATCTCCCCATGTAAAAATTGTCGTGAGACATTGACGAACTAAATTAGCCAGGTATGTACAAACTTCAAAGAGATATGATTAGACTGCGGATTTGATGGATTTATAACAAGATTGAGTTGCTGAAATTTAGAAGAGTAGGAAAATTAAACAAATTTTAGAATGCCAACATTTTATTTTCAAGGTATTAAAACGATTCTATTGTTCGCAGTTGATGGAACAGATTTTTCTTTTACATAAAGATCCGCTATCTATACAGTATAAGTCAAGTTCAAACTGATATTTCACGTTCGAATACTTTGTTGGATAATTAATTTCGAAGTTTAGAAAACATGCGCCTACTGAAAAAGATATTGTAATGTTTCATGGCCGAATAATTTTGTCTAAAGCTTCGAAGCCATGCAATCCAAGTGACGTATATCCAAGGCTGCCCTAAGTGTTTTATTTTTCGTACGTGTAGGTAATGTTGGTAACTTCGAAACGCTAAATTTTCAACAGTAATCTAAAGGCTATAAAAGCGTTGACGCTGTTCAGTCGTCTCGCTATTTATAAGGTACAATTATAATTCTATTGTTTTGGCGTTGAACGTGTGCTTCGTCTTTATATTGGCGAATAAACCGCAGATTTATCGAGCGGATGAAATTGAATGGAAGATCGTCTCGTTGCGGATGCGCGAGAGGCGGTTTTCATCGATATATTGTACATACATACATATTAGGTGTCAGAGCGTTCGTGCAGGTGCGCTTATTTACTAGGAAGTACATAACAGCAATTATTCGATATGGGTTACTCGAGAGAAAAGACAGGATTACGTACGTATGTACACTGGCTTGCTACCTTGTCTGTCGTCGATCATCTCTCGAGTCCGTGCTTGTCAAAAGAGGATTATGTATGTAGGGAGAATTCACATAAACGTTACTTTTCATTTCTAGCTACCTTTCCTAATTTTTCAGCTGCCATCGAGTGTTGTATGGTCGTAAGGAAAAATGATTTGATTCGGTAGTTATACTCTTGCATGAAGATCTATAGATTACGTATACAATATGTATAAACAGGGAAATGTTTTTGAAGGATCAAAAATTCGAAACGCTAAAGAATATTTGATTTACGTAGTCGGCAGAAACTATTCCTATTTGAGCCAAGACCTCGTGAAAGTTTCCCCATTTTTCGAGGCTCTGTGGTTGGAAGCCCTATTGAAATTGGGCACATTAATTGCGTTCGCGTGATAGGTTATTCCATTGTAGCGTACGGCGTACGGCGTACGGCGTACGGCAAATGCTCCGCGAATGCGATAATTACGAGAATGGAGCTACGGTTCGTTGACTAAACATTAACTCGAAAGAGAAAATGGATCAGCGCATGCCACCGTCATTATTTGTTTACTCGTCGGGCGTGGTAATCAAATCAAACATTCTAGAATATTAATGCTTCGTGTACACTTAACTGTATGTAGCAGTATGTATTGATTTTGAGAACTGAAATGACCCTTCGGCTCATAATGAGACGTTGAGAGCCACTGCGGGCGTTTAGCAAACGAGGGCGTTCGAAGCGCAACAGGATTATGTTTCAATTCGCGGAACTGTTAACGCGAAAATGAGTTTCGCGTTGTGGAACAAGCAAAGCTGTTGGAGGAGATGGCAGATTGATATCTACATACATAGGTACATATTGTGTTTTTCGAGTCCCTTGCCGCTTGTCGCACGGGGAGGCGCGCTGCGGCTCGGCGCGGCATGGCAAATGGCAACTGGCAACTGGCAACTGGCAACCCCTTCTTTCGGTCAGCGAACCTTTTTTTCGCCAACTTTTCACCCCCATGGGCCACGGACCCGTTCTATGGAGACGAAATCTCCCCAAGGGTGATTCACGTGACGCGCGTCACTCGTCAGTTTGTAATCTCTCGAACTTGCGCGCGTATTGTCTATTGTATCGGTGCCTGCAATATTTATAGCGGGCCCTGCGGTAAATACATATTATGCAGTCGTCCGGCACTCGGCATTCTGTACGCGCCGCTGTTCTGCAATATCGATCATCTCGGTCTGTGTTTCGATATGTACCGGCTAGCTAAGCAGCCGTGTAAATACTAATATGTATACATATATGTATTAGCTTGGCGGGAAACAAATGACCCATCGCCGATCTTCCGCATTTACGCGCCGCGATTCCAATGTGATTTTCACGCAGTGTTGCCAGATGGGGGGAAAGCAACGATATATGATGTACCCTCTCTCTGGTGACCAGAGCGCGACGGGGCATTACGCAACGTGTCGGTGGAATAGGGAAGGTGAATAGTGGAAGGGGAAAAGGAGGAGAGATCTCCGAGAATTTGGGTACCGTTTCGTACCCCATATGGCATCACTGTTTTCACGCGTCGCGCGTCGATCGAAACAACCGTCGCTGACGTACGCACGGTTTTCCCCATTGAGGTTTCGTTACTTCCGGTTTTCCTGTAAAGCTCAGTTCGTTAGCACATTCGTTACTAGCGTCATAGATGTGTGACAAATTATTTTAGTGTATTATTATTCTTTTATATTAAAATATGCAACAAGAAAAATCCTGCACTCATTAATAGTTACAGTTTGTTCCTCATTTACTTGATCGTAAGTAATAAGTTCATTCAAAGCTCATAACGGTAACGAAAATCTATAGGCCCTCTTAAGAAAGGGATTACAAACTTTGTGTAAAAAATATTGGTCAATGCATGTATAGAAGACGCCGCGCCGCGCAGCTGTAACGGATTCATGCAAACGCATCCTTTTATTTGCTGCTCGCAGGGATTTATAAAAGACGTTCGAAATTATACGTGGTTTTTGTTTGGAGTTTATAAATGATTCATTATTGATCAATATTAACAGTACCGACGGTTTAGAAAATATTCGTTTCCCACGTTTCCCACGTGGTTAGAAACAAAGTAAACGGTAATAGTTTGTCGGATTTTTGTACGACGTGTCTACGAGGGAAGAATTGTTACGATTCTCGTTCCGATGCGTAACTATACGTATCCGAACGGCCGAGCACGTGCGTAGAAGGAGAAGCAGTAAAATCGATCGTCCGCAACGCATCTCTACGCGTTGCACGTGACTCAACGGCACTCTTCCATGGCGGACAAATGTCCCGGCCCCGCGGCCCCGCGGCCCCGCGGCCCGGCTGCTGCTTCGACGAGCGTCGGCCGCTCGGCGCGGCTGCCTAAACGCGGTCCTGGACAGGAAACAATTCTTTCGGTCAACTCCCTCGAAACAGTCCTGTCATCGAGTCATTAATCTATCTGGCTTAAAATCTAGTCAGACGAAAAACAGATAGAATTTTAGGTTTAGGTGGTACGCCAATGATACACGTGGGCAATTATTAAAGTCGATACGACTATGTAAATTATTCGATCAGTGCACAAGTTTGTGTCCGACTTCGCATTAAAATACAACGAGGAATCCGAGCACAAACTTTTGCGCTGACCTAATATATTTATTTGCGAATACTCGCGTTTCTTTACTGTGCTTACCTAGATCAAGATTTATTGCGGAATTTATATCTTTATACAGCTGAAATTCTGCTGAGGTCATAGGGGACTCCGATATACATATATCATCGCAGGATATTTTTTGATTTTACAGATGTTATCATAATTCTCTGGGGATTTAGACCTTCTGATCTTTCTTAAAAGCTATCCTCAAATTGTAGGAAGTAGACACGGTAGACAGTATAATGTACATATATAATGATACATAGATACTTGTATGGTACAGTGCACAGTGCACAGTGCACATGCGTCATTCCTAAGAAACCAGTATGTATGTGCTCGATTCGACCTCTGTATAAAACATACAGGTCGTTTCAACGCTACCGCAAAGTGCAACGATAAATAATGATCGTGTGCTGCTTAAAATCGAATCGGCCTGGCCGCCCTGTAGACTCGCAGCAGTGCGATGCTTTCGTCGCCTCGGGGAACGGGGAACGGGGAACGGGGAACGGGGAACGCCGCGTCGCTCCGCGCCGGGGCTCGGTTAAAAAATGACGGGGAGGCAATGCACGCACGTAAAATTCAGAGACGAGACAAGGGGGCAATTAATTAGAATACTTATCTCCCTGCTGGAAGCCGTGTATTCGAAGGCCGGGGAATTAAACCAAGGAAGTGGTCCCTTAGCAATCGGCGTCTCGCAATTATTCGCCGGCTTATCGGGGACCGGGTGTAACGCTCTTCGGGTAGGCACCTTGCACGCGTGAGACTTTTCATGAGCCCCGGCGCCCGGCGCACGGCGCACGTGTACGTTGTCGCTCGAACGAAAGGAGTTGCAGTCGCACCTCCTGTTCACTTCACTCCACTTCGTTTTGCTCCGATCCGATCCGATCCGATCCGATCCGATCCGCGGGTACGCGCGAGCAAGCTGCATGCAAGCTCTGACCCAGATCGCACGATCGATATTCCCTGGCCCACATACGCTTCCTGAGATTAATATTTTTTCCACGCAAGCCCGGCGACGATGATTGATCCTTCGCTCCCTTTCCCCGACCGAAGTTTGCTCCGCGATGCACGCAGAGCACCCAGTAGCCCCTTCCGCTTGAAACCTCTTAAGGGCGCTGCACCACGGCCACCCGTCAATCGGCGGATCTCCAGGAAGGGGATCAAAATTGCCCTTGAACCGAATTAAACCACCAACGAACAGCTCGATACCTAAGATAAAAACGTGCTGCCAGTTTCAACGTTTCAACCCCGCGGCCGCGTTTCGACATGAAACTGTTGTTGCAGGAAAAAATCGCTTTGAGTAGCTCATGGCTAGACTGCGGATCTTTTGCATATACATATAGCGTGTGCCCGTTGTTAGAAACACACTACTATTATATGTCTACATATCACGTCACGCGAGAACGAGTAATACGATGGTAAGTGGAAATAAGTGGAAAAAAAAGAATTAGGCAAGTTGTAATCTTTTGCTTCGGTTGCACTATGTATGTAGTATGAGTCTCGCCGATACTCGACCCAGTGTCGCCAGATTAAGACTCTTCTCCCACTTTACCTTACCCTCATTTCCCGACGCGTCGCGACGGCGAGCCGGCGAGCATCCCCACGCTTCCGCCACGGCCCGGTCCCGGTCACGCGACGCGTACTCCCCTCAATTTCTCCCGGTTTCGTGACACCGACTCGACCCTCGAGCGTGTTTATCGCTTGACTGGGCCCAAAGGGGGATCCCGCAGCGGTGGGGATAAAGTTGTGACAGTTACGAAGAGAATATACTGTACATATAACAAAATCAGAGTTCGACACGTTACGAAGATAACCTAAGACTTAGATTCCCGAGTAGAAAACAGGAAGCCGGGTATCTGTGTCTCGCTTGAGATATGAGATGACGTCGGCAACACTTGACAGCGACATATGTATATCCGGGTACATACATACCATACATAGTATGGTTAGGTGGTTGGCAGAGAGTCCGCCGCGCCGCCTAAGCCGTGAAAGGGCTCAGGCTAGCACCGGATGCCGGTTAGTCCCCGAGTCCCCAGCCCTGTTCTCAGGCGGCTCTCTCGAGATTCCGACCCCGAAGCCCGAAGGCGGATCGTGTCGCTGCACCCGGCAAGAAGGCCGGCCCTGCGGATGCGTCAGGTGGATTGTGCAACGATCGGGGCAGCACGCCGTACTTGCGGGCGCGCAGGGCCCACTTGCAGTGGTGTATGCAAGCGAGCGTGTTACCGTAGGAGCCGCGGTGGGACAACGAGGACAACAACGTCGACAGCGAGACCGGCAGGGAGTCGTCTCTCGGTATTACTTCGCGGATCGTTCGGCGAGGTCATGGTCAGCCGGCGTGCTGAAACCGAGAGTCAACAAACTCTGCCAGCGAACTACCAAGCAGAGCCAGCCAGGCTAACCAACAGAGCGCCGCGCACTTATCCGACCGGACAGTTAACCAGCCCTGCCAAATCTAACCCTCTACCCGAGTCTCGGGTCCTTCGGGAACCCACCCACTCCTGGTGGATCCTTTCTGCTCCATTTCTCTCTCTCTCTCTCTCTCTCTCTCTCTCTCTCTCTCTCTCTCTCTCTCTCTCTCACCCTGAACTCCCTTTCTTTCTTTATCCTAGACGTTTCTTCCGGTTTTCTCGTTGGTTCTCGCGGTACTTCCTTGTTGCTAACGTTGAAATTCATTGATTCTTCAACAGCAACTTAAGGGGATAGTCACGTTTCGCAGGGTTGCACGTTTCTCATTTCTCGATAAGGCATGCGATGGGGTTTTTCAGTAGTGGAAAGCGTTGGATAAAAGATCAATCGAAAAATCCTATTTTTATGTTTACAAGGCGTAATTTGCATTATTCGGCAGCATGTAGCTGTCGCAGCTTTATTTTTCCGAATAATGCAAATTACGCCTCGTAAACGTAAAAGTAGGATATTTTGCAATCCTGGAAAAACCACCAGTCTACCCCCTTAAATCGTGAACCAAGAACTCACCCGTAATAACGTAATCTAATTATTTCGTTCAAGATTATTATGTAAAGAGATTTAAGATTCCTCTCAGTACAGAGGAGTTATTGAAAATCCTATTAATAGGCTTCCGATAGGTAGGTTTTCAATTAGTAAAGTGTTAGTGTCTATATGTATACTCAGTTTTTATTGATTTATATCTACTGAATACGTAAACCTTTTTCCTCTTCCATATATGTACATATGTACAGTCTTCGAGAAGATCAATGATGATAAAAATATAGATTTTGAACGTTAAACTCTCCTGAACACAGTGACCCAGTTCAAACTGTGTAGATATGCTTAAGGCTTAAACTGCCATTAAAACGAAACAACGCGACGCGACGCGACGTCTGAAATGCAGCAAACCGAGGCCAGTATGTATTTCTAAAAATAATGTTTCAGAAAATGATGAAAGTGCATCACACGGTACAGCGCGTTTCTGACATTCCAAATACGTGTTGAAAGCCGTTATTTATAGTCGGCTCGAATGGAAGACCACCCCAACCCGCCACGGGTTACAGTGAAATCATCGACACGAGTTACACAGCGGCTATTCTTACCGATAATATTGATCCACACTGGTTTTGAGTGGCGTACACGTTCGTTGATTCGCTTGCATCAGTGAGAATTGTGTAACGATAACGAGTGGATAGCCGGCGTACTTTGCCGGCTTGATCACGGAAGTGCGTTATATTGGGGCAACGTTGTTATTTGTCGACACGTTTCGCTACCAGCATCGCGTACTTCCGGTATCCATGATCCCGTGTTTTGCATAAACAAATTTGCATAATTATGCATTGTATTATATGTACATGTATTGAGGTTTATGGTTGCAACATGCTACAGAGCTATTCAAAAGTTGCTCGAATTTCGCGGTAATATTTTATGAACATGATTTTGATCACACGACGTGAACATTTCAAACAGAATCGATTAAATACGAATGTTATGTAAATAGGCATACAATCAACATAAAGTTCCTCGTCTCTTTGATCACATGATTCAGGATAAAAATCGTATGGCAAGGGGTTGATCAATCAGTCTTCCATAATTTTCATCGTTTCACAATATTTCAAAGTCTACGGTCCACGGCTGAGGATGTTTTAATTTAATAGATCTTTCGACAGTGATTTCAATGATGAAACAACGAATAAGATTTCCGGGTTGTCCATTTCCCATTGATAGCCCACTATCTCCCGGTACATATTTTATATCATAGCTGTACAGGGCCCTCGGCCGAACCGTGGCGTTTACGGAGTAGTTGATCATTCTTCGTTTTGCTATTCACACCGTCGCGCGACGCCTAATAAAGTCGGTAGTAATAAGTAATAATACAATCGCGGATTTTATGCTCGGCACCCTGTACACT
The DNA here is from genome assembly GCA_028455605.1 of Lasioglossum malachurum. Classification (NCBI taxonomy): domain Eukaryota; kingdom Metazoa; phylum Arthropoda; class Insecta; order Hymenoptera; family Halictidae; genus Lasioglossum; species Lasioglossum malachurum. Next base: position 32,566,045 of record CM052315.1, read on the forward strand.
CCTCTGGCATCGCGGACGCCGCGCAGCGCCGAGACCTCGGCAACACCTCGAGTTTCATCACAGTGTTGCTCGAGTGATTTTCTCACGACGCTATAGGGCGGACGCGAGGAAGAAAGAGAGAGGGTAAGCGACGTGTGCGCGTGTGTGTGCGTGTGCGTGCGCGCGTGTGAGAGAGAGAGAGAGAGAGAGAGAGAGAGAGAGAGAGAGAAAGAAAGAAAGAAAGAGAACACAGACATAACTGTATTTTATTTATACAGACCCAGGTGAATAGCTTTTTTCCTCCAGGATATCGTCGGGAAAATGAGCTCTCGCTTGCATAACTCGTCAAGGCCACCGTGATGTTCGCGCGCGAGCTCATTTGCTGGTGTACACGCATACATACACGCATACAACCTCGCGGAACAATTTCTTGTTTCTGGCAACGTTGCGTTTATAATTAACGAGCGTCTAGTTTGAAAGTGCGGAGAGCGTTGCGTAACGCACAGAGAGCGCGCGGGCACATTCTCCGCTGTGTCGTCCCCGGCCCCCGCCCGGTGTGTTTACAAGCGCGTATCGACGACGCACACGTGCGCCGATTTTTACGCGCACGTGAGCCCCGTTTCGTGAACCAATTTTCATCCCTGGCGCACCGAGCGCGGTGTGTATGCAGCGTACGTGCATCGTCCGCGAAACACGCGGAAGTCGTAAAGAGTGCACACGACTGCGTCGTAATCGGCCGACTCCGAAACCCGAGGGAGCGATCCATCGATCGCCACGCGTTCGCGTCCTCTCGCGGACAGATTGCTGCCCTCGATCAGGAGATCAATGGACAAGCGAAAACGATCCTATTCTGGTTCACAAGTTGCAACTAGACTGCGGGTTTCATGCACTTGTGGCGGTAACGGTGAAATTTAAGACATCAGAGAGATTAAAGGAATTTCAGAATGTCCACATATACCGTCTCTGGTTTATATTAACCCTTCGCGGATGGAGATTTTTTAAAATATTAAAGAATATGTATATCTTCCTCAGAAAAGTAGATCATGTACGAAGATACGTACTACAACTGTAATAATTTATCATGTACGCAATTACATAATTTGTCTGTAACTTCATGAATTGAATTATATCATAGATAAACAGCATAGTCACGATGCCGTCAATGCGACGACATTCGTCCCTAAAGAGTTTTTGTTGATGAAATGAAGAAATTTGTGTGGCACTCCAGAGTTAGATTTTTTGAATTGTTTCGAAAGCTACCTAGGGAACAGAAAAGGGTATTGTAAAACGAAGTATGTAATCGTGTTCGGCGTATGAAATGAATGGGGAAGAATGATCGTAGGAACGTCCTGTATATCCGCGGCCGCAACGGCAGTGTTTATGTTCGCCGCGTGGATCACGTCACGTCGCGTCGCGTCGCGTCGCAGTCGGGTTTATCGGCATTGGTACCCCGTGACGTCGTGCCTCGCGGTGGCAGTGCCCTGGACAGGTCCGAGCCTCCGCGGCTCGTGACGTCATTGGGTAGCGGGGCGAGGCGTCAACGAATCGTGGGCTGCCACGTCATCGCCTGCCTCCGCTCTTCAACAACGGCGGAGACTGCGAGTCACGTGACGTCACCGGGGACGGCAGAGTCAGAGTCAGAGCCAGAGCCAGAGGAGAGCAGAGCAAAGCAGAGCAGAGCAGAGCAGAGCAGAGCGCAGCACGCCACGCGGAGTTGAACGACCCCACGGACCAAGTTCAATACACCGACGAGGAAAGACACGACCCGAGGACCCGCACGAGCCCGCGACCATAGTTCCTCCTCCGTTCGCTGTCGTTCCGTTCCGACCGTGTTCAGGCCGAAGGGAACGAACACGAACCATTCTTCCTTCTCCCGCGTTCAGACTCGGATGCGCTCGGCTCGTTTCGGCCAAGCTCGGATCCCTCGAATCCCGACGCTCCACTGTTTAGTACGTCGAATCCGGATCAACCCAGGTCCCAGGTCCCGGTAGCTCGCAGACATGGGGTGCACACCATCCTGATGACAAGCCGAATTTTTTGGTCCAACGTTCTTCAAGGGCCAAGCACATAAGATTGAACTGATCGTCGTATCTTCGAAATTATGCTGCTCATTCTGATAAAAATTAGAGGAAGCGGTTCTACTCTGTCATTAACAATCTGGTTTTGAAGGTCTTTCAAACTTTCTCTTCTGCAATGTCGAGACACTTCAAGTGTCTGGGACATTGAACTCGAAGACTGGGACTCTGAAGTGTCCGAAAATTCAGATCGTAGAGTCTTGGATTTAATCTTTAACAGCTTTAAAAATTCCTGTTCAGGAGTCTCGGAAGACTTCAAGTTTCAAGCCTTTGGGAACATTTATATCTTGTACTCTCTGAAGACTGGGGCTTTGAAGTGTCCGATAATACAAATTGCAGGCTCTTGGACGATCTAATCTCTGAGATCTTTTAAAATCCCCACTCCTGTGAAACTGAAAGTTTCAAGTTTCTGCAACTTCGAGGTCCTGTGGTCCTCGAAGTCTCGGACTTTGCAGTACCTAGAAATGCAGATTGCGCGGAGCCTCTGACAACCTAATATGTATTTCGCTTCTTCGAAACTTCCATTCCTGGAGACTCGCGTGTCCTGAAGTTTGATGTCTCGGAAAGTTTAAAGTCGTAGGGTCAAACCCGTGAAAGACAATGTTGATGCGCAACGTTGATACATGGGGCCTGATTGAATGGCGGCATTCGTGACAGCACCTTCCTCACAGATTACCCTAACATAATACATACTCGAACCCTTGGGTAGCATGGTGTGCTTACGAACGTCGGTCTCGACTCTCTGCTCTCTGCTCACCGAAACTAACTTGTACCGACTTGGACAGGCCTGCTCTATCAGTCGACAAGGTAACCAAACAAGATAGCACAACAGTGTGGCAACGTTGAACATGATAACACGCAACGTAGACTACGGGTAGCAAACCAGGTTACCCATATCCCACATCCGCAACAAGGCAGCCGTTTACTCGCATTTCTCTCTCAAATTCTGTTTTTCTACATTTCTTCTCTCGTTATTGTTCTTTCGACGATGTATGCAGTTTTTCTTGGGACCCCGTGAGAACATGTTTCGATCCTCATAGGGAGGGAGGGTGTATTCTACATTATTCAAGATGCTCGATTGCTCAACACCGGACGTACTCACCACTATTACGCAATTAATTTATCTAACAATTTCTTTGAATAGGTTTAAAAGATTGCAAAAGAAAAACTACATGCACCATTTTAACTTATCTAGTATTTACTTGAGATATGAAAACAACTTGTACAAAGATAAGTATGCATAACTGAATCAAACATTCAGATGACAATAAGTGGCTTTTTTCAACAGGACTATAAAAGAAGTTTCACAAATGTCTGTTAATCAGACATTAATAGACAGTAGACGGTAGTGACCGACTAATCTAAGGATCTTTATGTAAGATAAAAATTGTATGCATAAATTGCAATTTCAATATACATATTAAAAATAATATGTACACATGTACATATGTATAGACACTCTTAAGTTCTTTGAACCTATTTACTGAATTAAATTACAGCAACCCGTTCCAGCAACATCCGTAGTCTAGTCATTTCCTACGGCATTTCCACCATAAGAAATCTTTTAACCGGCATAATGTAATATATTTCTCTCTCTCTCTCTCTCTCTCTCTCTCTCTCTCTCTCTCTCTCATTTTTCTCTTTACATAAGATAATCTGTGAAGCAGGCAGGGCGATGACGGAGTCGGTTATTTGCTGGTGTTTCGCAATCCGGCCGAGATTTATTTATCGAGTGGTTTTCGCGCAGCAATCCAATTCCGATGCATTCGTCAGCCAGCGAGGCGCGTGCGAGCCGCTCGAAATCTTTGTCCTCCATTTGGGACGGGCGCATAAATGATTTCTTCGGCGTAGGCAAACAACATTCGCACAGGAGTCACTGACTCCCTCCCAGATGTAACGTCGCGACGACTAATTTTAACCTTCTCGGTTGCTAAAATGAATAAAAACAGACGGATCTCGATGCGCTTCGCTCGAAATAAAAGCGATTTTTTCGCGAAGGGATCGACTCGGAACATTTTCTGCGGGTTCGAATCCGCCAGATGTGCAAAAAATCTTCTGCGATCGAATGCGAGAATTGCAATTCAATATTTCTAGTGTGAAACGTTCGTGCAGCTGAGAGTATCAGCGCTTTATCTGACAATGAAACAGTAACTGATAACCACGATATTACGAGATTTCTTAATCGAGGTAAATAATTATCGCGAAGTTCGCGAGGAGCGAAGGTCTTCACTTGGAATTTTTATTTGTAGAATACTTGCCGCGCCGCGCCGCGCCGATGTTAAAAGGCCGTGTTGGTAGGTCTGCGCGCAGAAAATTGTGAAATTGCAAATAGGAAATAGCAATTTCCTATTAAAGCGCGCCCCGCTTTCCGCATTAATGCGAACGCGTAAGAAGAGTTAAGTACGCCGTAAGTGGCTCTCGGCGACTACATACATACACGTTTCCCAATTCAAGTATGAAAGATACCGTGAAAGTGAGTTTGCACGGACACTGTTACGAAGGAAATGCAGGCGTCTCGCAAACACGTGGTGAAACGAGTTGCGTGTTGCAGACACGTGGCTACGTGGCTAGGCGTCCGATAAGACCGGCCTAACGCGATCGTGCTCGCCACTTAGGCTAAGTAACTGGCCATTTTCTTCTGGGGCCATCCGTAAAAACTGCCTAGCAGAAGAACTGCAAAAAGGCGTATCGATTCGAAGAAATACTTAACACGCGATCTATCTAAAAGTCTACATTTACATTCTAGTTTACAGTCTAGTTTACATTCATGCATCGCAACAATACGTACCGAGCACAAACATAATATGTATTTGTTACGTACCACCGCGCACCGTTGCGTTGGTGGGATCATGAATTAACGAGCATTTGTTCAATCTGGTGGCAGCTATACCTACAGGATTGCAATCCGCCGGAAATGTGATGAAAATCGAGAACTTCTTATTAGAATTCCAGCTGTGCGTGTTAACGTTTGCGCAGTAAACTTCTGAAGTTAGTAGATAGTAGACAGTAGACAGTAGACAGTCCGCAACGACCTCAAACAGTGAAACATAACTCGAACAGATTAGATACATGCAGCCATTCTTGCGTTATCGAGAGATAAACCGGTACAATACATTGTCGTTTCGTGTTTCCCTTACGACTTTTCAATGAAACCTTCACAAGCGTGTGCCTATACATACTTATATTTGCGCTTTATGTTAGTTTGCCGGGACGATGTTAGTTTTTTTGAACTGCGCCACTGCGCCGCCGCGCCGGTCGATCGTTCGAAAGTTCAAAGGCCTTGTAATAATTGCGAGTGGTATACCGTACGTCGTACGTAATAACTTGAACAATTACTCGGGGAAATCAAGTTTCCTCGGATGTTTGCGGGTTGGTTCGCCAGCATAGACACGCGAGCGAGAAAACCGATTCGTTCCAGCCGACTTATCGATTCCGCTGAAAGTAACAGTGTTCTCGCGCGGACGGGGAAATTAGGGCAGATTAGGGGTCGGTTATTCGGCCTAAGCGGGACGACTGTCTCTTATCGTCTGACAATTCCGTGAGATACTAGAGCCGAGCGACTTTTTTTGTCCGCCAGGAAGCCCGACAATCGGCAGATAAATTCGCGATTCCCGTTCGAAAGCAGCGCCGAACCGACGCGACGCCTGCTCCCGCATTTGTCCTCCGTTGGAAATAATTAAATCGGGGTTTGAAGTCGTGCTCCCCTTGGCTCGAAAAGAAAGGAGGAACCGAGAGAACGGGATCACCCGGCGCGGCACCCCTGTGTGTATTTTGGTAACGAACCTCTCCGCTGGAATTTCCTTCTTTTTCGTGCCGGTGCATTTTCGCCGCGGCGCGCGCTGCGGCGGACGACACGAAAGACTCTTCCTGTTCTTGTCCCGGTTCGCGATGAAAATGTGAAACTCCCTAGAAAATTGCTTGTTTTTCGCGGCTTCCGCGACCGGATGTTAAAACTGCCAGCTTCCCTAGAGATTAAAAAATTTTCATTCCATTCTCGGAAACTTCCAGGCACATTCTTCTGTTATTCAACCGAACGTCAGTTCTTCGCGAAATATTACATCAGCGCAGAAAACGTCTCGCCGTTGTACACACTCGAGTACAATGTATTTTTTTTTAAATATTAACAGCTAATTTTACCAGCTACGTGTCTATTGTCGAACATTTCATCTAATTCGTACATCAAAACTCGATGTATTCTCTAGCAGAATCCTGAAGCCCATTAAGACGCGGAGCAAAGTGAAAAATGGAAAGCAAAGTGGTTTGGTTTCGCTACTTTGGCCAACGTATATTCGAAAGTGGCCGGTTTTCCGTTTCAAGCAGACCGGAAAGGAAATGTTCCGAAACCCCGGAAGTCAGCGTTGCCGTAGCCTTCGGGGATACATAGAGCGTATTGCACGTTGACGCGGTTCCAACGAACCCGTACCCGTCCGATTACTTAAGGGTTACGTATCGCGTGCGAGGTTTCACGCGTACTTTTTCCCCGATTAATTAGCCGGCCGTATAAAGCTGATATCTATGGAACCGCGCCATGGCCGCGGCGCGGCGCGGCGCGGTGTTACTTCATAGTGAAGTAACCAACTGGTGCTTGCTTTTATGCAACTAACCTTCGCCGCGTTATCTGTTTCCATTGGTCGCGGAGGTAGCGGCTCGTTACACGCGTTCGACCACTCTTAGATAGCGGATTATCGCATCCCCGGTATTTTTATAGCACCGTGCCGCGCGCCGGTCGACGGTCGCCTGTCTGCCAAAGAATCGCGAAAACTGCATTAGCAAACTAAAAATAAGCTTCCTCGGCTTCGACGTTTATTCCGCGATGAAGCCAGGTAACATTTTCTTATTCTATCCCGTTCCCGCTACTAGCACTGCGGAATTTCTTTTAAGAGAACTCCGACTTTTTACGAGTTATATCCGATCAAGAACATTTACGATAGTATCGTATAATTAAGTGCGTGCAGGAGGTTCAATTAAAATCACAAATTCATTTCAAGAATATCTTCTTGGGGTGTTATCATATTTTTTTGTATGTATATATTATATTTTTAGGGTCATCTCGCGCGCGCGCGCGGCAGACTGTGGGTTTTATGCATTTAAGACAAAGTGATTATCTATCTATAATTTCAGTCTACGTTATCAAGATTGGTGTTCGAAACGGTGCGCGGTGCGGTGGTGCGCAATGGTTGAGTTTTCACGTAGAATTCTGCGCACCTAGAGAGATCAATTTCGAAAGTAATTTCGGCAGGAACGCTTCCCACGGTTCGAGGGTTATTAAACGCGGCAGAAGGGTTCACTTACCCGGTGAGGTTCAGCGAAAACAAGAAGAAAAGTTTTGAGAATCACTGGGCAAGTTTCCTTGTGCAGGAGGAGTGTACGTGAAACGAGAAAAAGGAAGGAGAGAGGAAAGTGGCGTCGCGTGTGTGTATTTTAGTAACGAATGCCGAGGGAAAACGTGAGCTTCGAGGCGTGTTTGCACAGAGACACGATTTTTGGTGGTTCGGAAGAGTTTTCTCCGGCCTGTCCTGTGCAACGTCACTGAAAACACGCGAGAAACGTTCCACCCTTTTACCTTTACGTACGGCGCGGCGTACAGTTTTCAGTTTGCGCGACCGTATTTGCAGAGTCTTTATTTTCGCGTATCTAAAATATACGGGCGCGCTGATGAACCGTGAAACCATACATTCCAGAAATACGAGCATGCTATACCCACCAGACGAATTTATTTAGCTCTTCGAACCAACTTTCAGTACAATTCATATTACTTAAATTACTACAAAATTAAATAATTCCAATTCCAGAGAGAGAGAGAGAGAGAGATTCTTTTTTGTTCGCGAATGCTTTCATTCGATCAAAAATAGATCAGAATTTCGGTGTTCTCTAACTTTTCGAAGTACATAATGCAGATAAATTTGGTGTAGATTATTTTAGTGGCCACCGGAGTTACCTTTAAATAAACCGGATACTAACTAGATATATTTTTTCGGAGGTTCTCTCCCCCCCGGAGCATTCGAATAGAGTCTCGGACAGCTGTTCACTCCAAATTTGTATCCATCCGAAGCGCCGCGCCGTTTCTTTCCACATTTATATTTACGCATTCGAGCCGTGGACCTCCTTCTCGTTTTGCCTATATGTAACGACGAATCGCGTCCGTTTCCGCCTCCTCATCTGAAATGGTAATGGAGACTTTTAAATAGGATTTTCCGAATGCAGGAAACAACATCCTCTTGAAGAGCGGCGCGTAAACGTTCGCGTGTTTGCGCGCGCCGTGTCATACATGCACCCGATGATCTACATTTCTTTTATCGCGTTCTCCATGCAGACATTAACGGTACGCGTTGCGTGCGGGTCTCGTCGCACGTCAATGATCCGATACGCTTCAAACAATGCAACTGCATTAGTGAAACCGTGCAGAAATGAAATAGCCCGACAACAACTTGCGGGAAAACTGTTTTTACTTTTTATTTATTATTAATAAACGCTGTTCAAATACTACAAATTCTTTTACACTATTTATTTTATAATTGTGTCTTTACTGGGATACAATTATGTACATATTAAGTATTCTAACTACGGTCGGATCACAATTTTTCCCATCGAAATATTGAATACATTAAATCGCAATGGCGTTGAAAGTGATGTTAGCATGGAATATTTGTGAACAAGAAGCGATTGCTAAATCAAATGCAAGTCAAACCAGAAGATAATTTTCGACGTAATGTTTCGCGACAAGCAAGTCTTTCTTCCCGTCATTATCTTGGCACACGTTCGCGAGTCTAATCTCAACGTTTTAAACACCTAATCCACCCTTCTGTGGATACAAGGAACGAGTGGTCACAGAAACTGCATTCATCGTCGTCGCAGTCTTCCTTTCAAGAATCTCTGTTCCTTTTCCGAGGAAGGACGGAAGGACAGTTTCCTTTTGTTTCCCTCGCTCTGTTTCGAACCTATTTATACATAGTCATCTTTTGCAAGAAACGACTTGTTTCTCAAGTCTATATCTCGTACAATATAAATTCGTGTAAATACTGTACAGTATTATTTATCCAATGTATTTCAACGATTTTATACAATCAAAAACAAAGAAATAGTAATTGCAATTGTTAAACAGTTTTTTCGATTGAATTTATCATAGTAGGTGGTATGTATATGTTACGGTAAATGTAATATAGATTGGTGATTATATATTGTAGATATATAATATAACCGGCAAACTTAGTGGTGATCATATAGGTATAATAACCGGTTATTATGCATAATCACCGGATTAATCACATTTACCGTAACATATACAATATTTATAGTATGTTTTTGTCTGATTTTGGGAGTGCCGACTGCCGACAAGTTTCGAACGGCAAATTAGAGTCAGCCTGTACATTCGCAGAAACGACAAGATTTGGGGGAACACGTGGCATTCGCGAAACGTTACAGCCGTGCGCGGAGCCGTGCCAGATCGGAAACGTATAATCAGACAATTATGCTTATAATAATACCGGCGAATTCTTAGTAAAACCGCCTGCCGGAGTCCTATTTACCTAGGTGCCTTATGGGAAAGTTCTGCGGGCTGCGGTAGATCCCCACCGCGCCGCGCACCATCAGAAACTGACTTGCAATTTCGCTGACATGCTCGCTTCTTCGCTGCTCGTCCTACTGCCGCCAGGTAGACGCTTTTGTATACCTGGACGATCAGCGTTTATCGTTTATCGTAGTCGAATACAGAATCTCGAACAAAAATTCCCGTTCAATTTCGCGAATAGGTGTACCGGCAAATGTTTAGAAGAGATTTTAGGTTGGATCAAATTTTATTCGGGATTCTGCTTCAGAGTTTTAATTTTTTAAATTCTTCACGAAATTTCGCAGAGAAAATTTACTTTTAGTCGAAGCACCACTATCTTTGTCCATTATTCAGGGAAGCGTTTCGAAAATGGAGCTTAACCATTGTAGACACGCTTTAAATAAAATATGTCGAATACTATCTTGTCACTCTATCTACCGGAAACGTGTCGATAGAAAAATTCTTGACAAATTTTTCCTTTACGCAATAACACTAAATGAAGTTGTTACATGTTACATTACGTAGCTGACTTGTTGGTTTACAATTGAACTTGCTATTGCCGTTGAAGGACCCATTACAAAGTCCTTAGCCATGGAGGTAGACTTTGAATAATTATAATCGTCAGTAGATAATATGTTAAAGTCACTTTAGTCGGATAAAATATTTCATTTTTACCTGGTTGCCCACGAAATAGACCATTTATTATTCGAAACAGCGTTCCAGCTATCTCCGACCGCGGCGCGGCCCGGCCGGTTGGTTCGCCGAGAGAGCCGGGAGCCAGCCCATTAAAAGCTCCGCCGAAGTAAATAAATTTCTGTTCAGCTTCCACGTTTGCGAAAACGGTGCAAGTTGGAAGCTGCGAATCCGCAAAAACATCCGCGCGTTGCATGTGCAAGTTGCATTTTTGAAAAGGGTTTTTTTTCCGAGCGCGTTGCCCGACGACAAGCTATGTAAAAGCAGCAACCCGGCGCGGCGACCGAGCTCTCGCCCGCGAAATGAGAAATTCCCGAGCGCAGTTAACGAATTAAAGCCGAATTATAACGAGGCTCGGTTCGCCTTTGCTAATCTGTTTCTCGCATGTTCGTATCACTTCGCCCTACTGTGCGAAAGAGAACGTCACACAAAGACCAAGACCTACATAAGCAACGGCGTAATAAGGCTTGCCGTAGTAATCACGCCTCTCACGGCATACAACAATAAAATCAATTCGGTATGCGGCAGCGGCGCGTATACGCGACCGTAATTAAACCCACCGATTTAGACGGTTTGCGTATTGCGACCGTAAAATATTTGCGTTCCCTGCACGAGCCCGCGGAAATACATTAGTAAACTATTCGATCACGGTCCGGTCTAGCTCTCGCGTCAGTTTTAACTAGCCTCCGCAAAAATAATAGTGTGTTTGCGAGATTAAATGTCTCGACAATTCGGGATTTTATTGAATAAAACAGAAACGAAAAAGGCGAAGTTTCTCGAGGTCGCAGTTCATTTAAGTTTAAAGCTTCAGAGCAATAACGTTGAATTTTTTCTACATACATATACCGTCGTTGTTGCGCGAAAGCAATAGTAATTGTTTTAGTATAATATTATAATGAATTTATTTCTCGTATTACCACGGCAGAAAATTTTTTTAAAGCGACAATATATCGAGCAGTGCTATCTCCATACAATTTGCATACAAGATAAAATGTCTCTCCTTCAAACACATTTGTGTGTACAATTATATAATCTAGAATTTGAATTACAAATCATTTTCGTACCTTTAATTAGACGTCACCTTTGGTCTAATCTAATTTACAAGGTATCCATGAATCTCGACTAATATATTTTTAAAAAATCCACATGATCTCTCGCGCGCATGCGCGTACGGAATCCCGATCGCAAAACAAAGGAATGGACACCGGTGTATGAATTTTTCTTTCTCCATTGTATGCGATTCTCCGTAACAACAGGAATTAATAGCCGCGACTTTGTGTAATATTATATTCAACTAAAATTCTCCGGGGACGCGCGCACCGGTAATGCTCGGCTGGAACGCAGAGATACGGATCGAGTGGGAAGATGATCCACTGTTAAAAACCAGCGATCGTTTTCTGCAAACGGCGTTTTACCCCGAGGCGGTCTGCCTATTCCCTTTTTCCTTTTTATTTGATGGTTTTTAAACTTCCGCTGAGGGTAATTTCTCGATGGCGGTTTCGATACGAACTATCTTATGAGCTCTCTCTCTCTCTCTCTCTCTCTCTCTCTCTCTCTCTCTCTCTCTCTCTCTCGTATCGACTGGAAACTTTTTAAAGCCGTTTTCAAATCTGGTACAGCGCGAACTTGCCACCCACCCCACCCCTCTTCCCTACCGCCAATTTTTTTCACACGATTATTGGTGTGGCTGCGATGCGATACAAACGCCGGTAATTTAAACGCGGGTCGCCCTATTTCCATTAATATACCAAAACGCCACGATCTTCGATCTCTGCTTCAAATAAATTTACATTCTGCTCGACAATGGTCAAGCTCGAGGATATGCTAAATTATTTACCGGAAAACCTTCTTTTGAATAATTGTTCGTAATGGAATTACATTTGATTACGTTATTTACTGCAGGTTAACTGTTGAAGTTGTTAATGAAAAAGTTGATGAAAAGAATCTTCACCTATTGATTACTGACTTTTAAAACCACGAAACAATCGGTGGTAAGTGGAAGTCCGTAGAGCAAGGTTGCACGAGTCAAAATTGCGTTTTGTTTCGTCGAACGAATAGTTTCTACTTCTACGATCGGCAAACGTTTCGGATTGAAAATTTCGTTCGGCGTTCGCCTTGCTAATTGTCCGCCACACCCTGGGCCGCAACCGGTCGGGCATATTATCGCGTTGAAAATTCTCGGCAGTCGCGCGTCGCGTCGCGTCGCGTCGGTGCGGGAGCGACGGCACTAATATGGCGACAGGAATTTATCAAATCGCGCGTTAAAGAGAACCGCAGCATTCGAGTCCGACGCGATCAGATAAGCACACGCTATCGAATCGAAACACCGCGGACAGCTGTAGTTCATACCGTGACACACGACACACGACACACGGCACACGGCACTCGGCACACGGGATGAGTGCATCGGGCGGTGGCTTGTCGATGAATGTCACGGTACTGTTCTAAAACAGGGCCACTACGCATGCGCGGTTTCCCTATCGTGTGCTCTCGTCCCCGACCCCGACCCCCGAGCGTCACTATGCCGTAGCCCGTAGCTGGCGTAGCATTACCGTCGTCGCTCGACTCTCCCCGCCACGGATCCCGGAGAGCGCATGCCCCCACCACCAGTTCTCGCCTAATCCCCAATCCCCGTCTTGCCCGTCTACCGTCTACCTACCCTACCCTTCGCGCGAGCCGCGTCAGTCGCGTGAGAGCCTTTAGCGGGGGAGGTGCTCGTCAGCGCTTACCTTGCGCAGCACCCTCTCCTCTCTTTACAATCACTGCCATTACTAGTACATAGTAAACTACGTATGTCACCAGTATCGAAGTATTAAACACGACAGACACTGTTTTGAACCACGCGAAGGAAGGCACCGACTCAGTGCGCGCGCGCGTTGTGTGTGATACACCCGGAACAGTGACACACCGTAGAGGTTAAGCCGAGGAGTGTTCTTTTCGTCGTCCCATGCCGTGGAAACAGTGAGGTGAGCCGTATCGTACCGCGGATTGTTCAACACCGTTGTGTTCGCAGTGCTCCGCTTCGCGCGGCGGAGCTCACGGTCGCGTTTCCGTTCGTGTCGAACAGTGTGTATTCAAAGCTCTCTACGTTTTGGTGCGTCGAGACACACGCGTTACTGCCCCGACGCGCGACGCGCGACGCGTCCGTCCGTCGGCCTTGCTCTCTCTATCTTCTTCGGTGTTCACCTCGCTTCGTCGACCCATGGCAATAGTAAATATGTTGGGCTTGTGACCGCGAACGATGCCTAGGATTCTGTGCGCGATTCCTCAACGAGGAAGTCGGTGAACTCGTGCACCGCGCGCCGACCAGTGTGTGTCTCTCTCTGTGTATGTGTGTGTGTGTGTGTGTGTGTGTGTGTGCGATATTCTCATTCTCCAGCGTCCTCCTCGCTCCGACTGCTCGGCTCGACACGATACCACACGACTCGACTCGACTCGACTCGGTTCCAGCGAACCGCGAGCCGGTCTGTCTATTTCAGTTGCGTATACGGCGTCTTCCTGGCGCTGATTGAAATTTAAATTCCACCGACCGGACCTTGGGCGATTTAAATGGTGAGTGAACCACCGTCTATTTACGTTGCGCGTGACGCGACGTCGCGTCGTCTCCCGCGGTTGGCACGCTTGTATCTCGAAATTCGAACGGTAGGCGTGCTGCTGCAGCAGCTGCAGCTCCTGCTGCTAGAGATGTTATGTACGTCGATCTTTCTCTCTCTTTGTCTCTCTCGATAATTATTGGTCGCGCGAGACAAAGATCCAGTCTCCGTCGAACGAAACGGAAGACTCGCAGGGTCACGATCGACCCGGACAAACTGTGGAACGGGATCGTTAGCGTGAAATCGTTGCTAACCGACCTTTCCCTCCGTAATCGATCCGCGTTGTTTAACGGTGCATCGCGATACGGTTGATAGAAGGACGTGTATTAACCTCGCCGCACGAATTAGGGGCCGGGCGTGAAATTTTCGTCGAGAGGCACGATCGATGCCTCGGGGACGCTTTCGTGTATACGCCCTCGGCTCGCCCTTTGACCCTTAAACGAGCAAGCGTCGCGCCGCGCCGCGCCGCGCCGCGCCGCGCCGTGCGCCTAGAATCTAGAGCACTTTTTCTTCTTTTTTTCTCTCTTTTTTACGTAATCTTTGCTTCTCTTTGCTCTTTTCATTTTCTCTTTTTTCTTTTCTTTTTTTTCGAGTGCGTTTTATCTGTCACGTTCGGTCGGATGGTGGGGATAGTTGGCTACACTGCGGGTGTTTTAGGAATTTGGAGTACGTGCGGTTGTGAAGCAGTGAAATGGATGCCCTATTTGCGCTTTCAGAGGACGATCCAGAGGACCGTGTGTTTTATGCATTTATCGCGTACGCGGATATGATAAAAAATGTAATGGGATGTGAACAGCTTTTTTAAATACGATTTTATTTATTTAGAAAAGGAGACGATTTTTGTGTGGATAGTGGATAGTGGATAGTGGATAGTGGATAGTGGAATGCGAAGCAAAGATTGCACAGATGCGGTTGAGGGATTTTGTAACAATCTATAATCGCATTTAAGCGAATAGTCATTGAAATAGAGAAAGTATACTATTCTACACAATTGCATACCACGTTTTGCTGTAATTGCATTTCCTTGTGGACGAATATCCGACGAATTAAAGTTACTGTATTTTTTATTTCATTCTTTACTATTTTTTAAATCGCTGCATTCTTCTGTGAACTTGTACAGAAATATTTATCTATCTTCATCGTATCTCCACGTCCTATGAATTTATGCGTGCGGTAAATCGTTATCGTCGAATGCCACCGAGATACATATATCCCCCTCAGGTTACCTTGACCTCCACGGCTTTTTCCCATGATCGTTGAATTTCCTACCCATGAAGGGTTGTTCGGAAACTGTAAAAAAGCATTTTTCAATTTTCCCGTGTACGTACATACTTGTTATGCGCCTAAGATGCCATCGTTAACGGTTATGGCCAGAAATTTGAATAATTATATTGTTAACGCAATGCGGCCTGTAATTACACGTTTATATGCTTCGATAGTCCCGAGGAAATGTTTGTATGCACATATTCTTGCATTTAATCAAACTGATCATAAACGCGATCGTGTAACAGTTGTACATGCATACATCTTGATTAAACTTCACGTGTGCTTGTATCACGTGCAATTAAAGAAGAAAATTTCACGTGTTTCCATTTTATCTGCAATTCTAATTGAAATTTTGTGCTCTTGAAGCCACTACCATCGCTAACAAACTATATTTTGTATTTCGTTTTCCAGATATGTATACGGGGGAAACAAATAATTCGCTATTTTCTAAGGAATGGTTTCACCCCCAAAAACCATGTTGTGGCACGAGTGAAAAATCAATTTTCCAACAAGATTCAGAATTTTTCTATTTCTGGGTTTCCGGGTTTCTCAACTATTTTTGTCGATGAAAATATTTTCGATTCAGTGTCAAAGTACTTCGGGGTCGCGAAAGGTTAAACTATCCAAAGTAAAAAGACCGTTGCACGGATCGCGATGCGTGCACGGCGCACGGCGCACGGTAACCGCATCCAATGACCCAGTTCTTCTTTTTTTCCATTGGCCGACGCGCGACGGTTAGCATCACGCCGCTATTCTTGAACCTTTCGCGCATTATCATCATCCAGCTTGGCATTTACGCGACTTGTTGCATTGACCTACTCGGAGACTTTGCAGTCGATTAATGCTACGTTATTGTTTCCACGTTCGCTAACCTCCCATGACGCGCACGCACGCCGCGCCGCTTTCCGTGGATATCCGCCAAACCGTAATTTTTCGTTATCCCGGCTCGTACTTTACTTTCAACGGGAATCAAGGTCACGCCAAGGTCGCCGCCATTAACGGAGAACGCGACTCCACGACGCTCCACGTCGAAACTAGACCGACCGTTTGCTTATCCGTTCGCACGTGCAAATAACGTTTCCCGTTTATCATAAGCGGTTGCTCGAGAGTGACGTTTACAGTTTACAATAAACGTTTCACTATATATGTAGCGTGTTCCTAGACACGACACATTATTCAGTGTACTCTATTCCAGAGACTACGACACTATCAAATAAGCTGTTTCTCTCCTAGACGATATTCTTGCCTGGACAGAGAGTTCATTGATCCTGTTGCAAAATTACGCATGCATTCGTTTCCTTCCGCGTTCCGCTCATAACTGTAAAAATGATTCATTGTTTCATAAATAACGAAACCGCTTTCACGTTCTCGAAATAAGTCAGATAAGAGATCAAGAAGAACGTTATGAAATAACAAATAACGTAATACAACGTTAATGGAAGTAACGTAATGAGTAATGCTATTCGAAATATACACAAATCTGGAATATCTAATCGTTCGTTTGGACATACACGCGAGCAATTAGCAGTTCCGTTTGCCATAAACGGATACTTGAATATTCACTTATAAACGGTTACGCCAAGTGTTTGGACGTTTAGTGTGTTTGACGCGAGTATCCGGTTGTATGTTTTATGGAAATCTTCCCGAATGTTTTTACATATTAGGAAACAGTTTTCCTCGCGAGGATATGCGAAAAGCATTTCACAATGTTTATACGATAGCTATCAAAATCCTTGCATGTATGTATCTGACACATTATTGAATAGAAGTATTTAACATTCCCATTGATTCGAATTTTTTAGAAGAAAATGATTTCGAGGAAACAGAAAACAGAATTTTATTTTGTGATTTGAAAGAAATTAGTATCACGAATCTGTCATAGGTATAGTATAGTATAGTATAGTATAGTATAGTATAGTATAGTATAGTATAGTATAGTATAGTCTGTCATAGGAATATAAACTTACGCTCGCAGTCTTATGGATGATCGTTAACGTTTTTAGCGACAAAAATTAAAGACATTTCGCTACAGGCTCCGGCACACTCGCCTCTCGCATTCCCGCATCATTATTCGCCTTTCAACGGTCAAACAATCGCGCGAAGAGATTCGATCACCTCCTCTTTTTTCTCGTGGTTCTCTCGCCCCGTCGACGAAGCCGAGAAATTCTGGACAATGAGCCGCAAAAGAGAAGAGTAGGCGAGACAGCAGCGTAGAATTTAAATTCTTGATCTCACGGTCACTGACCATGGCATTCAGGCAATGCCACAGTGTTGTTGAACGAGTTGAAGATCAGTGCCCCCTCGCTTCGCGGACCCAAGTTCGATGAAAGATCCGACACGATCAATGAATCACTTATGTATTCATAGCAAGAGTCGAGAAAAAAAAAGCCGCGGGGGAATTTAATTAACGCGATCGGCTACGTAACTGCCGCGAATCCATCTGAGAATCACGCCAGTTTTTACTTGAAATGAAAAAAAGAAAAATAGTGCGATTTTTCTACCTTTGGGTTCACCAATTACAGAACTCGCTCTGGAGGGAAGTGGAATTTCCAGGGTTTGAGATCGGGATCGTCCATCAACCGGAAGGGTCAGCTTCCAGGACACCGGGCGCATTTTCTCGACGTGTTCACGCATTGCCGTAAAATCGTTTTCGAGATAAGCAACTATGTTTGAGAATATGTTCCGAGATGCCCGATAAAAAGCGCGCGTGCACGGAATAAAGTTGCGGCTGATGGGGCGAGACGCCGCGCCGGGGACAGGCCGGGGCTCGTTTCGCGATAGAAACGCCTCGAAACATCCCAGAGGAGTAATTTGCACGCGAAACTAGTTTCCTCGCACGTATCGGGATCGGGATACGTGGATGCGGCCACGAAGAGAGGCCGAAGAGCAAGTGGACGTGTGTTCGTGTACGCACAGTTAGGCACGAGCACACGTCGCCTCGCCTCTCTCTCTCTCTCTCTCTCTCTCTCTCTCTCTCTCTCTCTCTCTCTCTCTCTCTCTCTCTCTCTCTCTCTCTCTCTCTCTCTCTCTCTCTCTCTCTCTCTCTCTTCACCGGAGGGAGGAGAGCCTGATGATACAGGTACTACAGACCGCCGGGTCGTTGAACCTAGGTTCCTCTTCTGTGTACACTCCGACCACTCTGTCTTCCGGCCGTTTTCGTCTCGGTTTCTTCTGACGCGTGGAAGCACCGCGGAATCTAAACGACGAGGACGCCGAGCAAACTGAAATGGAAATCAATTCTGGCGACCGGGTTGTGTCCGCGAGCGATGATGCTCCTTTCTGGGAGACCGGGAGGTGCAAAAATGTTGCTCTCGAGCCTAATTAACGCGTTCCCCGCGACTCTGTAAACAGATGCCTCGCGACGTGTATACTTAATTGATATTTAATTCGCGATTAACGCGCTCCGGTTCTTCTGCCTCCACAGTGAATTTGCAAAATGATAACATTGTTGAATTTCAATATGAATTTGGAAGGGCCGTAAAAATAGTAGAAATTTTGCGTCGCACAACGTGTACCATATTTCAGAGGCAAGAGTCGCGCGATGTTATTTGTAAGCCCCATCCTAATCAAACGTTCATAAGTACGCGTATGGCTCCGCGAGTTAACGATTTCCGGCATGTTCGAGGAATCCTGTTTGAAGTTAGTCACCAACTACAGTTAGTTTCCCGGCCTGCCATCCTGCTCGATCGAGAGGCGGTGCACACCTTGTCGGCTCGGATGCGTCTCTCGTTTGTGCACCTTCCTTCTTTCTTATTTCTTTTCTTTTTCTTTGCGTGGACCCTCGACTTCGCTTAACTAACATCTAGCCGCGGCCCGTAGCATCTGCGAACGAATGAAAGAGAGAACCGACGATAGCAACGAAAGAACCTATTCTATTCGCGTGAGAAACTGTTTTCGCGATCGTTGATTCAACAAATAGGTCCATTACGGTGTTCTGGAATTTATTGATCACAGTTCATACAGACTGTGCGTTATGCAGATACGTATATATTCTTGCAGCAGATGATCTTGAATCTTACTTTCCGTGGGAACAGTCCGAACCGATTAAATTCGCATATGTAAATGCATATGTACCTGCAGAATTCTGCAGTCGAATTATTACGAAGAGGCGTTAAAGATGCGCAGGATCTTCTGCGCGTTTATCTTCGTTCAAAACACAATCGATTCTCCTCGAAGAAACGATGCACCATCCGAGATGGTGTCGCGTTGGTGGCTGGCAAAATCGCGAGCCGCGGGACGGCCCTGAGAGTTCACTACCTTCCCCGGATTGTTGCGAATGCCAGTTTCGAGACCGTATAGCCTGGCGCGCGAGCGCACGTGTGCGTTTCATGTCAGGGGCTCTCGCGGGTCCGCGAGAGAGGAACGGTCCTTTCTCGGCACCGAAAACTGGTTCCGTATGCTTTCGTGCACTACAACGCTGATCTGCTGCCGTTGCACCGCTTTGGAGGTTCTATGCGCGTCTTATGACAGTGTCGGTTACCCGGGACATCGCTAAACAACGCGACACCACGTCCATGCCCAAATTTAATCAGCAGACAGACCTTGCAACAATACACGCACTCCGTGAATATCGGCTCCTATCTTCACATATTCGCACAGATCTCGCATATCTTCACAGGCACAATATGTATATTTTATACAGAGGGATGAATTCGATACACAAAAATGTCTAGAGTCTAATGAAATATTTATACATATACATTTTGCAATGGAAAAATTGTCAAACAGTATCCAATATATCCACGTCTGTGAGCCCCCTGCAAGTAGCATTCGAAAGAAATTTTGATTTCTCAAAAGTAATTCACGAAGGCGACGGTGTATGATCTGTCAATGATCCGTGGCCTCGGTGTTCCCTTTAATCGTCGCGTCGATCCTATCTATCTCGGGAAGGATATTTCAAATTTTGCTTTTCGTGCAACACGAGCCATTCTACATAAATCCTACACAACTGTTCGCGCAATTAGAAGAACACTATCGAAGGACCATCGTCGATCCTCCTCGAATATTGGGGAACCCCATAATCATGACCGCGGGCGAACGGTACATCCAGACCGTCGTAGATAAAAGTGCGCCGAGTCATCGCGGAATTCCAAGTTCATTCTCTCAGAATCCTCCCAGAATTCGAGTGTTCCGTCACCAGAATTCGGACGTTCCGAGGACGAATTGGCCGGCGACGGGCAGGTCGTCTGTCGATTCCAGGTTGGCCCAGAGGGCGCGTCGTTAGGGACGGTTTAGGAGTGAGTTTTCGTGTTGGGGCGGCTCCCCTTTACCTCTTTGCCCCTTTGCCCGTTTCACCTCTGTTCTACCGCTACCTCTGCTCACCTCTTTCCAGTCAGGCTCTCTCTTTCTCTTTCTCTCCCCCCCCCTCTCTCTCTCTCTCTCTCTCTCTCTCTCTCTTCTACACTCTCTTGATCGTCTCTCCGTGTATAGCGGGGGCCCGCGGGAGTGACCCTGAAAGTTCAACAGCCCTCCCTCGAATGGCGCCCCTAACCGTGCCCCCCTCTGCCCCCGGCCCTCCTACACCCTCGTACCTCTTCCCGTGTCCGTTCCCTTTGTGTTCTGCACTGAAACCTAACTTCGCTTAGGCGGTTGCCGCCGCAGCAGCCACCGACACGCCGCGCCGCGCCGCGCTGCGCCGTTCCCTGCTACACGGGCCCCTTCGGACCCCCTCATCTTTCTCTTTCTATCTCTTCTTCCTTTCCTGCCTCTCCTTCTTCTCCGTCGCCCCTCCTGCTTTCTCTCTGTTTCTTCCGACCATCTTTCTCCAGACGACTCCTCCTTGCACACCCCGGGTCTTTCCTTCTCTCTCTCCTCTCTCTCTCTCTCTCTCTCTCTCTC
Source organism: Lasioglossum malachurum (assembly GCA_028455605.1). Classification (NCBI taxonomy): domain Eukaryota; kingdom Metazoa; phylum Arthropoda; class Insecta; order Hymenoptera; family Halictidae; genus Lasioglossum; species Lasioglossum malachurum. Next base: position 32,587,035 of record CM052315.1, read on the forward strand.
TCTCTCTCTCTCTCTCTCTCTCTATACATAGATATCTACGACGACCAACGACTCGCGCAGACCTGCCGAGGCAGGCTTGACCGTGTTCTAAGGCTAAGGACCTTCTCGCTCGGTCCGATTCCTCGTACATCACCGCGTGCCTACACCCCCTCTTACACCCCCGATCCAACTCCGCCACTCCGGGTCCAAGAATTTAGTGACATTCTGTCCAAAGGCCCACCATCTCGAACCGGTGTCTGCTCAATTGGGATTTCTCTATACTCTATACTCTATGGCTTCAACGACCTCGGTCATGAGGATAATATCTCGGAAATCTCGGAGAGTCCAGTATTTCAATCAACACGAATATTTGCAGCCCACCGTCCTCTAAATAACCTAACTCATTGTCAGACCGTAGAATCACGTCTTCCACCTCGCTCCATCATTATCCGCTTTGTCACTGTTTAGCTTAAAATACCCGACGCATTAGACTGGAACACGCCCCCAGTGCTTCCTATAAACACGCTCTGTAATTCGACGTAATTTCGGAAATGTAAATTACGGCGTGGATGGCTGGGGACCGGATGCGTTGCGTAAGTCGGGTGTGAATGCTCGAACCTTGACCGTAAGACGGTCCTTGTGCAACGTTACCATGTGCACTCGGCATCGGCATACATGTATAGTATACCGTAGCGCGTTTCCCTATGCTTCTCTTTTTTCTCCGATTGTTCTATTTTCAATGGCTCTTTGTTACATGCACGTCGAATGAATCATCGTGATTACAACGCACGGTTACTCGCACGTTGCGAGGAGCATAATTTTGCATGCGGCTCATCTGCCACAGGAGAGATGTGTATCATCGCATGTGTGTTCTTTTTCCGGCCTGCGTTCTCGTGCTGCAATAACGTTACGTGCAAACATTGCACGATTCAATCATTTCAACTTCTTCCTCGATCTCATTGATTTTTCTATCTTTGTACTATCCTATGAACTATAACTAGTTAATGAACGTCACAGAAAAATCTTGTACACCAACACGAGAGAGAGAGAGAGAGAGTTAGCCCTTAGCAGTCGAGGGGTGACTCAGAGTCACCACTGAAAAATTGCTGTACCATTATTCAGAATATTGTTTACATTATTAAATTATTGCTATCTATAATAATCGATGAGTACACATTTAAGTATTGTGCGTGGTATTATATGAATTTTCTATCCATAAAATGAAAAGAGATTCGTATACAGTGGAATTATTCTAGGTCGGACGAAATGTTAATTTTCAAGTTGAAATAGCTCCGACTGCAAAGAGGTAGATGATACTGTTGGAATAAATAGTTGAGCACAGTCTTCGAAGATAAATCCGTGGAGCCTAGTTTTTTCCCCCGGTTATCGCAGCCTCGGCATTAGCGAGCGCCCTTCGATCCAAGGACGAGTAAACGTTAATGGCTTCCTAGCAGCGGCTAAAGCTAATCTCCACGGACAGGTTTAGTGCAGGTCGGGTGTAGAACACGTCGCACGAGCGCGAGTATGGTTGCGCGTGCCCGAGGTTACGTTTTCGTGTGGCTCGTTCGCGACGGGACAAATATTCACGATGAAGGAGACGCTGGTCAATTAAGTAGGTGGTGCGGGCCCGTCAGCTTAATGATAACTTAATAACACGCCACTGCCGTCGAGCTGCTACGAGTTTGTCAAGTTAGAGGACGTACTCGTACTCGTTTATCAGACGGCGGCGTCTTGTTAGTCCTAACTGGACGTACGAGCGCGCGCGCGCGCTAGCGCACGGCGACAGCTTCCGGACAGCGTTGCACCGATCAGCGTTTATCGCGAAGCGTTTAGCGTGCGGCGCGCTGCACACCATGGACCAATAGTAATTACCGAAGTAATTGCACCCGGCAGCATACATTTCGCGCTCCGGTAATCAATAAGCGGCAAGCTCGGTGATTTTCAGACGCGGTAAACACGCCTACTCGACTCTAAACGTTTTCAGAGTTTCAATCCTGAGAGCTGTGCTCATTTTGTTTATCCGTAACTTCGAAATTCTAATAGTAACTATTAGAAACAGTTATACCCCACCGCGAGCGTTTTTACTAAAGAAAAGAACTTGTTCTTGTTCTTGTTGCACGTGCTCGGCTCACAGGATCGCAAGAAATCGTTGTTTTCCACCTCTTCCGATTTCCACACCGCAAAAAGACGCGCAGCGATAGCTGTTATTTTAGTGACTAATTGGGAAATGAAATTCAGAAGGGGACGGTTTCCATTTGACTTCCGTCCTTTCGGTTCTGTCCGAATCACTGACCACTCTGTGGTACCATTGAGCCTGGTCAAGGCGGCAGCTGTGCGTTGTCTTCTCGGCCCGGCCGAAATCTGTCCCGAGTGTGCGCGCGTGCGTGTGCGCGTGCGTGTGCGTGAGCGTGCGCGTGTGCGTGAAGCAAAAAAAGATGCGCACGCTATTGCAGGAAGTCGAGGCCGAGGAGAGCCGTGCAGGAAACCTGTGTTTGCTGACGGCGTTCAATCGTAAAGTTGTTCGTGATCGTGGGAAATGCTGGGAGGCGGCGCGGCGCGAGAATAAAAGGATCAACCACCTGGAGAAAACTAGAGTAATTCGTGGCCAGGGTGGGGGAAACGAAAGCCTTTCGTCCCTTCCTGATGCTCAGCTTCCCCTTTGTTCACGGATTTATTATTGCTTCCTGTTTCTTTCTCCCGTTCTCGCCACCGGAACGCACCATCCAAATCTCGGTCTGCTGTTCACATTCGGTGTTCTTCGTTTCACAGCGTTACAATTTTATATGGTACGGTCAATTATGGTGCTGTAAATACCTTGTGTACTGAAAAACATACCATGCATAGTAAATAGTTAGTAAATTGTTTGAAAATCTTAGCATATTGTTACGCTGCGCTGTGAGCCAATATCTTAATTCTCAACCAATTGGTGCAATTTTTTCTAATTTAATACAGTTCTCCTTTGGTTTGCATTTCCTTCTTACTATGGTATAGTACCTATGAACACTTTGAACACGAAGGATATATTTATTTACTAAAAAATAGCTAATATAAAAGTTTAATAAAATCAGACCTAATTTTAAGCAACGTTCCACACGTTGAATACACATGTATACATTCGGTTCACTCTTCTCGAGATTCTATTGTACAATATAATAAATATTGGCAGTTTCGTCACAATGTACGGAAAAAGGAGTTGGGATCGTTCGGCAAGGAATATAGATTGCGACTTTCGCACACAGTGCTATTAACCATATACTTTTCACACGCCGTTCAAAAGAATTCGGCAACGTGTTAAATACAAATTAGCCCGATTCCCCCCTCGGGACATCATCTTGATCACAGTGATTCGACAATTCCCCTCTTTCGCCTTCCCTCACCCCGCGTCTTAAATTTAATGTTTTCGATGAGGTGCGTTTACACGTGTATTGGACGCGTCCTACCCCTTTCCGCGTTTGGCTCGGAATAATAAGCAACCGAGTCCCGTGGGTCACCACTTCCTCTATAATTTCGTTTTAGCGCCCGTGTATTTCCAGCGTTTATCAATGGGCCGAGGTAGAAATTACAGGTGTGCGCCAAAATTTTCTTCTTCCCTCGTCTTTTGTTCCGTCTTCAACCCCGACGCACTTTCACTTGTGGTTTCCATCGTTCTTCGATGGGACTTGCGTTCGATCCCATGGATCGTTGCGATTCTTATTTTCGACGGTTGTTGTCGCCAGGAGCAAAATTCGACTTCCGTTGTGCTTTTAAAAATAGCTTACCTAAAAAATGGGAAAAGGAAAAATTTATTTTGATACAGTACACATGGATTTCACAATGCAACGTTTCTGAAACTCGTATAAATTCTTCCCTGCCAGCAAGGTGTCAACGAAACCCGCGTATCCACCGCAACCCCACGCGTTCTGGAGGCTACATACCCCGAAGCATAAGCGATTAGGTTCTTCCCCGAACCCGCTTCCCGTTTCCCGTTTCCCGTTTCCCGTTTCCCGTCCGGGTGTCGGTTTCCGTTGTCAGCTGATGACGATCGGCAACGCGTTGCTCGCGCTCTTGTGAACGCTGTACGCTCGTGTTTGAAGGCCTCGTCCTTCATACACGCACGCGATCAACACGCACCTGTGCATGTACCAATACACCGTGAGACGGTAGCCGTGTGGTGGGGGAAGCGATGGTCACGGCAGGGATCTTGACGGGGGGACGTTGGGGGTGAAGGGGGTGCGTTCTGCCGCATTCTGCGAACGTTATATGCACGCACGCGGCGCGGCAGCGCGGCAGCGCGAGTTGCAGCCTCGGCGCGTAATCAGCGCTTACGTCACCTTGCGCTGTGTGAGTGCAGTCGGCGAAGAAGCGCGTGCGACCGTGTGCTGCTGCATTAGCCGCTCCTTCTTCGTCTTCTCTTCCCCCCTTCTTCTCCGCTTTGTTTCTCCCTTTTCTTACCAACCTTCTCTTCCTCGTTTCGCAAACGCGCGTGGCATTCGCGGATTTTTGCGGAGCTTGCACTGCTCTCAATAGAGAGAACGTCCAAAAGCCTTTTTAGTTGAATTACATCGAGCCGTTCAATGATTTCTTCTAAGAGGCATGAAACTTCAAGGTTGACCATCATAATTCTTGACGTAATTATTATTGCAACATACGTATGAATGACTGAATGTATTCGATGTGATACGATCATTGAATGAACATATAATATTTAATATAGTAACCTACCAGTTAAATATCTAGAAAAGGACTATTCAATCCGATTTCAATCGTGTACAAAGTAATGAATAAATTACTTTCGTGGAGGATCGAAACCCGTTCAGAAGCTAGGAACGCTAGTGTTACACGTCGCGTCGTCGGCCAGCCGAGACTTCGGACTAACAGTATCATTTCCTCGGCGCGGCGAGCGGAAGTGCCAAGACGGGTGTTGTATCCACGGCTCACAGCCTCGAACACAAGCTGAGATACGCTGATTGCGAGACACGCTGAGACTCGCGTTCGCCGTAACACGAATAGATCGTGCTGGCTTGTCGAACAAAAATGCTTCTTCTTATCGCGGCGAGCCGTGGAACGAGTGGCACTCTCGTGTCCGAGGCTTATCGTTGCCTACAGCCGCCTTTCTTTCCGCAGCGCACGAATCCATTAAAACGATCCGATCCGATCCGAGCCGATGCGAGCCGATGCGAGCCGCTTAGCCCAACCGGATAAAGATCTACGCATCTGGTTGTGCACGCGCGATCAATTCTTCTCCTATCTTCCCGCGATTAATTATATTGCACCCTGGCTTCCGCGTGCACCGCGGCCTGACGTCGCTTTACGCAATCACACGGAGTTATCGGGCCCATAAATAACATCCTTCGACGGTTTTTAACACTTCTTTCTTTGGACCTCCGACTTCTCGGCGGTAAACGCGACACGTGGTACAATACACCTTCGCTTTTCCTGTGGTTGATTTTCGAAGAAATCGATTTTTATTTTTCGGTGTACCGCGCGGAGTTGTATCGCGAACTCGCAAGAATATGTTTTTTCATTTTGATTTTAATTTTGACAATTGAAAACGTAGCAGAATATTTTACCTGCTATGTACTTCGTTTTACAATTATTGATATGATGAACTTGCTTACATGGAAATAGATTCAATCAATTTCTTCATCCAAGCACACATATTGTGATAGAAATTGCGCAAAATCCAAATAAATAAACCCTTGTCGTTTTCATAAACTGAAATATTTTAGTAAATAAATTGTTTTTTATTCTGTGCAAGTTGGATAAAATAGAGGCGCGATGCGAGACTTTGACCTGCCCGGTAGCGAAAGCAATCGGCGCGGGTCTCGCGAAAAACCCGCGGAAAAAATAGCGGTGAAAGCGTCGAACGGCCGTATCCAAACGAAGCTCGAATATACAGGCGCGACCACGAGCCACGAGCCACGAGCCACGGGCCACGGGCCACGGGCCGCGCGGTATACATATAGCTGTTAAGGTCGTTAAACGTTAATTGGCAATCAGGAGAACAGGAGATTGCCACCTGCGCGCACGTTCTTGTCTTCCTTCGTGGTGGGCCCTGCACGTGAATGTAAATTCGTGGATCGTTGAAATGGGCGTGTTACAGCGTTTTAAATGGCGCAACCCCCTATTGCGTCTCCTCTCTCTCTCTCTCTCTCTCTCTCTCTCTCTCTCTCTCTCTCTCTCTCTCTCCCTCCCTTCTCACCCTTTTTTTTGTTCATGGTCTTATGGATGCCGTGATGCATTTCGATCGTGACGGGAAATTGCCCGGATTGAGCGTTAATAATTTACGCGAGAGTTCCATAAGCGGTCGTGGAAGCCAGGCCTGGCCTGGTCGAGGATTATCGATTCGGACGAATCGAGAAATCGTCCTTCGAATTTCTCAGCAGGTTTCCAAAGGCCGAGGGTTCCGTTACATTACCATAAGACCGCGAACGTTATGCGTTCACGGTGCATGCTAATGCTTCAGTTAAAACGCGACACGGAATCTCCAGGATCACAAAGGTCTCATAGCGGACGTGCGAACGAGAATAGTTTGCAAAATTGAATTGTTCGACCTTTCACATTGTCCTGTATTCACTTTTATGCAATTGCCATATTAAATGTTTAATGAGTTGCGCGTGACTGTGAAGCAACGTGTCGAATCCCGTTGAATTTTATTTGCCATTAATTCAAGTCCGTTCCATTTTATTTTTGCTAAGGGCGATTTCCCGAGCAAATATTTTCTCGTGGCAGTCGAATAATTTTGTAATTAAAGGCCATTACGTTCGCGCGTGGCGTCGCGGCGCGTTTGCAGTCCTGACGACAATAAAAGGGTCAATTTGTGAAAGGGTTACAGTACGCTCTGTTTTATTTATAGGCGGTCTGCGAGGAAAAAAATAATTGTCGCCGACCGACCAACAACGGCGCGGCGCGGCGCGGCGCACGCGTATCCATGTGATGTGACCGCGTAAAAACGGCACACACGTGCTAACGCGAGGCACGTGACATTAAACTCGTTTCGCTCTCGGGACGATTAATAATAGCCAGGCAGTCCGACAACAGTACGTATTATTGCTCGTCGAGCGGCCGCCGCGCCGTTGCCCGCGTAACGCAGCCGACTTCGTAACAATTTTTGCATAATTCCGCGTCGCGATTGACAGCGCCGTAATAGCGGTACGCCGCGCCGCGCCCGCCATTTTTAATGCAGCCTTATTTCCGGGAGTCGACGCGGGCGGTAGGTGTGTACATATCGGAGTTCGATGTTCTCGGCTCATTGAAAGCCCTCAATCAAGTCTTTCTTTTTTTCTTTCTCTCTCTTTCGGGGATCTAAAATTCTGAAACAATTTAATATCGCTTATTTTATCGCTAAATGGTTTGATCAGTTCCATCGTTGCCACTGGTTTTCATACTTTTGATCGCGTTTTCAATCCGATATCGTTAATCGAACAGTTACGCGATTTCATGCGGTTAAAATGGTTGGAATAATTTTAATAACCCGCGGGCTTTTGTATAAATTATATCTCTGTTATACAATTTGCTTACTTTGATTTTCCGGAATTTAAACTGACGTAAATGCGAGTGCACAAACGTCCTACATCTTAAATATTCATCCGGTGGTAATTACTTGAAATTGCGTTTGGTATTCTCGATCCGTTCGCACAGAGAAGACAGTGTGTTGTCTGTGTAGTGCCGCGTTTGCAGTTGCACGCGGGTGCAGTATGTGCAGTGTTGCACCACGGCAGCCCAACGAACCCGACGCGTACGTGGAACCGGCAGTTCAACGCGTTTCCGACGGCGCACGCGTACCACCGGAAGTCAATTTATTGTTACGTTTTGCCGTTGCCGGTTCTTCGTTTCCGACCACCTTTCATCGGCCGCACTTGTACCGGGGAAAATCAATACCGTTTTCTCCCCTTCAATTTCGCCGTGCCTCGAATATTACTCCCTTTGCGTATTCACTTATTCATATAGGCCGCATCGGGCAAGTTGCGACGTACAACTTGAACCTGACTGTATCAGGGCTCGCAGGGAAAGTACAATGCACGGTTCAAGGATTTTCTGTACCACACCGAAGACTACACAGGAAGCTTTGCCACATCGATCATTCTCGAATCGCATAATTTCCTGTACAACGATCAACACTCGTCAGATTTGGATTTTTCCTCTTTTAAGTTCATCCTTTTCTGTTCCCTCCTATATTTTATAATAAATTATTATTTCAGCTTTTTCGATAATTATACAGAAAAGGGTACAGCTGAATGAGCTGGGTTAGGTATAGGCTAGATTATTGCCACGAATCACTGAGACGTCTAAAGGTATTCTACCAAAGGTAATGCGACAAAAGTAAATCGAAACCTAACTCGGACCTAACTGAAACCAAACGAACGTGTTTGAGTTTCATCAAAATCGGTGAGATGTATTTACCCTCTTCCGTACAATTGCCGACTATTCGAATGCTTCGACACAATCGAATAGCAGAACAATTTTTTATTCCAAAAGTGCACATTAAAAGAAAGCCGAACAGAAACAACAGTTTACCATTACCCTAACCATTACCCTAACCATTACACTAACCAGCTCGATCATTTTTCGAACAAACTGCATAATCCATCTGGGAATTTTTCGAGTGTATCCCTGGGATTAGGAGCGATTGTCGAGCATAGTGCGCGCGTGTCGGTCGTCTGAAAATCGCGTAAGTGTAGCGACAGCCAGACGGGAATGGGAATCCTCGTGCACCGCGCCGTCGAGCAAGACCATCGTACAAGGGTGGAACAATAAATGAGTAATGCGTTGTGTTTCGATTGAATAACGAGGGTCGACGAGCATCGCAGGCAGGGTTCCGTGTATGGGGTTCGGCCAGTTTCGCCCCTTCTCCGTCAACCCCTCGACAATTTTATTGCGAGGCAGCAGAAACGCGAGCGGTGCGAGGTCATCGATGACTTTTCGGCCAAATAAATTTCGTTTCGCCCAGCTGTGTGCATGTCCGGTTCCTTCTTGTTCTCTTTCTCTCACGCGCGCGAGTCGGGTATCGCGTATTCGAGTAACTCCGGTATCGATTGGCAAATGCCGAGTCGCCGACGCTCCGCACGATTCTCGTTACGTTGACGCTCTGCTATATTGTCGATGTAAAAATAAGTTTGTTGAACAATTCCTCGCGGACAACAGATCCAGGGAATGGGATCGATTTTTGCGAGTCTCGATCGTTTCGGAAGAGGAAATGATCCATAAGCGTCCGTTCGAGCGAACAATGACCGTTCGCGTGCGTCTACACTCTACACGCGTTCAATTGCAGGGCTTTCGGTTGCGCGGCGGCACGGTGGTGGTCCCGTTTGTGCGCCGCGCCGCGCCGCGCCGGGAATGGGAATGGGAACGGGAACGGGAACGGGAACAAGTGTGCGCTCGTATCGAGGTACGCACACGATGCTTCCACCTATGGAGAGAAGCGCGGTTCTCTTTTCAATCCTTTGGTAGGGTAAAGTGCGGCGAGGAGAGGGTTGTTGTTCACCGGACCGGATTTTGTGTTTCTACTCGAAAGTTTGAAGTAGCTGGCGGCTCGAGTAATTAGATCGATTCGCGGAATCCCACAGAGGCAAGGTTCCCCGGGTAATTAGTAGCAACCGTGCGTCGCAATTATCCACCCCCCTAAATAGGGTTAAGATGAAGCGGTTTCGTGCTGGACGCTCCGCGGATTGTCGAGCCTTGCGATTAACGTAATTAGGCGAGGGTGATCTGTTATCCCGGAAAGTCGCTCGTTATACCGTGATAATCGACAAATATGTTGCTGTAGAAAATTCGAAAATAAACGTGTGGGAACACTTGAGACCGCAATGGGTTAAAGAACCTTTTCGCCGAGAGCAGAATATCCTCTTCATAGAATCGTGCGCACGAAGCAATCCTTCTTCAAAGCCGTGCATGAGTTACTCGAATGTTTTCCCAGATGTATCGTACAGAAATCGCGCGCACGGTACAGAACAAGGTGGGCTACCCTCTGAAAATCTCGTTTCACCTATCGCCGTTCGAGACCCGCGAATGTGTGTGTGTGTGTGTGTTCCGAGCCACTTCACTTCGCAAAGATCACCTGCGGAAGAGGGTGATTCCGGGTAGCTTCCTGGATACTCCTATCTCTGAACTAGTCCAGAATTTAGCTGGTAGCTTTCCCAGGCAGCACACTCGCTCGGACGGTCCCTAGCAGATCGAAGCTAGAGTTTAGATTATCCTCTGTTCTTGGTGTGCACGCGATACCGTGGAAAAGAAGAGGCGGACACCGAGGCAACCGAGGCCACCGAGGCCACCGAGGGGGTTGGTTCCTGTACCGTGTTCGCAGCAAGAGAGAGAGAGGTGGAGAAAGAAGGGTGCCTTCTACTACCCCTTCTACCCCTCCTTCGTGTACTCAGACCTCTTGGCAACCCTTTCCAAAGCAGTCAGTCTGAAAAAGAGGCGCGGAAGGGCTGCTGGTGGATATTCGAACTCGGCAGATGCCCGACAGGGGGTAGGGGGTAGGGGTCGATCGAACCCTAACCGATTAAGGACACCCTTCCGGCTCTTTTTCTCTCTTTTTCTCTCGCAGGATCCCTGCACGCGTATCGAACGCGTCCCCACGCCTCGTCGCAACATGGAGGACTCGCGAAACGTTAAACGACAGACCGACAAGTAGCCGCATTACTTGTTTAATTGATCTCGAGACGCGTCTAATGGGCGCGGAAACGTGGGAACGAGTTCCGGGGGATTAATTTTAATTGTCCACGGTTAGGCTGCGCCGTTACACCGTTACCTCGAAAGGCTACTTCAACCCCCTCGCGAGACGATGCCTTTGTTGCCCGCGAAAGATCCAGAGTGGTTAATGAACGCGAGCACAGGGCCCCGGGAATGCACTTTGGCCAAGTTTGGCCAAAGGCGACGTTTTGCGACGGGTACCGGCTTCGGTGTGTTGTACCGACTGGGTCAAGCGACCGGGTCAGCCCACAAGTTTTCGTTGGGGGGCTTTCGTACCTTGCTCCGGGATCTCCAGGTTGCTCCTTGCCCATTCCATTCCCATTCGTTCTTCCTCGGATTCTGCTGGTGTTCCAGTGTACACAGAACCTACCAGAACCTTTGAGACGATGATTCATACGTAGATGTCAAGATTAAGTTAACAAAAACGAATAGAAAATCAAATACAGCTTCAACCATGCCAGAATGTGTACAAAATGAGCCTGTCTCCTGTCTCCTGTCTCCTGTCTCCTGTCTCCTTATTGCAAATTCTGAAGGATTGAGCTACCAATCGAAGTTGCTACAGATCCGACTTGCGTCTCTACTTATCGAGACCGGTGTTTCAACTTAGCAGTGAGTAATGCAAATGTCGAGCGTCATTAGGCCCTGCAATGTTTACCTTGCCTTTCGAGACGGGTTAAGAAGCATCGAAGAAGGATGGCAGCAAGAATGTCGGTGGTCGTTTCGGTCGTTCTTTGTCCAAAGGTAGTGACACGCGTTCCTCAACAGGACTACTGGAACCCGATTCGACAGAAGCCGCTACTTTGGCTGGTATTTACGTACGTACGGGCGCAAAAAGCGTTCTCGTGTCACCGCGGGATAGAATTGCAGCGGTACAGCCTGCTTGTGCAGTGTGGATGCACTCGAATATCAAGCATCGGAATTCACTCGAGAGCCGTTCGTGGTTTTAAGTGCGGCGCGGCGCGGCGCGCGCGTTTGTTTGCGTTTCTTTCGCTTTCCTTGTTGTTCCTTCTCGCTTTCTTGTTCTCCCTCTCTCTTGGCGCTCCCTCACGGTGATCGAGTAATAATTATATTAATTGCGGGTCTCCGCTAGATTCCATCGACGGGTTGCATAATTATCAAGAGTCGCGCGGTGGTATAATCTTCCTGACACTGAAAGCGGAGAACCTGACAAGGTTGCTCGAGCTGTTCTGGGCTTCGAACCTCACCGGCGCGGCGGTCTTCTTTCTCTAAATAGACAGCGGAGTGCTACGCGAGATCAATTACCAGGAGAAACTTCTCGCCCGCGGTGGAACGGGTCTGTTCGGGATCGGTTGAATAATCGGACCGGACGCTGATCGCTCGAAGACGAATCCCTGATTGACTAGGATCGTTTCGCTTTTCCTGTAATCGAGCGTGAAACTCGCGAGGAGAATTTCTCCTTCAAGTTCGCCCTTGTAAGTCAGCAATAGCTCGTGTGGGCGTTGAGCCTTGGCATCAGTCATAATACTTTTCCACTCCTCCATTGAACTGCTTCAATTTTCCTTCACTCTATGTTCCGTTTTACACAGTATGAAATTTTCTATTTCTACCAATGTAGTTTTTCATTCCCCCTTCCCGTGTGATTTCCTTTCGCAGTGCAATATCTTTGAAGAACGTATGAGGGTTAATAATAATTGTCTGAATTCCTTTAAAATGTAAAACGTCTAGAAAGTCGATTGCATCGCGAGGAATGTGCGACGACCTCGCGGTGAAAAGAGAATACGGTTTCGACGGTGGAGTCGCGCGGGGTGAGGAGAAAAAAAAATTGGTATCGAAAAGGGAGCATCGCTTGAACGGAAATCACTTACAAAAGAATTATTCGCGGTGCGTTTACATTCTGCATGCGAGCGAGCACAATGCTCCTGGAACGTGTGCGTTTATCGAGCCAACCGCGCGCGCCACCCGCCACTGTACCGTCGCGCGTCGCATCGCGTCGCGTCGCGTCGCGTCGGGTTATTTTTGTGTGTGCCGCCGTTGCCGGCTTTCAGTTCCATCGGAATTGTTATCGGCTCTTTTTCCCTCGATATGCGTTCCATCCAAGGCGCGCCGGCTTTTCCCGGAAGGGAAATTTTTCGTTTTCGCCGATGAATACCGTCGTCACCCCCTCCGGTTACAGTTCCCGGTGACGATGGCGGACCATGTCGTTCGGCTTCGAGAGCTCGCGACAGCCATTGTGCTCGTTCATAGTCTTTTTTCCTCGTTCGGAAACGCTTTTCTTTGTCGCAAGATTTTCGAGCCCTACCGACTGCTCCAGTCTGGGATCTCGAAAAAATCGATTGTACGTCTGTATTCGCGTTTCCTCGAAGAACGCTTCGTCTCAGTCCCCTTTAAATCACATCCCCACGTTCGCTAAATTAAACAAGTTCTAGCACTGTCTTACAGCTTGTACTTCTGATCGATCTGCTGTACTTTTTAGCAATTCTGAATAAATTATTCCCTTTCTTTTTACTAACAAGCGTTTCTTTTTCTGTTTTAGGTAAGTGGGCCCAACGTGTAAGCCTCTCTGTGCAATTATATTCTCGTTACGTCGAGTAAAGTGAGTGAGTAATCTAAATTTTTTTTGTTGAGTCGAGAGCTATCGTATACTGTTGAATTTATTTAAATCAATGTGAATATTGTGACTCGACAAAGCGAAAGAATTATTTATTGAATTCGAGAGATGATGCAATGTTTCGAGAAGGTGAGAGCAAGCACGAACGACGAGTTAATTCGTTATCCGTGGGGAAAAGGTTAATCCCTTGCCGTACAAAGTCTAATTCGTCTCTTGACGAAGATGTCGAGCGCAATCTGTTGAAGAAAATTAATGTCAATATCTAAGCAACGAAGCTCAGGATGCTGGACGCTGGACAGAAGCTTTGTTGCATCCTGATCAAAGTCTAGGACTTATCCAGGGTCCATCTAAAAGTTTTGTAGGACCTTCTACGGCCACTATCGTTGAGTTTCTCCAGCGTTCGGTCCTCTATCATCTCATTTCATTTCCCGATCGAGCTAACCAGCACGCACTGTACCTTCGACGGTGTTCTCTTGCAAAAATAGCAGCCGGTCGCGCAATCTGCTCATCTGATTGCGGTTGCACCACGCGAAACACGCCGCTCCGCAACGCGACGGCGCAGGGTCACTCATGCTACTATGCGATGCAACGGGCCGGTGCCGGTGCCGGTGCCGGGGCCGGGGCCGGGGCTCTATCATTATACATATGTACTATGTACACGGCTCCGATTCTCTTTCTCGCTCAGTCTGATACGGAACCGATACGACGCGACGGCCGTGCGTTTCGCAAGGAGCAAACGCTCTGACAGTTACACAATCAAGATTCAGCGTAGCGTCGAGAAGCCACGAAGAGAGGGGCACACGGGGGGAGACAGAAAGAGCGAACCGCGGGGCGGGGGGCAGGGAGCGTAGGAAGCAGATTTCCCTCCAAAGTCAATTCGCTATTCCATTCAGTCCTCTCTGCACCTCTTTCTCTTTCTCTTGCTGCTGCTTCTCCCTCTCTGTCTCTGTCTCTCTCTCTCTCTCTCTCTCTCTCTCTCTCTCTCTCTCTCTCTCTCTTCGCGCTGTGCCTCTCCACCGTTGCTTTCTTTGCATTGCAATATTCCGTTCCCCCGTGCCCCTTCCTCCTTCACCGTGCCCATCCGCACGGTTGCAGACCTCGAATGCAACGGTACATGCCGACCACGAGATGCATAGACGATGATAGCGCTGCCAACTGTGGCACACGCTCGTTTCTAACTTGCCGGAATAACTTCGCCCTTGTCTCCGCGGTTCTGCTCCTCGAGTCGTCCTTCTATGTACTAGCTTTCTCACACCCCCTGTTCCCACCTACTCTTATTCTTCCTGTCGAACCGTGAATCGAGCTAATGTCACTGTGCGCTTTCGGTGCACCCGAAAGGTAATTCACGATTCTCCCGCCCTGTATCTGCTTCGAAGTAACTGGGACACCTACACCGTCTATGCAGAAATTTATTGTTTTTGATCTGTGCCACCACTGGGGAGATTGCGGTCTTTCAACCAGTTTAATGATCTGACGAGTAACTGATTTATTTTTACTGGCTTCTGTATTTGCTTCTAATTTGTTAACACGCTTATTAACATCCTATACCATACACTATACAGAATACGATGATGTTCTCAGACGCTTGACGCATCTTTTCCAAGCAAAACATTGACAAAAGCAACCATTTCTTTAATGGATTTTCTTACCACTACGATTCTCATTTTCTAGATTTCCATATCAAGGTGCACATGAAATTTTTCTGAAAATTTTACGCTTGCTCGATACGAATCTTCGAGCTTTTGACCGCGACTGTACATTTTCCAAAGAGCATCGTCCTCGGCGAGCAAACGCGGCCAACGGAGACTCGAACGCGCGGTTAGGCGAGATTTTAATGAATGGACCGCGTGCGCGCGATATTCTTTTCTCCGAGAGGCGCTTTCAACGCGACATCGTTTGTTCGCAGCTTTTTAATATGCCCGCGATAATTCTATCGTCTTCGAGGCTGGTTTGTTTACCGGGTTCCCCGTGCGCACTCAGTTTTTCATACTCGCCGAGTGAGAGAAACCGGGAGCTGCGATTTTTCAAGCATTGTGCAGTGCCATTGATCGGGGCTGTGCTGTTTGCCCGAGTTTCCGGGACTCGGCACTCTCAATTTCATTTACCGACCGGCTGCCTCTCTCTGTCCGAGATACATAATTAATTATGGAATTCTGAGCTTCTTTCTTGCCGTGGCCAACTGGCGCATGGCGTTGCCACTGCATACATACATACCATGTTCCTGTCGAACTTGTTCCGACGACTACGTCCGAAACCAAAGGTTACAGTTCGTGAATCATTTCTGTGTCAACTTCAAGTATCTTAAAATTGTCTTCGTCTTTGTTGAAATAAGACGCTTTTGTGGTTATTTTTTGCAGGCTCGCGACGACAGCATAAAAATACATAAATATTGTTCTGTTAACTTCCTCAGGCTTTTGGTCAAATTTATTTATTTATGCTCTCGGTCTACATATCTAGAAAATTCTCTTACTAACCTGACAGAATGGCCTATAACGTTTCCCACAACCAAACAGTTTCTTTGTCACGAACGCGTAATACGTAATGGGATCGAAGATATGGTTGTAGATTGTCCGGATGTTTTTCTTGCCTATGGCGTATATGTATATCATTCGATCGTCCGAGGCTGCGTGTTTGGTTCGATCGACGAACGAAAAGGGACGGGTCATAAAATCCTCGACAGGATTACAAAGCGGGGGGGCTTCATTGTCACGTGTTTGCAGGACAGAGAGCGCATGTGGTAGCGAGACAATGAACGTTGGAAGTAAGGCTTATTGCGTTCGCGGTGTCAGATGGCGTCGCGGCTGCGGGAACATATTCCGCAAACGCCATAATATTACATACTCGTGGTGTTTGCACGCGCGAAATTGCGATCCAACGCGCAGCCTAACGCGGCCCGAAACCGAGGAACTTTTCAATAGAAATTCTGCGATCCGGTTCACAATGCGCCGGAAAAGAACGCCTCGACGGAAACGGACGTCTGGTTGGCCAATTTTTCCTTACAACAGCCTTGTTTATTAAGGTTAAACCTACCAAACGCTAAACAGGAAAATTTAACGCTTTTTACAAAATTGTTCGCGATGGGGAATTCAAATAAAAATATTAAACTAAAAACGAGAGATTATTAAATTCGGCAAACGATGCTTCTCGCGCTTGGATCAACGCAAACTAGTTGCGCAAACGGTGCGCTGGCATTATTTATACTTTTACGGAGCGCGTTTATTAATGGAAATTCTTTCTAACCTACGCTTCACTGTGTCTATATTTTCATAGTATGTAAGTATGTATGTATGTACATAGATTTTCGTATGCGTGGTTAGCTCCACGATATCTAATCGTAACTCACTCTGGCAACGTTACGTTGCCACGGAGTGTGCAAAAATACGGAAAATTCAATACAGTATTGGCAATAGTTTTTTGCGAATATCTCGAAAACTAAAAGCTACCACCCTATATGTGAAAAGGAAAAAGTTGTTCAAAATGTGTGCAGCTGCATAACATTTAAATTTCATCAAAATCGAAGAGGGGTGCCTCTTTTTACATAATTATGTACATACCTCTAATCGTACTTCGATCTCTGCATCTACATTGTACTCTGATTGCAATCTGAAAAATACACAATTAAATTATTAACCACTACTGGATAAACTCTGTGAAGTTCTACAATTCATGCTCCCTTCAAAAAGACAAAAACCAACTTTCAGAATACGTATTCGAAATTAATTGTTAAGTAGAAAGGCCCTCGAGGAGCCTAATGATGCCACTTTCAGCCGACTGAGATCGTTGAGCCGACCTTTCGAAGCATCCGACGCGGCGTGTAACGACGATCTAATAAATTAGCCGGCCCCGACGAGAGGCCCTCGTCGCGATATATGTATGTATTTGTCCCGAGGAGAACTGGCGTTCGATATCAATCGACGTGCCACGGTTAGCCCGGATTTCGCGGAATTTATTAAAGTTACTGCGACGAGCGGTTTCGCTCAGATTTCAGGCCCGCCGCGGCTCGTTCGAGTTCGAGGGGGTTGATACTCCGTCGAGCGGAAGACGACCGCGCGTTTTTTCCGTATCCGTGGCCACGATCGAGCGAACATCCTCCCTCGTTTATCGTCGAGCCTATGCAGAGAACAGCCCTTTTCTCTTTTACTCTCTTACTCTCTTACTCTCTTTCTCCCCCTCCCCCTCTCTATCTATCTATCTATCTATCTATCTATCTATCTATCTATCTCTCTGTCTGTTCGCATCCCTTAACGCGCCGCGCCCTTAAAGCGGATAGGACATTCCAAGTATTGACCCGTTTACTCAGCAGCCATCCAAGTGACAGAGCCCCGCGCGGATCTCGGTAATTATTCGCGATGGAACGAATACAGCTGCCTCCGAGAACACTTTCGCTATCGCGGGCTTCGATTGAACCTAGTTCGCACTCAAACATTTTAGCAACAGATTGCGGATATATTTGCAGGAAAGTGTCTCGTCGATTTCCATCTTTTTACAAACAGGAAAAGTACAAACCTCTATTTGTCCACATACAAACACCAAGAGAAATTTCCATTTTTATTACATACCCAAACGATTCGATTAAAAAATCTCTTCCAAGCGTGGTTTATGCTCCCCGATAATCACAAAACATAAAACCACGAGCATAGCTCGAGTGTTAATAGACTCGTTGTTACGGCAAATCTGCAGTAAAAGCAGCATTAATCTCAATAAATCTGGTGCATCTGCGCCGGACGCTCTCTATTGTAAAAATGCACAAAATTAGCTGGTGGCAGCTTACAATCGAGCGGATTTAAAAATATGGACTGTCGGAAGACCGATCTCGCTCACCCTGTAGACAAATCCCTCATTCGTTACCGCTTTCGTCCCTCCGGGAAAGAGAAACAGAGAAAGAGAAAGGGCGAGAGAGGGAGAATGGGAACACGGAGCGCGCGACGACCATGCAAATTCCCCTGAATTTGATTTTCAAATCGGCCTCGAGTCGCCGGTAATCTTTTCGGACGTGTTTCTTCCACCCACCCGAGATCTCCTCGGGTTAAACACGTGATTCGGGCCATGGGGGGCGAAGGTCACCGGATATCGTTGACGAACAGCGTTGTTTCTAGCCCGTGAAATTTAGCAAGGCAAATCCGGAGACCTGGCCCATTATCGAATCTTCCACCCACGCGATGCACGTAAATCGATGACGACGACCCCCCTCTTCGAACCATCATTCGCGCCCTCTATCATCATCTTTCTAAGCTCCTCACCCCTTGCCCGGATCCTCGGCCCACCCTGAAAACAAGTTGGGCTAGGTTAGTCTCCTCTTCGCCATGGACCCCTAAGAGTGTCTATGGTACCTGCACGATGGCGGGAAGAGAGGTGAGACAGCGGGGTGATGAAGCACTCCTTTCGCAAAAGTGCGACGGGGCTCATGCTCTTAAACGCCATGAATCTCGGATCCCTTTACTGTCCGGACTTTACTGTCCAACGTGTTCTGTCGCTTCAGAACTTGTTGCAAAATTTCTACGTTGCTTCGTTGATCGTTCAACAATTTCTGGAAGCATTTAGGAATATGTATCTACAGGCCATACAAAATATAATCTACAATTTTCAAGGGAGGAAGAATATGTAGCCCATTACATCGTCTTTAATGTACGAAAGATCAGCCAATTGTTCAGCTAAATGCAGCTAATATATTTTTACCCCCACGTAACAAAAGTAGTAAGACAACTACAGCGAGTTTAATGATTATTACAATAAAATATTCCCAAACTATGTAATCCGGACAATTTCTTTGTTCCGGATTTCGCAGAGTCGCGAGAATGGAGTCGGTTTCATCACGAGTCACAATAATGCTCGACCTCTTTCTCCCTCTCCACGGTTCCATTCCTATTCCCATTCCCATTCCCATTCCCATTCCCATTCCCATTCCCATTCCCTTTCTTTTTCTCTTTCTCTCTTCTCGCCATTATTCTAGCTTCTTTTCTACCCTACCCTACCCTCCCCTCGCGAGCCCCTCCATTACCGCGGTGCGCACCCTTCCTTCTCCTCTCTCTATTATTCTTCTCCCGTCGCGAAGCGCTAGACCACCGCTCGTTCCTTTCTTCGTTGCTTCTTCTTCTTTTTTTATTTTGCCCTCTCCTCTCTCTCGCTTCTTTTTCTTCGTTGCCGTTTCCTTCTCTCGTTCTCTCCTCTTTTCCTCCTGTCCGATCTAGTCCTCCTCTTCGATCCGCAGTTTTGCCTGTATCCGGCAGCGACAGCAAGAAATACGTCGGCAGACGTGTTCGCGGCTATTGTGCTCGCGAAATTCTTCACTTTTTCGCGAATTTTGCGGTCTTGTGTCCGGCCATTTACTCGGAAAAAAACATATCCGTTAGCAATCTGTAGCAATCTGATTTCTAAACACACATCTAACAATTTTTACTGGATTTAGTTAACACTAGGTTTAGTTAATAGTAACTATTTTTCATAACATTTCTCGTTAAGACTTCTCATCCGCTAGGTCTTTTCTCTTGCGAAACGAGCAAAGAAAAGAGAAATTTCGTTAAACGTTATTATACCTTCGTTTATACATACTCCGTTTTATGGAGTGCAGGGAGTGTGAACGTGTGCGGTTAGCAGCAGCGTACTGCAAACAGTTTTTCGCGCGTCCATTCACACATAGTTGCAGATCATTGATGACAGCTATTCCGTACCGCCGCGCCGCTCCGCGCCGCGCCGCGCCGCGCCGTCGGCAATTTAAATTCCACGTAAGGGGAATCTAGGTTAAGTAGTCGGAGAAATGCGGGGCAGGTAACCGACGTTCGCGCAGATGAACGCATACTATCAATGAAATTGACGGGATACCTTCGATAAATGTCGATCGCCATAATTAGAGAAGCCGTTCTAATATGTCAGTTAATTGCATCGCTGGTATTCCCTTCGTGCGATCACAGAAACACTTTGGAAAAATTAGCTCAAATCTTATTATTCTTTGGATTCCTGTAAATTCTACATAGTTGGGCTATTCGTAAATTATTCTTCTAATTCTCTTCGTAGTCTTTTAAAAAACATCTATGTATAACTTTCCTGTAACGAACGACAAGGTGCATCATGTTAAAAAAAATATCTTGTTGTAGTTTAAGGGTTCTGCTTCACAGCCGAAAACAGAGTATCCTCGGAGTGTTACATAATAGTTTCCCCCAAAAAATTCGTGAAGATTGATCTCGGAGACTCCATAAGAAAAATGGCCGGTAGTCGTTTCCAGCAAGCTCCAGCCTTTCACACAATTGATTTCGGGTCGAGTACAATGCAGAATCTCTTCCCAAGATCCCGACGCGACGGTCCCATGTGTCCCCATAAACTCACGCTAGACCCCGTTGGAAGAGGAGGGAACCCCCGAGAGTGTGTCTCGAAGCACCGACGCGACGCGGTGCGGGATTAAATTCAATCCAATCGGAAGATATTCTTTATGCCTTAGTAATCCAATCGGTGGTGGTACGGGGGCGTGCGGCTAGGGGGGGGGGTTGAAGGGTGGCCGAGAGGCGTAGTAACACATTTCGCACGGCAGCGCGGCAGTTCGGTTCAGTCAAGGGAGGATTCAATTTCTCGTCTCCCCTGGATGTAAGAAAGGGACATTAGCGGGATCCGCCATTCTTTTGTCTCTCGTGGATTCGATGCGGGGGAGAGGGAGTGAAGGAGTGAGGGATAGTGGGGGAGGGAGTGGGCCTCTTACGGAGGGCAAAGGCCCAATTTAATTCGGATGAGTCCTCGGGCTCCACTTCTATTCCCTTTCGGTCGCGTTCCTCTCTTCTTCGATTTTATTTCGTCCATTTCTCGCCGCGTAGAAAATATTCCGGGGCACCGTCGCGTCGCGTCGCGTCGCGTCGCGTCGCGTCGACCACGCAGCCTTCGCGCAGTGTTGCGAATCACCAATTTGGATGGACAAAAATCGTTTCGCCGTCTCTCGGGATTCGTAGCATCCCGCATCAACTGGAGGAACATGTTCCATAGAGGAATCGTTCTATGTATAGAGCGTAACGAATAGAGTGCGGATTTTATGCATTTGTGTCAATCACTTTTTTTTAACTTTTGAAGGGTATACGTTTGATGTATTTTTCTCAGGATTATCGAGCATTCTTAATCATACTTTGAACGAGAATTTCATAAAATCGTGACCGGATCAATTTCATGTGTTCCCGGGTCCAGGATCCCGAGACAATAAACGCAGCAAAATCGCCTAGTTTAAATTTCGTCTGGGAGAATCGTCGATTCCTAGGGCCGTGCACCGTAAAACGTGCCCACATGGAACACACAGAGAGGGGGACGTAGGTGGCCCCGCTAATATTTCGATTCTTCTCGGTCTTTTTATCTGCTCCCGGTTCGTCTCGTTCTTTTTCGAATTTCATCGACCCTTCACCGTGAGCCGCATACGGTGAGCATCCTCTTGCTCGTTCCTCCTCCAACCTGTACAGGTATACAAGAGCTATTAGAGACCCTCTAATACGTTGTTTCTTCCTTTTTATTTTCGATTTTTTTTCTCTGGTTCTTGCTCGTTTTTTCGCGTCGCGTCGCGGTCGATCTAGAGCCGGTTCTCCGCTGGTTTCGAGAAAAACGGAACCACGCCGCGCGTTCCGGTCGTGCTTCGCCGATTAAACGGTGCCGTCGCGAATCCGCGAATACTTCGCACGAGTTATGGGATCGTTAGCGCGGATGCTCTTCCTTTTGTCCCACCCCCGTACGCTGACAGAAATTGTGTGGACGGCCGTCCTTTTTTCTTCGGGCTTTCCCGTTTTCTATGCTTTTGTTGTCACGCGCACGCACGCACGCGCGAGCGATTGAGCGAGCGAGCGAGCGAGCGGTATTTCCGAGATTTTTTTCTCTCCCCCGTCGCTTTATTAATTGTTTTTATGCTCGATGGGGCTCTCCGGCTATTTGTCCGGGACGCTTTTAATCTCCCCGAGTCCGCGGTTGATCCGACTGATTACGCTCGTAATTATTCCGACGACTTTAAAGTTCGAGAGATCGAGCGGTACGCTTTAAATTTTGCTGGCGAGATATATGTATCACGATAAAAATCGCTAAAAATCTCTGTGAATAAATATAAATATATTGTTATTTTTTTTTATAGAATAATACAATACATATATAACACAGCGCACCATTTTTAGAGCTTCTCAGATCTAGTACTAACCCCTCGTACGTTTCTCGAGGTGAAAATTGAACATTTCTTTAAAATGAGACACAGTTTGCTGTTTTGAACTGCATAATGAAACGACCGAAAATTGAAAAGTTGCCGAATGTACCTAACATGCATTGAATGTTAGGCAACAGCAGGAAGCTGTAACAAAGAAAACTGGAAGCTTGCGGAAGAGTGCTGTTTCTTCAAGGCGGACCCTTAACATCCAGGAATTTATTTCGTCCAATGGGATTCTTTGAAAGAATATTAGAATGCGAGACGCATCGCGAGAACAGTGAAACGAAGAGATCGAAGCTCGGTGTCTTTTGAAAGCTACCGGTAATAGAAAGAAGAGAGAAAAGAAGAGCACAGGGCAGACATTATTCACGGGGATCCCACGTTTTGTCCCGTATTCGATGGGCGCCATGGATGGCGGAGCTAAGGCAAGGCAAGGCAAAGCAAGGCAAGGCAAGGCAAGGCAAGGGGGCGACCACTGAATTTTCTTTTCCGCTCGAGAAATTCGTGGTTGGTAGCTCCGATGGACGACTCGTATTTTCCATCGGCCTACCCTCCACAATGGTCCTCTTCCTCGGTGCTTTTCAAAGTGAAACCGGCTGCGCGCTCGTCATTTACCATAGGATTTTAGAGAGGCTCCTTTTACAAAGTGGAGCTCTAGTTAAGTTTTTGTTGGCTTCGAGCGTCGCCACCCACCCCCTCGGTACCCCTCTCTTGCCAGGGCCCCCTTGATCAGGCCTTTCTGCTCGACCGTTCCATTCGCCCGCGCCATCATGCCGATCAGAATCCACCTAGCCGATCCCGAGAGATCGTCTCGACCTGGGATTCCTTCCTCACCGCCCCGAAATCGAAATCCCGATATTTTTAGGGATTTATCTCGACGAAGCTGTCTAGTCCATGAGACTCTGCCATTTTTGATCCGTTTCAAAATTTATTCGCACTCTTAATCATTTCAATTCGAATTAATATAAGAGCAATTTTAAATGGTTCTGGTGTTTTTATTATTTTGCCTTTCACCTATTTTCTCCATACCTAAATGCATCAAATCTAAAATATTCTAACAAGATATCGATATTTTAACAGCCCCAAAATCACGTTATTTTCCTCGGAAGCGCTGTATCCTACAAGACTTTCCTTGGATCCCTTTAAAAATCCATTTTCCACCATCATTTCGGACAACGCGTCTCGCTCGACGAAGCCTAGACAAATTCCCTTTCCTCCAACCGAATCTCCGGCATTCCATACTGTCTCAAGTGTACGCAATTTTACATTCGCCTTTGAAGCTGCTGCTCGCTTTCCCGGAGAATCCTCGTTTAGCGAAAGAATTCGATTTAACGTTGCCTCCTGTCTCGCTTTGATCCCTTTTATTCTGGAATCCATTCGCGTGTTTACCGACGGGACGCGGCGTGTACGAATAATCGGGAGGCATGCGAAACAAGCAGGTAACTTTGTTTCCGGCGCGGCGCGGCGACTCGAATTACGCGGGTGCAGGACATTTCTATACTTAGCACCCTCGTGAGACGTCCGTACATAAATAAATTCCGAATAAGGTAGAAATCTGAACAAGTTTGTGTGAATCTACTATACAATACAAAAAGTTGTTTGCATTAACAATAATGTAATTGACACTGCGAAGGCAGATCGCAGACAAATAAAATGGGTTATCATCGACGTTTCCGTGTGTTCGAGCCAGTGACAGTTGCGTCGAGTATTTTCGTAGCTGTAGGTAGCCGTCGGATGAGCACCAGGAAGACGCGTTTTGTAAGGCAACACCACGGTGTATCATCCTCCAGCTGGTAAACAGCTGCCCACATCCTGTCTCACGTACGCTGCGCGGCTCTCTCTCTCTCTCTCTCTCTCTCTCTCTCTCTCTCTCTCTCTCTCTCTGTCTGTCTGTCTGTCTCTCCCTCCCCTCTCCCTCTTACTCCCACTCTCTCCCTTTCTTTTTCTCTTTGTCTCCTTCCACCGTGTTTGGCCGAAGACCACGGATACTAGGAGCCTCCGAGCAGTACCAAAATGGCGGACAGGTGCATCGAGGATACGTTTCGGCACGCGACTGCAGCTCTCCTCTCACTTCCCATTAACCATAGAGCCATAGATACCATCTGTATTTATTACTTGGTAATAATCATGAGATCGAATTCATTCTGGGATTTCAATTTTTCTTTCACTCTGCGCTTCCATAAACAAATTCAACAATCTTTTAATTTCAGTCAGGCTATTTCGTATCATAACTAGACTGCCAGTGTTTACGCATTCGAAATTCAGCCATAATTGGAAAAGTAAGATGAAGTTCCAAGAAAAGTTCAGCATTGCACGTTTACTTTTATAAAGACGATCAACGGTATATTATAAGCTGCAATCTCTTATCAATTTTTATTCGAACAACACGTGTCTCGAAGATATCGCTATCGATCTAAATTACATATTTTGGTGAAATCATTTTTGCCGACCCGTTGCACAGCTCTCCCCTTCAGGTGCGTGTTTCAGCACACGTGCCCCATCCCCGAATTATTCGCAAGACGAACGAACGCGAACGGTGCGGCGCGGCGCGGCGCGCTCGCGTAGGGTTAACCAAGCGCGCAGGGTTACGCGTCGCTCTGTCGTGCGAGATTCAAGATAGATTAAGCCGCCGCTAAACTGTTTAAACGCCAACCGGTCAGATAGCATCGCCGCCATGAGGAAAGGCCTACCCTCTTGTTAATTAGTACTGGAAACTCGTTGCCGCTACGATTCGCACCGATTCTCTCTCGGCTACCGGTTCTCCGCTCTTTTCGTGGTCTTCTTCGGCGTTCACAGGATAAATATTTCACACAGCGATATTAATAGACACGATCCATACCGCCTGCTGCGTCATTTATCATCACTATACGCGAAATATGTACACGCAAATATGGTACAATCTTTTCTCGTACGTGTAAATTAATTCCGCGCGCATTTAACATATTCCGAAAACATACTTTCTACCGCGTACACATTTATCGCTGAACATTGTGGAACATTGTGCATGGATTTGTTAACACTAAATCTACCGAGCACTAAAACCGATTAAAATGTTTCAGCTTACGAAAATGACACAACTCTATTTAGATTGTAGACTAATGAAATATATCGAATCAGTTTCCACACGCGCGTAAACAACCTTGATCATTTCAACAATTGTAAAATGAAAAATATGAGCAAAAAATATCGCAAAACTTTGATACGGCAGATATTATTGGTATTTACAGTTGCAATAAAGTGGACCACTTTCTATGTACATATTCGGACAGTACGAATTTACGGTTAGCGTTCGCTGCTGTTCGAATAGGATTTATGCCAGTCGTATCCGCAATTTCCATTCGCAATCCTGCGTATGACATTATTATAATGATAGTCTCTCGAGGATCTGATAAGGATGCGCCTTCGCGGCACGATGTATTTCACGCGCGACTGCGAAATGCCAAGGGTGAATGTGGCTCGCTAAACAGGTGATCATTGCGATTCCCATATAAGTTCAGCAGTGCTGATCGGGGGAATCGCGTTGCAAGAAATATCGAGTGGATGACAGGATCTTCGATCGTCGTCCACAATTCTCGTAATTCGCGGGCAGCTGCTTCTAAATAAGTCCTTCGAATATATTTCCCTTCCCTTCCCTTCCCTTCCCTTCCCTTCCCTTCCCTTCCCTTTTCTTTCTTTGTCCGCAATGAGCGAGCAACAACTGGTTCGCTGCTATAGATTCAGAACGATATGTTGTTCGCTCCTAGGATAAGTACGTTGTTGGTCCGGTCACGAGCTTGTAAAGAGCAACAGCATGATTCCTTGATTAATGCATTGTTTCTTTCTCGTATTACACGTAAAGGCATAAAACCTGTCGGTTCTCTGCGAGAGCTTCGTTTTAATTCTGAATCGAGAATACCTTGACCAAACGTGGGGCTAACAATTATTTCATTCCACACCTACCTTATTTGGAAATTTACAGAGTGCAGTAAATCTTGAATTTTTTCTGTATTTAGTAGAACTTTTACCGTATTTCTGTTTGCAACTTCGGAGTATGTACTTAATAGATGGTGGTAAATGTACAATCGGCCGCAATGTAGCAACCAGCAACCAGCAACTTAACCCCGCTTCGAATGGAAAGCGTCTCCATTCAGCGGCTGCATAAAACGGAAAGCGACAATGTTCATTAATACAGACATCGTATTTTTAAAGATTCACGTGCATTCGACCACGCAGCAATTATTTCCGCGCAATGGTAAATCAAGCGTCGCGGTCGAGCCAACCGCTTCCTGGCCGGATACAAGGGCAATTTTCCATCGCGCGTTGCACGCGAGATGCATTGTTGCGCCGCGCTGCGTAATTTCGAGTAAATATTTACGCGATATATAATTAGTCGAATAAAATCGCCACGGTCGAATGATTTATTCGCTTGAGTGTAACGAATTATTCGTTCTCTATTATTTGCGCACGCTTTCTTGTTGGATGTATTTTTTTATGATGCGCTGCATCGCCGATGAATTTTCGCCACCCTGAATTTGCCGGGAGAACAGCATGCAACAACCAATTAAACGCTTTATTTTCTAATGAAATATATTTTCTGTTCAACTGAACGATTTGCCCAAGCGGAGAGTCAACGGAGCAGATACATTATTTAATCGAATCATTGGACTCTGTAATAATGTATAGTATAACAATTTTTTACTCGAGGAGCGTGCTATTGAATAATTAATGACCGCATTTAATAGACGTTTGCGAGCAATAAACATTTGGATAAGTCGGTGAAACACGACAGTCCCAGTGGATGCAACTAGTTGATACGTGGTAGTCCGTGATTAAAAAGTTGAACGTTGCGGATAAAAACCGGCGGCAGTCTTGCGAAAGGAAATATGCGTAACGATGGACGCGCGTCAAGGTTGCAGAAGACAGTTCTCTTGTCGGACATCGATCAAGGTGTATGTATTTACGATGTTATCGGTCGCCGGTGAAACCTTTATCGTGGCCGGGACAACGGCTGACCGATCCCACAGAACATGAGCGGCGACCCTGAACGCGACTGGCAAATTGCGGGCTGACAATTCTCTCTCGCGGTGGAATCAGGCTGGCATTAAAAGGTGTTTGCGACCACCTGTCCGTCCAGTATACGGGACAAGATCGGAAAAACAATCCCTCGAGCAATTCATAGTTTATATAATACATACGGCATACGGCCGCGGCGCCCGGCCGGTGTGCTGCTGCCCTTCGCGAACGCGATCGACGCAAAGAACACTGCTCCAACACAAACAGTATTCTACATAGTTTTCAATTAATTCCTTACACGCTTTTAATACACTTTCTCCGTAGGATTTTTGTCTGTCGACTGTCGAGCGTAAATTTTCTGCAAACCTCCACTTCCCTCCGCTTGCAAGTAAGTTTTTCAAAGATTAATTTTCATTTTTCACGTTTGCAACGTGGTTAAAAACGTGGTAGAAACGAATTGTGACAGCTGCTTCTTGCTTGTAATTATTCTAGGAACTTTTCTGAACAAAATCGGGTAGTTTACATTACGAGTACGTAAATATGTTTAAAAAATTATTGGAGGTGAAACATTTATATTTTAGAGGATAATAACAGTACCGTGTTGAGCAATTACAATAATTAGGTTGCGAACTCTGATGTATTATTTATAAGTTATGCTAACGCGAATAGGAGCGTCGGCGATCGTGTCTAGGGGTTTGTTATGCTGTCTTTCTTTTCTCGTTCTCGACGAAATGCGCAATCGGTGCATGAACGTACATCCTCGACCGGTTTGAAAAGAGAGAGAGAGGGGGGGGGGGGGAGAGGGAGAGAGAGGAACAGAAGGAAAAAAGAAGCAAGAGAATCGCCAGAAGTTAAGTGGGGTAAGAACAGAAGCGTGGTCCCGACAGACACCTTGTCCAACAAGATTTAGTTCAACTGCAGTTTGTGAGCTGCACCTGCGTGGCGCGTGCTACGGAGATGCATCTGTCGCATTCGCATGCGGCCACGTGCCGCGTGCCCCGTGCCCCGTGCCCCGTGCCCCGTATACGCAAACCTGCAAGACTCTGGACATACTCGCGACACAGGGTGCGTTACTCTTTATAATTATAGACACGTCCGAATTTTCGCACATTTTGCCTAATCAACATACTCATTTAACACGAAGAGAGCCTGTAATCTCGTTATATACTCCTTTTCTTGGAAGTCTACTGCCGATAAATAATCTAGTTCTCGTCCCAACTTTGAAGTCCCTAACGGCGCTGTGGCGCTGCGGCGCGGCGGATGGAAGAGAAATGCGTGAAATTTGAGGGGCCTACTTTCCAGGGAAGTTGCCTTGCAAGTCCTATCGATATCTGCGCCGGTGGTAGTAAATACATATGTAGTAGTAGGAGTACCGTTGCAAACATTACATCGCGGGGCAAAAATTTCTAGCGGCACAACAATGCAGCAGCGTTGCAGCGCAGCGGCTCGGGTTGCGAAACGGAGCCGGACCGAGGCCCCTGTATCTCGTCTGTCGCAATTTACGATCTAGTCCGGCGCGGCGCGGCGGCCTTAGACGTGCCATACCCCCGATCAGAATCGTCGATATTCCTTGTGCACCGTTGACAAGCATAGGTCCCACGATCGAGGTCCGTTTCTCGGGAATAAAATCGTCTAGCCGCTCGAGAACACGGCAAATGCATTAGAAAGTATCGATAAAAGCGAGATAGCTGGATCGTTGCATCGGTAATAATTGCAGCACGGTTTTTATGCATTCATGTCGTATGCAAACGTCGCGGTAACAGGACAAAATGGAAAGTTTGATCATTTTCTCGGCGACGAGGCGACGAGACAAGCTGATCATTGTGCAACGACTTGCGCGAACGTGCATTCCCGATATTGTCTCCTGCGTATCCTTCTCTCCAACCCGCTTCGAATAGTGTTTAACACTGTTTAATATGTTTTTAATGTGTTCATTTGTTTGAACATCCTGCAGTAATTATTTTCTCAATTTCAGAATTGTTTCGCTCAGATGATTTTCCAACTGTATTTAGTCCACTACAGGTCTTTTACAAATTTTAATTTGGAACGGAATTAATTTTCGTGTCATTAAATTCTCGTATAAAAGTGTGCACATTGCAGAAAGAGTACCGCGGTCTGGTAATCAAGGGATGAAGACCGGTTTTAATCGCGTTTCCCCGAAGTTTTGAGCAGGGGAATGCTATTTCGAAGCATAAGGCAGAGTGTCGAAGGTCGAGTGTCGCAACAATTCGCTCGTTTCGAAAGTATCGAAGGGGTGGGAAAAGTGAGAAAAAAAAATTGCGAGAAAGAAGGACATCGACGTTGCGCAGCTGGATCCACGATGCAGGTGCAGATGCAGCCTAGGCGAGCGTGTGCACGAGCCACGAGCGCGCGTTCGTGGTGTCGCGTCGTCGGCATGTGTATTCGTTTACCGAATATTAATCGATACGGGCGCTCGAGATATAACCATCGGATGCTAACGATAAAACCAATTAAACTAATTGTTACAAATGGGACACCGCACCGCACCGCACCGCACCGCACCGCACTTATGAAAAATTCGAAATTGTAATACATAATATGCTAATGGCCGTCCATCGAGCGATCATGCTTTCGATTCGCACTTTATAGTTTTCCAAAAATACTAAATTCTTGGTGGAACAACAATTTTCTACCAAACCGAAACTTTGAAGATCTTCTAGTCGACTACATATATTTAATTGCTACTATTTCCATATGAACATTGTTCGTATCCTAATTTTCTATTCACAGATATTGAGCAAAGTAAAAACTGTCCGCATCGAATTGTATTGCAAGCATTGAATCTGCGCAAACATTGTTGAAAATAATTTGTAAATTCATTGAGCGTATTCGCACATTTACGACGAGCTACCTATTCTACGTTCAATAAATAATTCGCAGTGCAATTCCCCACAGCGAAATTCCAATACACCTCGAATCGTTAATTCAGCTAGCACCATAATAATTCTGGTTCCAGGCGCCATACATTGTTCAGTATTTGAAGCTCCATAGATTTCCGCGGCTGCATCTTCCGGAATAAATGTCGGTAGAGACTCGCATCGGATTGCAAGTTTTCCGTATCGCTCTGAATAATTGTTGCCGAGCACGCTGTGATCCGATGGTGTGCTAACGGCATGAATCATTCAGGCTCTACGCGGCGAACGCAGATGCAGTTAGAGTGCACGGCGTTGACGAGTTGCGTGGGAGTGCAACGTGGGGCGACGAGATCGCGATGTGGGTCACTAGGAAATTGTTAGTCGTCCGTCGTTCTGACAGCCTTCCTGCCCGGCGCGCGGCGCGGCGTGCGCAATGTGGGCGCCATTGTTTGATCCCGCGGCAGGATGTGTAGGACTCCGCATGCTAATTGCAACAAGAGCGTCGCGGCGACTCATCCCGACGCCGCGCCGCGCCGCGCCGTTTCGAAATTTCGGGCTGAACTTTGGACATCTCGCAAAAATGTTTATTCGAGTCATGCCTAACAATCGTCGAACAAAGCATTTCTCATCAACTTTCAAAATTAGAAACATCTTACAGCAGACAAAGATGATCTGCCGCAAATAATTGATTAATTCGGTTACTGACTAGTAGACCGATGTAATCAATTCGTTCGCAGGAGAACAACTATGAAAACTTGCACGTTCATGCTTCTGTGCTTCGTGCAAAGAGCAAGTAGGAAAAATTAATTGGTAAGGATCGGGATCGAGTAGCGATTCAATCGGGAGTTGAGAGAAACGAGCGTCAATATTGAAGCCTCGTTGGTCCCCCATCAAAGTTATTATTTCGCCTCGTACGTGACGCACGAGAGTATCCGCATCCGCAGTCTGCTCATTACTTTTGAGACGCGCGAAATGCGCGATGAGTTCACAGCTCAACGCTCCGGCTGCAGTGTGCAGCAACCTTTCGCTCTTCATTCATTCTCTCTCTCTCTCTCTCTCTCTCTCTCTCTCTCTCTCTCTCTCTCTCTTTTTTTTGTTTTCAATGAGCTGCGCCGGTATCGCGCAAAAAGAGAGTGGGCGTGAACGCGCGCCGGATACAAAAGCGAACGGGTCGGCGCGGCGGCATCGCGTGTTGTACCCGTGGAGAAAGAAGGACAGAGATCATAAATGTTCATCATTCGGAGAGCTCGCGCACTCGGATCTCGGCTCTCGGAATGAACCCACGCGGATTCATATATGCCCGCTGTGGATCTCTCTGTTCGACCCGTTATGCAACCGTTTTTATCCCCATTCAAACGAGCTGCACACGCGGGAAAGTGAAACGTAACAAATCGCTTTCCTCGATATGCAAATAAACGAACGAATGAATGGGATTGCCGTCGCCTTTGAGCAGCCGATATCACGGTAATCAGAGAATTCACCTTTCTCCGCGGCGGATTTTCGAATTACAATCAATCCACAGGCATCGAGAGACTAATTAGAAAAATCCATGGATCGCTCGAAATTTTACACCCACAACTTGTTCACACTATCTCGTCGTCGACGCAGACGCAGACGCAAACGCAGACGCAGACGCAGAATACCGCCGCTCTTGCGCAACAACTGTTACATGCAATATGTATCGCCGCGAACGTCCATATATTGTTCGCTAAGCGGCGTGTTTGCGCACTTAGTTAGCAGTTAGTTGTCCGCGGATCGAGGTTCAAATATCATAATTTCGTCCGCGACGGCTAAACTTGGACATCGCTAACCCTCGGCCGCGTAGACCGTCTGCAAGCCGCTTTCAATCTTAGTTCCTCCGCGCTTCAACACATCGCTGACCTGTATCATTCAACAATCTTTGTTTGCTATTTTGCATTTTATGCAAAGGCAATTTGTGTATGGAAAAATTGCAGGACTATGTGTTAAGTAGATCATCGAATTTACAAACAGATTGTAACTCTTCTCAAAACTTGATGAAACCTATGAACAAATTGTAGGGTTTCTAAAGAAAAAGTGAGATCTCTCTCTATGGAAAAATTTCAGGGCTTTTAAATATGTCGTAGCTCGAACCCTTGGACGCGACCCGTGCGCTTCAGCGTTTCCTCGTTTCATGGTCGCGTCGCGTCGCGTCGCGTCAAGTTGCGTGTCGGACTGCTGAGCGATCTGACCGATCCACTCTGCGAATATGCTGATCTCGATCGTTCGAGCGCTAAACAAAATCTGCCGCCCGGTCCGGTCCCGGTCTCGGGCCATCGAAGGCCTTCGACAACTTCCAATTAACAGAAAATGCTTAACCTATGCACATCTTAATACGCGCTTAAATCAACGCGCGCGACAAGTATAAATTGTAAAACTTATAAAAAGATTCTAACTCTTACGAAAATTTCATAATTTTGCTCGTGAAAAAAAAATGGATGAGTCAATTACGCTAAGCCATTTTGCAGTGGATCGTGTCTGTTTTTGGAAATGGCACCTCAGGTCGGCCGCTTTTGTCGTCTCAGGTGGCCGGCCGTCGACAAAACGCCGGTTAATAGGTCATACACGCGTTAATTAATTTATGAAGTGCTAAAGCGGCCCGCCGTGGCTTGGGGTGCATTAAAATGCACCCTTCGAGGCGAGTGCATCGCAACGCGGAGAACCGGCGCGGCGCGGCGTGCTTCTGCTTGCACGGTATTGCACGCAGCGCGCGGCGGCGCGGCGGGCCCCCTTTTCCCGCGCGACTCACGCACGAGACCAGGAAATCCGAAATGCTCCGACGTATAATAACGAGAGCTAGGCAGGTCTCCGTTACACGCGTCGAACGACACAGCGTCGTCGGCCTCGTCACTCGACTTTAATGGCTTCATTTAGATTCCATTCTCGGAGCGCGCGCGCGCGCGCCCGAACCCTACCTGCCTTTTTTAAAAGTCCCGCCCGATATGCCCATGAATAATCGCGTGCTCTTATTCTCTCCTTTCCATTTACAACGGCGATGGGCAACATTTTTATCTGTAGCCAATCGGGTCGCCTCGACGCGCGACGCACCGAACAAACACGGATTTTTAGATATAAAGCGTCGCTGTTATTTAGACATCTTTTATCGCTTCCGGTTACTTCCATCCATTTATTGACTCGCTCGTGTTTATCTAGCTTCTACCTTGGTAATTTACTGTTGTGGTGTTTCGAGATATCACAGGAAACTCGACTCTGTGTCGTTAAAAGCAAATTCATTTATTTTTACAGACTCTTTAAATCTGATATTATACGAAGTATGTATCACAAGTATTGGTAATACCTTTAAGTGCATAATTTAAAATTGCAAATTACAATGTAATAATAAATAAAGAAATGGAGCAAAAAGTTGGTAGAAAGGGACAGAACGAAATGGCCAGCGCACCCATCAAATTCAACGAACAAAATCTTGCTTACAATATCAAATTGATAGCTTCCGTGACCAGATTATACCCAACGCTAGCGTCAAACGTTAACCGGAATTACAAATTGCGACGTCAGCCAAAAAGAAACATCAAACCGGCTGACACGATTCGTTATACATAGTCGCTTGTTACGCGATGTATGTACTATACACTATACACTATACACTAAACACTATACACTATACACTTATACATCGACGATGATCCGTGTCGCGCGTGTGTTCTTTTTTTTCTTCTTCTTGTTCCAGTGGACCAACAGCGAATGATAAAACACTTGCAGTCACTCGTCAGACTGGTAGTACAAGCTCGTCTTGCGTTGAATCGATGTTTCGATCCTATAAATATAAATACCCGGGTCAATGACAGCCTGGGTAACAAACAAGCGACGACGCGACGTCGGTTGATGGAATCGCTATTGGATTTCGTTTTGTGTTCTGTCATGATTGGGATAGGTCGGTTACACCCGCGTGCCGCCGCGCCGCTGTTCCGCCGGCCACTGATCTATTTTTCGATAGCGCGAGTGGGTGGCGACTTGCTACCAATTTCTTCAACCGGTCTTCAGCGATCCAGATTGGACGAATTTTATTTCAAAGATATGTAAATGGAAATGTTGCTTGTCATCCCTTTGCCTGTGTCTTGTGTTGAATTCATACAATTTTTATCTTGCATAACGATCACCGTCCACTCATCACCATTAAACAACTTTTCCTTTCCTTAATTCACCAACTCCTCCATTTCATTCCATCGTGGTAATCACCACGTTGGCAAAAGCTTTTATTATACTCACGTTCAGTTATACAAACGTCAGCCGGTTAATGGGTGATGAATCGACTACTCCGTTTCTAAAATTACAAATACGAATTTCGCGGTCGGTTTGATTTTATCTGCGGCTTCCTTCCGGCAAATTTTTTCCGACTGCCGCGCCGGCAGCGTTCGTGAACGTATCCCGCGAATATTTCGCAAGAGTCACTGACATT
This sequence comes from Lasioglossum malachurum, assembly GCA_028455605.1. Taxonomy (NCBI): domain Eukaryota; kingdom Metazoa; phylum Arthropoda; class Insecta; order Hymenoptera; family Halictidae; genus Lasioglossum; species Lasioglossum malachurum. The sequence continues at coordinate 32,621,705 of CM052315.1, forward strand.
TCTCCTTCTCCCACATGCGCGGCCAGGAGCGTGTGCAACAGTGACTCATTGCCGAAGACAACGAACCCCGAAAGGAAACGCGAGTGAATGAAACGATGAATGGTCTTCTTGTGAATGAATTTACTACTACCGTCTTTACGCCAAGGCAATGGCTATCTTTTCCTTGTCCCTCTTTATCTCCCTCTCTTTCTGTGTTCCCCTCCCCCCCTCTCTCTCCCCCCTCTGATTTCTTCTTTTTTTCGCCATCGTCGTCGCGTCGGTCTACTTCTCATTGTGCTGGCTCGGTTCGCCGTAGTGCTTCAATTAATTTGTCGTCGAGCACTGCCGCGGAATTAACGTCCTCATCGTTTCCGCCTCCCCATCGACCCCGCCCCCGCCCCATTGCTGATCAAACAATGCCTTGTATCTGCTTTATCACGGCAATAATATTTCTCCCCGGCTCCCCGCTGCCCACTGCCCTCCGCCCTCGGCCCTCGGCCCTCCGCCCTCCGTCCGATCGCTCTTGGAAAACTGCGAGCGAGACTTTGCAACACGCGTCAGCGCATTGTTTATACCGTAGAACCTTAATTAACGCTACGATTTATTTTACAGTTTGCAATGATTGAACTTTTCTTTGTCGTTCAGTAATTTCTTAGACGAGAAGAGGAAAGTTTGTATTAATTGTATTATTGTTCAAAATGGCTACAGAAGGTGTCCCGAAGTGTTCCCAAGATCATTCGAAGCCACTTTTTCTTTTACTTTTACTTTTTTGTTCTCCGCGACTCTGTTAAGAAGTTATTAACGAAAAATGCGGATTAGAGCGTACCAAAATCGGTGAGAAATGTGTTAAATGAACGAAGCGGTCGACTCCGCAAACAAGAATGCAGTATGCAGAGAAGATTCTCGCAGATTTTGTGGCAAACAGCATCTCGCCTGTGGCGAATCCGTTTCCTCAAGACTTCTATTTGTAGCCTCGAAGCAGCGTTCTCGCTTGTTTGCCAACAGCGGAAGCTAGCGGCGTTCGTTTGCCAGCGGTAATGTCACAACGAGCGTCCGCCTGTCGTTCTATCGATTTCACACAATCCTCGATTATTCCCCGTGTGGAACAACGGTTCTGTGAAAAACATTGTTCCGACAACTTTGTACCAGATCGGCGCGGCGCGGCGCGGTGTTCCAGCAACCTGTTACGTTATCGGTCGTCGTAGCAGTTCGAGGAAACGCGCGTGAGGGTCTGCAACCTGTTTAAAACTGTGCCGAGCCGAGCCGAGCCGAGCCGAGCCGCGCTCCATACAATATGCATGCAGCTCCGTCTCTCGTGGCGTGGGTCGACTTTGAGAAAGCTCTTTCTCCCTCTTTAAAGCCTCGAACAGCTCGATTCTCGCTGTACACGCGCGCACGTTCACTTAACGCTGGCTGCTGTCCAGCAGCTCCGCAATAAAGCGTCACTCTGCGTGTATCGGTATTTACCTGACGTCATCCATTACTCGCCAGACAATTCATCGAACCAATTGATTTCAACGATTCAATCGTTTTGTAGGTGCATCGGCTGCAGCGAGAAGCCCGTTCCGTTTTGATAAGGTGCAAGTTGGCGAAGATGGACCAGCCACCTTCGGTAGATAGAGAAAATACTAGCGGTTGCAAAATTTTTAAAAATACCACCGCGTTACAATGAAAAATATAGATATTCGCAAAGGTGCATCGGTCGCATTGTATGCGCCTCGAATGCAGCTACTCTGTGCAACCCTGTGCAACACTGTGGTTCAGGTCGCCGAGCATTCGTTGCCGCGCCGCGCCTCGTCGGGAAGCGTTTATTTCCGGTGTGGTTTCGCGGCATCGAGGCTGGCCGTGATTTTCGTCGTCGCGTCTCGCTCGACCGAGTACATACATATACATATATGCACCGGGCGATGCATACGGCATATACTATGCACCGAGAGAGCGATTCGCCCGCGTGAGCCTCGTTCGCCGCTGCGCAATTGTTGTTAGCGTATTCGGAGCTCCCGCTCCCGGTATGCCGCATGCCGGTGCCGCGCCGGTGCCGCGCCGGTCTTTTGTCCCTATGGTTGTTTCTCGTTCGAGACTCGTCGCGTGACAAGTCGGAGCGCACCGACCGTTTCCTGTTGTCCGTCTTTCTGCATCGCTGGCACGCATGCACTTGTACGCACGATGCACGCGATTACGCCAGCCGATGTTTCGTTCCCGTTCCCGTTTCTTTCCTCCTTATTCTTATTCTTATTCTTCTTTTTCTTCTTCTTCTTCGTCTTCTTCTCGTTCCGCTTTTTTCCCCTGTTTTGCTCTTCGTTTTTCACTGGAGACGCGACGAGAGGCCGGGCGAACCCGTCCTGTAGTCGTGCATTTTTAACCGATGCCATTTTTCATCGATTAGGCGGCAATGCAACCGTGCTTGCTGAACTTTACGCTTCGCTTCTTGATTCTTCTCTGTACCAAACGGGGCTCCTAACCCGCGGAACCGTGAATATTAATTCTTTGCCAATTTTTCATCGAAATTTTCTAGCCTGTGCCGTAGAACATCGAATATACATAAGTTTTTCTCCAGAGTTTCGAACCAGGGCTAACGCAACTTCTTCCGGACAAACAGCGAATCGATCGGAAGGTATTCAATTGTTTATTCGCATGGGAAATATGTTGAGGCATTGTTTCACCGAGTCCGCGGAGGCTCGGGGCCCGACTCGAATGATTTTGCCGATTGAACACGCAAGACGGTTGATCCCGTTGCCCCGTTGCCCCGTTGCCCCGTTGCCCCGTTGCTACGTGTAGGAACTCGTTAATACGGCGTGTTCGATGAGTCGGTATTCGATTACACGAGAGACGAGGCAACCTTTTAACGCTTTAAGGGCTGTGCAAATACCTCCGAGCAGCTGCCTTTTACTGGAAAACAAATTTCCGATGTAGTGTAAACGGTGCTTCCTTCTTGGCACGAACGCGGGGAATGTCTGAATCTCTGGTCTCGGCTCGTTCGAGCACAATTTTCTGATAAAACACCACGTCACAGAACCTGAGAAGGAATTCGCCTTGAACCTTCTCTTTAATAGTCCATTTTATCGAGCTGTAATTCAATATTTCTTCCGTTCATCATTTCAGTTTTGCCAAACGCAGGCGGTCCTTCATCAAATTTTCATGAGCGCGTGTTCTCGAAAATGTTACCAAGTGTGCGTGCGTGTGTGCGTGCGTGTGTGTGACGTTCCCGATTGCTAAAAACGGGCCGTGTTTCGCCGAATAAAAGGAGAGCGGTCGCAACAACGGACACCGAAGAATTTTATTAACCTCGACGAAAATATACGGAACGGTTCTTAAACCCCGTGATGTGTCGTGCAACGACTAACAATCGAAAATCGTCACTGTTCCGACACAACTAATGGTCGTTCGTCGACCCCGGAGAAAACGCGTGTCCCCGCGACCGGACGATCGCCGATAAATATTTAACACCCATTGTCCGGATGGTTCGCCGATATTTCGCAACCGCAGACACCTCGAGCGACGTCTCTTGTCTCGAATCGTTGCTCGTTTTGCAAAAGTTCCGACCACGAACGTCGCTAAAACATTCGATGTTCGATATACATACTTTCCTCCATAAATATCTCTTCTTGGTCGATTTTTCAATCTTTCCTGGCCCGCGCGTAACGTTCGAACAAAAAGTTGCTTTGACTTAATTATGGTGCGAGCTATGGCGACAGGTGTAACGAAGGTACGCGCAAAGTTTCAAGTCGATCGATCATGTAGATCTCGAGATATCGCCGCCACCAATTTGTCGGACACAGAGTGCGCTACTCGGACTGCAAATTGCTGTAGCTTCGTCAGTGTTCAGAATGTTTTAGAGATGCAAAATATTTCGTAATTCTCTAATGCTTGGAAACTACTCGAGAATATTGTAGCTATGGGAAAATTGCTTTTTCAACTAATTTCTCTATTGTACTGTACATGTATTTTAATCCCTTGGTAATTATGGAAAGATTGTTTAATTCTTTAACCAATTTCTTATTGCATTCTGCTTTCGAATTGCTCAAAGAGGAGGATTTGCTAAGTTAAAGTATAACAAATATTTTTCTTGCAAAACGAAATGAAAATATGTACATAGTGATCTTTTCTTAGATAAATAATTCAAGTGTCAGTTTTTTAGTAAGATTGTCTGACATTGTCTGTTGGCAGGGCCGTGAAAGCATTCCAGCAGGTGCTATGGGTGGAGCCAGGATTTCCACGAGCCTGCGAGGTTCACCTACGGCTCGGCTTGATGCTGAAGGTCCACGCTGACTTCGACGCCGCCCTCAAGCACCTGACACTCGCTCTGATCGATGCCACGACACCTGCTTCCTTCTCCAAGCTCGAAAGTGAGTCTCGGTTTTGTTACTTGCACCACCTACGCGCGTCTCGATACTCCCGATTCCCGATCCCAAAGAAAAATAACGTATCGGCAGCTGTTTACCGTGCACATATTGCCCTTCAGTGTAATTCTTTGTAACACAGCTCGCTCGGAAACTGCTACATATTTCCCTCTGTAACGTGTAACGGCTCGTAGCAGTTGCTGCGCCGATAAGGAAATATGTACACGAAAACACTAGAGAGAATATTTCATTTTTCTACTTTCAGTGGTAGAATACTTGGATAGAATAAGGTGGCTGAAATTCATATTTGTATCGATATGAATTGCAGAAATATTCAACTTTCTGTCAACGTGTCCAAACGAATCTACGTAGTAAATAATCATGTAGCGAAGCGTAAACGTGGAAATAAAAAAAGAGAACGCCGCGTCGCGCCGGTAGCGGTATCGAGGTCTCGCGTGGTGGCCACTTTTCATACAATGTACAATGTACATATGTACACACATATATTGTTTAACGAGCCGCGATGAAATCGATACTTTGTCCGCGTGGAAAGTGCCAATTGCATGTACCTGCGCGCAACATCTTGACAGCATCGCGGCCATGGATCTTTTGCTCACTTTCCTCCGCGAACTTGACCCGGTTTTCAACTGTGATACAGCTGCTCTTACATCACGAGCAACAACGATAGCATTTATCGCGCATCGCGCATTGTTGTCCGTTCGACGGTTTCGCTAAGTGTTATTACTATTACTTACACGCGAACCTGGAAACTAGCATACGTATTTTCTTTTCACTGCATTTCCACCCACAACAATGATCCTTTGGAGAACGCTGTCGAAAATCTTCGATTCAACTTTATTCGCTGAATCAAGAGATTAACATTTCGTGCAAGTTAAAATAAAACTCTTCTGCGTTAGGTGCAAAGGGATCAATCATTTTAAGACATTACTATATATATAAACAATTACTTTATTCACCCTGAGGAACAAAGAAGCTAAAATAAATCAATTCAACCAGCAATGATAAAGTAGCAAAGAACTGAATAAAGAAACCAGCCAAATTGCTTGAAAAAGAAAGTAGAGAGAAGAATTAGCACACTTTTACAACTCGCTATTGTCCTCCGGAGGCGCTCGTCTGTGCGATTACTATACCGTAATGTGTTGAGTAAGAATATGCGATGCGGAGGGTGCGGGGGGGGTTGGGGGGGGAGAGGGAGCGAGAGAGGGAGAGAGAGGAAAGCGGAGCCTTGAAGCCTTAATTAATAAAACGGGAATCTCCGTTACTCTTTCCGGACGGGATTTCATGCCGCTGTATAGCTTTATCCGCGTCACTTCGGATTACCGTGAGACATGAATGAGTCACGTGGACACTCACGCGGAAGACGTCCCACTGTTTAATTATAATCTAAATTTAGCAAGAGGGATAAAAATATGATAGGGAGTCAGATATCACAATATCACGGCTGAGCCATCGTGCTTCCAGCACCGTGATTTTTTCGTTATTAACCCTTTAAAGACCGGTGCTTCCAACTGCTCCGTTGTCTGCGATATTTATCAACTTAAATCCCTATTCATTCATTTCTCTGGCGCACGTTCCCTGGCGTTCAGGAAATTCGGATGTTCATATTTTATGAAACATTATTGCAATATAAGATACATACATTGAATTATTGAATTCAAGAAGATTACGGGCTTCCAAATAATATTGAAAACACCATCAAACAAGTAATTCGTTTGTTTTACCATGTTCTTCTCATCAGTCAGTACAGAGGCGCCAATACCATTCCCACATTTTGCATAAACAACGATTAGACAGAAGATAGAGGCAGCAATACAAAGTACAACTTTTGTTTTGGATATTTCCGTGCGCGCGCATACGCATACACATACACACACACACACACACACACACACACACACACACACACACACACCAACAGAGATAAACTATCTCTGTTTAACGTTTACATATACAATACAAGTGCGTATTTTTAAATCGAGATCACTTTCGTCGGTGGAATGTCGATAGAGACAATCTGGAATTATCTCGAGAACTGATTTTCTTTATTTTATTATTGCGCAAAGCGTATCGAGATTTGATTGCGCGCCGTGGTTTGTGATTCCCGTGTGAATCATCGGACATACGGAACGGTGTTTCCACACCTGTGATCATTTGTGGAATACTTTCCTTGTAGAGCGTAGAGTGTAGAGGATTCCCTCTCGCGTCCTCTTAATCCGGCTGGAAGTTGCGAGGGCGATATAGTTTCGAGCGACCGCGACATCCAGGTCAGTCGCACCGGTCGGTCGCACGTTGCGCGTTGCGCGTTGGTTAATCACGTGGTCGAAAAGCGTCGGGCAACTTGACGGGAAGTGTAACTCGACACTGGCGGAAAATTATAGAAGGTCGGCTAATTACTCCCAACTATGGCGAACGTCTCTATCTGTACGGACGTGTTTGTCCCGAAGCGGCTCGGTGCAAACTCGAGAACATTTCTGAAGGATAAAGCTCGACAGCATTGGAAAATCCATTTGCTTGCTACATATCTCTTTTTATTACCATAAGACTTGTTTTTTTTTTAGAAGTTACACCAATTAGTTCACTGCACGATGTAGCTCGCGAATGGTCCCATGAAAGGACCCGCGATTCAATTAAAAGAGAACGCGTTTTATTCCGGAATTCCGGTTTCAATCGAATGCGTCGCGCGCGCGCGCGCGCGTCGTGTTACAACGCAGAGGGAAATCAAATACATATTTTGCAGTATTTCAGAAATGAGTGAATGAGTGAATGAGTGAATAGAGTGAATGAGTGAATATTGATTCGAGGGTAGGAGCGGGTTAGATTTTCCCATTATTCTAAATATATTCTAGATTATAATTTAACTAGTCCATTTTCTGTTGCAGTAAAATTTCACATAGCCCACCTCTACGAGGTTCAAGGAAAATATCGCCTAGCTAAGGAGCACTACGAGTCGTTGCTCAAAGAGAAGACACTGCCCTCTCATCTGAAGGCTGACATTTGCCGCCAATTAGGTGAGTCGAATACAAATCAGTTCCCACCCTGATTGTAGCCAGGTGTCCCAATTACATCTATACATTTAATTCACGCGTTATAACGCACAGATCCTCAACAGAAAGAAATGTTTTCAAGTAGTAAATAATATTTCTACACAATTTCGAACGTGTAGTGATTTCAAGGAATGAAGCTTCAAGTTCTGACGTGAGAAGCACAGAAGGGTATAAGCACATCAGTTTGTAGTTTACAGCATTTCAATTATTTAAAGCGTTCCAGTTACAGGCAACTTTCAAATAACACAGTACATACTTTAATTGCACGGTTCATAAAGTTTCGTTTTCAACAATTCTGAGAAGTACTATTGTTCACATTCGATTAAAACTTTATACAGCTTCCTGAGTGTAGAATCTTGTTCTTTATTTTCAACCTGTCTTCCCAAAGTTCAAGAAATTAAATGTACAACTAAAACACACAGAATTCTCTAGATATTTCTAATAAAAACAATTTTTCCTCTACGACTCTACGATGATGGAGAACAAAGAACCTTTACGGAGGCTGGCTGTGAACTCAAAAAAAGAACGGGACCCTATGATTTCTAAAATAATCGGAACGGAAGCGAATCGAAAGGTTTGTGTTTCGGAACAATTTTTCCCCGATCGGATGAAAATCGTTTGCGTTTTCTGTTTGCGGGGGGAATCGGTTGATTCGCAGAAAATAAAGAGAGTGAGAGCCCTGGCAACCCGCGATGGTCGGGCGTTATTAAAAATTCCTCGGGCTGCCGTGATTGCCAGGCGTCCACGGCGTTCGACCGTAATTGAACAATCGCGGGCTTAATCAGGAGCGGGGCTTTTATTTTCCGACGAGAGATAATTTCTCAGCGCCGCGACCCCTCGACAGAGAGAGAGAGAGAGAGTGAGAGAGAGAGAGAGAGAGGGGGGGGAGAGTTAATTAAACTCACCCTCGCGAATTGTTTTTCTCTACCCAACTCGCGCGTTTTCGCGTTCACCGAACTTTTCGGCTCCTCGGAATTCGGGCTTAAGGTTCGACCCCCGAGTGTACCACCAAGTAGCAGACACGTGTATTGATTTATTCCGGGTCGAGGTAGCTCGGGGGATGAGATTCGAGGCAGGAGGTGGAAACGGGAGAATGTGCCCGGATCCAACGAGAGCAGAAAAGGGGTAGCTACCAGAGACGAGGAGAGAGAGAGAGAGAGAGAGAGAGAGAGAGAGAGAGATCCGATGAGGAGACAGATCATGGAAAATTATCTTTTGTCCCTTATTTCTTCCCCTTCCATCTCCGCTATTTTCTTCGACCACCTTCCGCCCCCTCCTCTTTCATAAAAGTTTTCAATCGAAATTTTCACTCCTCGTTCACTTCCTCGATCGACTCTTCTTTGCGTTTCAATTTACAATTTATTCAGCTTCAACCCCTTAATGTTGTTTTACCACCCCTCTCTCTCTTATTAAACGCCTTCTATTGACCTCTTGTAATTTTAATTTCATCCCCCGTTTGTCTTTGGGATTTATTTACGCTGGTCCTTCGGTTTCTGTTTCTGTTTCTGTTTCTGTTTCTGTTCGTATTTGTATATTCAGAATTTTGCATCGATGAAAATTATTTTATTTACGTCGTGATTGTGGAGATATCTTTTTTATGACAATTATACTGCAACTTTTTCGTTGATTTCTCTTTGTAAATTGAGTTTCACCCCCATTTATATCTTGAATTATTGCCTCGTTTGTTTTATATTACCCCTATCTTTACCTCTTTACTTCAATTTCGAGCTCATTCTATGGATTTGTTCGTTTTATATTACCGACTGTGCTAAATAAATTTCATCTTTCTTCTGCTCTTGACCCACATCTTTATATAAATATATTATATTCTCCTCCTCCTTTATTACGTTTTCTTTACCGATTCATCGTTCACACAGCAGTTGCTTGTACAGTACATATATTTAGATCTAGTCATTATTGTACCAAAAGACTTTTCCTCGGAAACGTTCAGTTTCCTTTCATCGCTTTCTATTATTAGAGTCCTTCTATCTGAATTAAACCTCATTTTTTGTCTCCGATAAATTAGAGGCATTCACACAACCATCGATTTAATATTATTCCATTTTCTTACTCGGGCGAGTAACTTGAATAAATTTCAATGTTTCACGGGATATCGTTTATGACTGGTTCATTCTCTCATATTCTCGTATTCTCTCATATTTTTCTATTTCGCTCTTCTCTTTTTTCCTTTGTTATCCTCTCTCGACCGACGTTCCACGTACTTTCGTCTCTGTTATTCACTTCCGCCGTTTACATTTCATTTTCACTTTTGCCCGATTGCAAATTTGTTTTGTTTGCTTTACACGCGCGTGATTTATATTATATTTTTTCGACTTTTCCTTTCTGCGCTCGGCGTTCACGTTCGTTGCTCGTGTTTAGTAGGTCAGTAAGACGTTAAGAGACCCTTTGGTCTCTAGTCTGATATTTATATGTATCATATTTTAAGGACAAGTCCTAAATTAATTAATGAAACATTCTTATAACCTCAATAATTGTGAAAAAGTTAGGAACCAGTCATTTTGACTAGTTGTAGCAATTTGCAAAGCGCAACTCCGAATTCGAGCCCAACAAGATTACTGCTGATCGAAACCTTCGGCAGGTGCAATTTTCGATGAATCGGGGAGGAAGGCGTGAGGGGTAAGGAGTGAGGGACGGTAGCGAAGTATCTTCGGTCGCTTTAGCAGCCGAGGCGAGGCGAGGGTAGCGGGTACATAGCGGGTAGCTCCGAGTAAAATGTGTGTTGCGAGCCTACTCGACACCCGTTTAATGAGGCAGCGCTACGTGACACGGCAGGTAGAGTCGAAAGATTATACAGGTCAAGCGGCGCGTCGTCGCTGACCCACTTGCATCTCACAAAAAACCCTCGACGATGGTACATTCGTATGAAAACTGCAGAAAAGGAAGCTGAATAGCTCGGTCCTACCCGGAGGAACGCGTAGGATGTCCTTGGTCGCCCCCGCTCGTTACACCCCGAGAAATATTACTCTATCCGCTATCCCAAAAATACCTCCGGTCCCGTCTCAGCAGTTTCAAAAATATTACCTACCTTCTACCCGAAGGAGACCATCTTCAGCCATTGCAATAAAATGAATTTTCGTGGAATATTCTTTGAAGATCTAGCCCGAAGAAGTAGAGGCAGATGTTTTGTTTTGGTTATTGAAAAATTCTAAAATCTGTATTGTTGGAAATGACGAAAGAGTTGAACAGTTTACTATGATACAAATGTTCCGCATCAATCGTGGAAAGGTGAAATAATGTAAAAATCTGAACGAATATATGTATTTTCTATTGTCATTTTCGCGCAAAGTGACGTTGCTTTTAATGGCTCTTTGGTAGATGTACAGTTACATAGATCGAAGGAAGGACGGTCTCGCAATAAAGGTGATTTGCAATTAATCATTTCCGAGTTGCCGATGGTGCCAGAGCAGCATCGTGTGACAGCGTGTCCCGAAACGGTACGGGACTCTTTACAACCTGTTTACGGCTTCTCCGACCGGTCTTTCTCGACAGTTGTCCCTTTCTGTCGTTTTTTACTCGGCCACCTTTCTCGTACCTGAAGCGAGAGAGCTAAGCGTTGACACTGTGTTGTGCACCGTAGCATTGCACTCTGAATGGCTATGGCTATACGATGGTCGTCCTTCTACGCTTATCCGGGGTGGATGGTCAGCCACTGGCTAAAACGGACCACAGTTTCCGTGAACGCGTGCGATTTTATTGTTACTCTCTGCGATTATTCGCCCGGTGTAATTATGTTGTAAACTGTAAATGGTCACGGACGGCCCCGGAGCGCATTGTGCTTCAACGTTTTACGGCAGGTTTACCTGCAGTGGGTTTTTCGTTTTTCGTTTATCGTTTTTCGTTTTTCGTTTTTCGTTTTTCGTTTTTCGTTTTTCGTTTTTCGTTTTTCGTGGGAACGCGCGCGGATCGAACAGCACACACACACACACACACACACACACACACACACACACACACACACACAGAAAAGTTTCGATTTTTTAACGGGACCGTCGACTGTTTGTTTCACCGTGAAATTAGGGAATTACCAATGACCCTCGGATCACACGATCCTAATTCGCTGCACCGTCCAATCTGGCAGAAACGCTTAATCAGGTAAACTAACCAGGAAAGGCATGGCAGGGTGGAGCTTTTTAAGGTTATTCATTAGTCGAAATAGTACACAGCTACCTTGTTGTTTCTTGAAAATGGTAACCTGTGTGGGCGTCCACAGTTTGATCAGAAAATTCGGAAAAACAATTACCGCGCGCATCATTGCAAAAATTCGTTTTGGCGAACCAGCTCCAGGACATTGCCAGAAATGTAATAGTCCTGGAATATCTGCGAGCCAGTGTGGACATTGCACCGTCATAAAATTCATAACCCTTCTTCGTTCTTCTCTCAAAGAAACGATCTTACGGCGCGGTGCGGCGGCGGTCCTAACAGCATTTCGTTAAAACGTTCGGACCTCTTCGTTGTAAATGTCCGAACTGTACTTCCATAACAGCGAATTCTCGTATGAATTATCGGTCAGGTCGAGAGAAAGTAGCGTAAATCCACTGAATTCCGACTTTCGATTAGTTTTGCGTATCGCTTGATCACTGATAATCATATGTTCTATAAAGCAAAAAATTCAGGGTTCCATTAAAAAAGAAAGTATTTTGCACATTAGGATAACGCTGGACGGAACTGTGTTTATGATAAATTTCAACAAGGAAGTCTCTGAAAAATTGTACATCTTCTCTCATTCATTATTCGCATATGCAGGTTTATCGAAAAGGTCAAATTTGTACCAGGCGTCAGCGAGGTCAAGTAGGTAAACAAACGTTCATATTGGAATTATTGTCTCTATACTCTATACTCTGTACCTATACAATCGATACGATTGTTGTCGTTGATATCGGACATCGTTAAACGGTGGATATCATTTTTCTTCGTACTCCAAGGTTAGAATACAATAACAAAGAAATCAGAACTAACTTCCTGCTGACAGTTCCGCCAACCAACATCCTGTCCTCGTATTTTCAAACCTCTGCGAGAGGAGCAGGTCTGTTCACAGAAGATAATAATGAATGAAAGCACTGGAAAATGAAGGTGTACCGTTACAGGCTAGCAGCTGCCTTTAAGAACAGCATACTATAGTACACACAGACACTTCCTCAGAACCAATCCGTAGGCCGTAGACCGACAGCCATTTACTAGAATAAGCTAGCTAAACGTCGGCTTCGACAAGTCTTAATACATACATATGTATGTACATATGTACGAACTGAGCGTCTCCTCCCACCCGAAAATCATTTTTCCATTTATTCGAAAAAGGTATTTCACTTATCCTCGAAACAAAAGAATCGCTTTTAGAATGTAAAGCTCGACGAAATTGAATATGTATGGTATATGTATTTCTACTTGATTCGGATTCTTTTATGTATACGAGCAGCAGTTGAAATCAAAAATTTACCCAATTCCGTATTTTAAATGAAATATAAACTGAATGAAGCTGTGAAGCTACAGATGTTAAACTCTCGTTTGATAAATTTAAACATTTCAAATATATATATAATTTAATAATTTAGAAGAGAAATTAAAAATACTTTGCAAACAAAATAGCGTTCTGTAAATCTTTTATAGCCCAGAAAATATTTTTCATTTGCAAAGTGTAGACGTTTGCCGAACGGAGGAGGAGAGCATTGTCCGAATTCTATTTTTCCGGTTGTCGAAGAGGCTCGGCCAGGCTTCTACGCCTATGTTTATAGGGGGTTGTAATTCGAGACTCGTCTCGAAGGGAGAGTGGGTAAAAATGGCTACCCTAGGTTATACCTGCGAAAATCTATTCAGTTCGGTGCTCGTCCAGAGATCAGGCAACACGTCCTCGATTCGCAGCGATCCATTGGAACGCAGTTGATCATCCTTCCGGAAATCACTGCACGCTGCGAGCTGGCTCAACGTGTGTTTCAACAGTGACCACCCCACCCCACCCCACCCCCGTGAGTTCCTCGAATCGTTCGTGAATCATTCGCTCGCGAATCCTTCTCAATTCTTCCAACTACATATTGCGAACCTTGCGCATTCGGTGTGTACGTTGGGTAGATCTTTGCGTGATCTTCGGCCGCATGAAAGCACTTCTTCCGGCAGTCTGCAGGAGCCTTCGATAATACCTGTAGATGGCGGCGAGGCACACAGAGTTCGGTGCGGTGCGGTACGGGTAACAGTTTTGCAAAATATTCTTTTGCAGTTTGAAAGATCGTGACAGGATTAAACAGGATTAAACAGAGAGGATTTCTATCGTTGCTTCGACTATTTATCTTACAATTAGTGTGGATTCGATTGGTACTTACTTACTCGAGGTGTTTTCGAATGTGGTCGGTGTGATTGGTCGGTTCGATCGAGCTTCGCTGTTAATTGGTGATCCACTAAGCTGTCGACTGTACGGAATATTTTTAGCATTGTTAGGATTTGTGTCTTTAGTGGGCATATTCTCTGTCTTTGTTAAAAATTTCACTGAATCACAGAGAAAAGTATGGTTGAGGACGAAAATTTTTGTTCGAGAAATATCAATGTACCATATATAAGTAGACAGGGTAGAAATAGTCGATACAGGATCAATCAGAAATGCATCGGTATAGCAACGTTAATAGTGATTTTCTGGTTTCCAGGATGGATGTACCACGTGGTTGACTGCACCGTGCTGGGCATAACGCGACAGCAAAAGCAGGCGATTGCTATTCACTGCCTTCAAAAGTCTATTGAGGCGGAACCGAAGAGTGGTCAGAGCCTTTACCTGCTTGGACGTTGCCTTGCTGCTTCTGGGAAAGTTCATGATGCATTTATCGCTTACAGGTAACGTGTGAATTGAAATTATGACATGTCGTACGTCGCACGTCGTACTTTTATATCTTGAAAATTACCCGAGTCAAACTGAAATAGAAACTGAAAAATATTCTATAACAATCCCTTTTTATTCGATGCATCGACTTGAACCATTTCTCTTAAATTGCATTCACTATTCGCTATTCGCTATTCACTATTCATTCGTCACCTAGTTACTCGGAACGTTGAAGTTTTTTTCGAAAATTCGATGGCCAAACTGTCTTCTTTGATCAACGTGGAACTTGCATTATTTAATTTATTTGATCACTGATTAAGCTTGATTGTCTCAGTCAGTGTTAGATAGTTTATGCATCAGTATTTTTAGACGATTATAAAATGGACGCGCGCGCGCGTCTCTGTGCGTGTGTGCGTGCACAGCTCATTGTCAGTCAAATTTAATAATAATTGAATCGAGTGAAACCCGAGTTCTCCTCGGGCCGCCTAGACAAAAACGAGAAGACTTTTTGGCCGGAGAGCCTGATAGAGATGATCGATTATTGCAAAACGTGCGTCGTCTATTGTTGCAGAAACTCGGTGGAAAAGTCTGAAGGGAACGCTGACACGTGGTGCAGCATAGGCGTTCTGTACCAGCAGCAGAACCAGCCTATGGACGCTCTACAAGCCTATATATGCGCGGTACAGTTAGATAAATCTCACTCGGCTGCGTGGACTAATCTGGGCATTTTGTACGAAAGCGTTAGCCAGCCTAAAGACGCACTAGCTTGTTACGTCAACGCATCCAGGTAAAATAACCGGCGCGCGAGGCGTTCTATGTATTGCACCCTATGCAACCAGATATGTAATCGGGAATTCTCGGTTCGCTTATAAGGAATTTCTTTCTCTTCCAATCGAAGTTCCCTTTGCCAGACATGTTGGCCAAGAGATCCCCTACGATCCAACAAAATTCATGTTTCGTTCACAATCGGAAGCCCAAAGTGGGCCTCGAGGTTTGCCACTGCTCTCGTCATATTTTCTTATTCCACTTTACAAATTACAAATTATCGAAAGTGTCGATTCAAACTTTGTAATTTATAGTATGTATATACCAGGCCGTCTGGGTATAATGAACAGGTATTATCTTATGTACATAGTACATACATATGTAGAAGCATTGTTGAAATTATAGGGGATCATTGGAGTAATGTTCCTGGTTAGACTGATTTATGGTTCCCAATTGTTCATACTTCCGCATTGTCTCTGACGCGGCATACGGTATACGGCATACGGCATACCGATGTACGGATTCTTCGGTTTGACAATAAATAAACGCCGCCGCTCGTCCCTAAAGTTTTACTTTTTTAAGATATTTATGATTAAAGTACTTGGGTTCGATCCTTTGCGGTTCAACTATTGTTCCCAGCTTCATTGAAATTGGGATTGTGCTGGTAGTAGAGATTTGATAATATTGAAACTACCTAATATAAGAGTAACCTAATGTAGCTGTGCTTAATCTAGGTCTACCTAGTGTATAGATCTACCGAGTGGACTTGAGGAATGCACACTCTTATGGCACCAAAACTGTTTAATTCTTGATCAAGGTCCTTCTTACCTTGTAACACTGTGAGCAAACTTTTCCAGTAGTCTTGTTTATCAGTCGCGACTGTTTGAATGGCTACTAACGTAATTAACTGGGTGACAGTGCGAAAGAACAGAACCCTCGCCATTCGCTAACTGAACAACTCCCTAACTCCTCTCATGAACCTCAAGTTCTCTCAGTGAAACTATATGTATGTACACCCATTATGCTTACACTGTTTGTACTTTAATATTTCAGTGCTCAGATTCTGTGTAGTTCTTGTTAGTTTCTTTTTAATGCACAGGTTCTTCATTCACGATAACTATGTAACTTCAGGATGACTTCTGGCATATCTATGTATTAATTGTATATCTTGTTTGTTTGTTTGTTTGTTTGTTTGTTTGTTTTATTTTTGGTTCTCGAAAGACTCCAGAAGTCATCTCAGAGTTAATAAATCAAGCAAACATCCGGGATCTTTTACATATAAAGTTCTGGATCACCTTGAAATTTTGTTTGGAAAAAGAATGCAATGTTTTTGTTTTCACGTTCGTAAGCTTACCTGTTACCTCATCGAAAAACATTTGAGCATCTTATGTAAGCGCAACTTCATATGCACTGACCAAGGCCGCCTCTCAAGGGCATCAGAGACCATTCGATTCGAAATTCGAATACATAATCGACCCGAGACTATACAACGAAAACTATCACGTTTACTGGCAAAGATTCAAGGTTTTCGCGAATTTTTTATCAAAAAGATGAATCACCAATGTCTTCTCTGTGTCCAAAAAATGAACTTTCTGCTCAAAAGAACGAAGAAAAATCGTATTGTACATTACCGCAGGACCGCAAAGGTTTAACTTGACTCTTTACACTTAAATATTAAACTGTATTTAATATATATTGGTATTTCTGATACACTTATACATTTTTTTGAAAATATAGTTTGTATCTTCGCAGAAATTTATACCTTATTCTATTGTAGATACTAGATACTATTACATATCTACAAATTCAAATAAAATGTACCTAATCTATCAAGTATTATCAAGTGGGATCAGCTGGAGTGTATTCAACTATTACTTGTAAATGTTGTTTTTCGAAGACAAGTTACAAGATACCACCCAAAGTTTCATTTGTCCGACTTCTCAAAACCACAATTCCACATTTTATCGTCAAGTCATTGAAAGTCTTGAAAGTCTTGGATTCATCGGGAAAAGTGCAAACAGTTCGCGATATTCATCTGCTTGGAACGAGGCACTTTATCACCTGTATTTGTGTTCTTCACTGTACCGTACATGTTGTATACTCTTTGCCTAGTAGGCGCTCCATAAATTGATGCGTTATGGACATACATATGTGTAAACGGAACAAATATAAGTAAGTCGGAAGACAGGTCGGCATTCGAAAAAAAAAAAAGAAAAAAACAAAAAAAAAAGTGGAGAAGACACGGAAAGCTCGCCTGTCTAACAGTTGCTGGAACGATGCGATAACGGTGAATTTTTCTCTTGTTTAGGGGCAACAACAACACACCGAATTGCACGGGCTCTCTGGCGAGCCTGGGCGGCGCCAAGTCCGGCGGTAACACCCCGATGAACCCATCCCTTCAACAGAGGATAAACTTCCTGCAGAGTCACTTGAGCCAAGCACCGATGCCTTCCGTCGCCGCCAAGTAAATTCATTAACTGTTAAAACCCCTTAAAGGACGTGCACTGACTCATTAATTTGTTCGTGTGCCTCTGCCCCACTTACTCGCCCAGATCATGTGGAGTCGCCGCGCCGACCATTGAACAACATCATTCAATTTTAACACTTTATTCGCCCCTAATTGTTTCGAGAATCCAAGATAAAGAATTAGAGGATTTCTTGATAAGTTATTCTACACATTAAACTAGTAGACTAGTCCTTCTAACCTCCCTCTCTCTCACAAAAATAAGGAAAACTCCAGCCGTTTGTTCCAATTTTTAAAAATTGATTAGCTTTAAAAGCGTGCCCGGTAAATATTGACAAAAGGGGACCCAACTCTGACGACGTTCATCTTCCACATATGTTGTCACTGTGAATCATATGCAGTATACAGTATGCACAGTAGTATACAGGATCTCAAAGGGAAGGTATAGTCCGAGTTGGTTGGCGATTATGTATTGAGTACGTATTGTCGGGCCGATCTAACGTCCACACGCGAAACATAGCAAGATTATGTAAAGATTATGGAGAATATCATTACAGTCATTATATTGCTGAATTTTATATTTAAAAAGACTTTATACTCTCGATAAAAGTATCGATGTATTTTTTAAACTAATGAGCACAAGTATATCCAATAAACAATTGAGTCAAGATATCAATATTTTATTGTTGAGTATCCTTGATTTATTTAAAACTTTTTCGCAAATATCTTGGAAACTAAGAAGACCGAGTTACGAGTGTATGTATCGGAAAAAGTTGTTCAGAATGTCGATCTTGACAACATATTTCAGGGGCAACGCGATCGGAGCTGGGTCCCCCTTTGCCAATATTTACTATTTCAATAATGATATTGTAGCAATTTCGTTCAATATGCTTGAATCGGTTAGAATGTTAAGATGCCTTATGTTAAAAATTAGGCGGAATTATTCATCTGAAAATTAAAGTTGGAACGACAGTGTGGACGATCGTCGCTGTATGTGCTAACAAATTTCTGAGTCACTGTATCGGTTGAATCGATTAACTGTTTGGACTCGTTAACGAATATACACTGACTCATTAATTTGAATGCATGGAATTGATCAGGAAGAGGAGACAACTCGATCATAATCCGGTGTAGATGAGATCCCATTTTATTCTTCTGCAGCTACAGGTCAGAATAATAATGTGGATGATCATTATTTGGAGTAACAAATTTCTGAGTCACTGCAACGGTTTTCCGTAACTTATAACTGGAAGGAACTTGGTGGATAAGCTGATGAAACAAGACCAAGTCTTGAATTTTAATGCTCTCTAGGTTTTCACAAAGACTTAAATGTTAAGTACTTGACAAAATTAGGAATGAAATGCAAGTTTCTTTTGGTCTAGCTCGGCACTGTACCGTGGAAAAAATTGCATATTTTCGGAACTTGCATATTTACAATTTATTTTAGTATGTATATCCATATTCAATACAGGAAACTTGCATTTTATATGAAATAGTTTCTCAGTACTAAGGCGTTCAATTATTTTTAAATTGTGACTTTAAACTGCGAAGCTAACAGATACACAGTTGATTTTCCAACAAAGATTGTACATGTACCATATACATATGTACATATATCTGTCTACACGTTATGATTAATTTCAGTAGAAAATCTCTAGTGATATTGACATCTCGGTGACCCAATAAATAAAATTAGTTGTTTGTATAAAAAGGACTTTGATTTGTATAGTATATAGAAATACAAGTTAAAATTTTTAAAGAAAATTAAATTTACCGTTGGCATAACATTGTACAAAATGTAAATACCTGTTGGAAATAAATGTATTTGTCTTTCACTACAATTAGTTTTTAATTACAATGTATGTTTAATTACATGCATAGAACACGCTGTGTTGTTATTAAAGGATTACACTTCTATTTCTTTTTTATTTGAAAATATATCTTCAGTTCTCTATGCTGTGTACACTATAGCACAATCTTTGAGATTCCTTCTTTTCTTTTGTTTTGTTTTACAATAAACGATTACTAAATAGAGGCGTGCGAGAACGCGAAAATGTCGGATAGAGAATTTGATTCACGATCGGGACGGGTTCTCGAAATTGTCCCGACCCAGTAATACCTTCCCCACCTGTCCCGACCATCGGATACCCGACATTTCCGGGTTCTCGCACACATCTAACGATTACCAAAAGAACTGTCTGCAAACGTATGGTACTATTCGTTAACAGGTATTTTTGTTTTAATGAAGGAGGCGGCAATTGCCGTCTATAGAAGAGGCTTGGAACTTACCGATCAGCGCTGAGATGTCTAGCAGGCAGCAGCAGCAGCAACAACAACAACCATCAAGTGGCCCAGGTTATAAATATGGTAGTACACCTTCTGGTCCACCACCACCTTATCCGCAAGGACAAGGCCAGAATCTGAATACGAAGAGATTCAAGGTAACCTTCGATCTCATGACGAATCTCATGACTCGCGCGCGCGCGTCATAATCATATTTTCAATCGATACTAAAATAACTGGCTAAACTTTTAGCCAGGAGAAGAGCCAGTCGTCTCCCCGGGTACACAGCAGAGGCCACCACCACCGTTCTACCTTTCACCGCAACAGCTTCAGATGCTACAGTTTCTACAACAAAATCACGGCAGTTTAACGCCACAACAGCAGGGTCTGCTTGTTCAGTTGCAGCATCAGTACAGGTCCATGCAACAGCACCAACAGCAGCTCAGGCTGCAGCAACAACAGGCTGCGCAAAGAGGTTTAAGGCCTGGACAGCCTGGTTACCCGACTGGGTATAACCATACGCAGTTGGGACAGCCCGGTGTCATTAAAAACTATGGAATACCTCAACCACCGGTACACACGGTTTTCTAACATGTTTACATTGATCGGGTATAGTTATACGGTACGGCGCGGCGGCACACACCGTCGAATTCACTTGAAATTTCGAGGGATAGGGGAGAACCGTGTAAATACTATGTACATATATAAAATTTTCGTTGCGCGGGAGTTTATTAGAGTATATCGGAATAAACTCAGCTAAACCATCGAGCGGTAACTCGCCACAGACGTATAAACGTATATGGTACGCTGAATTCACTAAGAAACTAATAAAGGGCCACAGCTGAAAGTTTTCTATTCAGGAGGAGGGTCCTGTCCCCTCCTCTCTATGTACAACCCCTGAAAGTTTCATCTGAATACGATGTGTGTCGGCCATACTACCGTTCTACAGCTCGTTGATCGATCAAGTATCCATCGCTTTACACGCTTCTCTCTATTATAGTTGCAACAAGGTGGAACCGTTGCGTTACAGACAGGATTTTCGGACTCGAACGTGGGTTACAACACCGCGGCGACCGGCAACAGCCAGACACCAGGAATGCCTTATAAATCCGCCTCGGATCCGAACTTCCCCCAGAGACAAGTGGCTTCCGGACAGTACAACCAATATCAGCCTAACCAGTACGCCGCCCAGGGTTACACGCAGATCTCATCGACAACTAGTAACTACCCGGAGGGTTCGGCAGGGAACAAGGACTTGGGAGTGACGGATCAAGAGCTGCAGGCTTTATTATCGCAGAAAGACATCGCGACATCTTTGGCGGAGGATCTGTTGAAGCATTTTGGGTCCGAGGACTTGGACGTGAAGGAGGAAGCTCCAAGTATTATGAACAACGGCACTCTGAGCTCAGGTCCGTTCTCGCCGTCGAACCTGGAGGAGAACAACGAGAAGATCAAGGAGGTGAAACTGGAGAAGGTGGAGGATTCGCAACCGTCGTCTACGTCCAAGTTGGAGACGTACGAGAAGAGCAACGCGAAAACACCAACAACCCCGGTGGAGACGGTCAAGTGCGAGGCGACGTCCAGTACAAATAAAATAGAATCGGTCGCTCGAGTCGAGCCGGTGCTCAAATTAGAGAGCCTGTGCGAGTCTCAGCCCGAACAGAAGCTAAGCATAGAGATGGACGCCAAGAACCTGATCGAGGCGTGCAAGGGTCAAGGACTGAAGGGTGTACCGAACTGTTCGATTCTAAGCGATCGCTCGCCACCGCCAGCGCCGCCGGATCCACCAAGCCAGAGGCTAACCAAGGAACAACTCTTACCTCAGACTCCTAGCGTCTACTTGGAGAATAAGAAGGACGCTTTCGGTCCTCAACTGCAAGAGTTTTGCCTGAAACACCCGATAGCTGTGATCCGCGGGCTAGCGGCTGCCTTGAAGCTGGACTTGGGCCTGTTCTCGACGAAAACCTTGGTGGAAGCGAATCCTGATCACGGTATCGAGGTCAGAACTCAGATGCAACAGACCAGCGACGAGAACTGGGATCCCGTGATGGGCAGGAAGGTATGGGGCTGCATCAGCCACAGGAGCCACACGACGATCGCAAAGTACGCGCAATACCAGGCTTCGAGCTTTCAAGAAAGCTTGAAGGAGGAGAGGGAGAAGGCTCAAGGTATTCACACCTCGAATCTGTCCGACTCGGACTCGAAGGATAGCACTGGTGCTGTCAGGAGGAAGAAGAACACCTTCGGTTTGGCTGGTCGGCCGGGAGCGAAGATGCTGCGATTTGGGACCAATGTAGATTTATCGGATGAAAGGAAGTGGAAGACGCAGCTGCAGGAGCTGATGAAGCTGCCAGCGTTCGCTAGGGTTGTGTCTGCTGGGAATATGCTCAGTCACGTGGGCCATGTCATTTTGGGAATGAATACCGTTCAATTGTATATGAAGGTACATCAGAGGATTTTTCTGATTTTGCAGTTGATGCGATATCTACATAATAGGATGGTTTGCAAGGTGTTCTTCGTTTACAGGTACCTGGTAGCAGAACACCTGGCCACCAAGAGAACAATAATTTCTGTTCGATTAATATTAACATCGGGCCAGGGGAATGCGAATGGTTCGCAGTGCCTGACGCTTACTGGGGCGTGATTTGTGCTCTTTGCGAGAGGAATAATATCAACTACCTTCACGGTAGCTGGTGGCCTTCTTTAGAAGACCTATACGAGGAGAATATTCCTGTGTACAGGTTTCTACAAAGGCCTGGCGATCTCGTCTGGGTTAATGCAGGTCAGTAAATCGCGAAATTAACCTTTGCCGGAGAGCCGGAGTCACCCATCGGGGGCCACCGCCTAGCCTATAGTTTTCCATGAAAAAATGCCGGACACCTCTGAAGGTTAATAAATCAATTATTTGGTGCTACTGAATGTATTTATTTCAGGTTGCGTGCATTGGGTTCAAGCCGTCGGCTGGTGCAACAACATCGCCTGGAACGTAGGTCCTCTGACAGCCCGCCAATATCAATTGGCGATTGAACGCTACGAGTGGAATAAACTGCAATCGTTCAAATCTATTGTACCAATGGTGCACTTATCCTGGAATTTGGCTCGGAACATCAAAGTTTCGGACCCCAGACTGTTCGAATTAATTAAGAATTGCCTCTTAAGGACAATGAGACAGTGCTGCTTAATATTAGAGTTTGTGAAAAGTAAAGGTGTCGAGGTTCGGTTTCATGGACGGGGAAAGAACGAAGCGTCGCATTACTGCGGGCAATGCGAGGTGAGACATCTTCGTAAAAAGATGAAGACAATGAAAGAATAGATGAGACAACGAGTATAATTGTTGCGTTCGATTTTATTGCAGATTGAAGTGTTCAACATCTTGTTCATAAGGGAGCAAGAGAAGCGACACGTAGTGCATTGCATGGACTGTGCACGCAAGCAGTCTCCGTCTCTGGAAGGGTTCGTTTGCCTAGAGGAGTACAGAATGCGCGATTTGATGGACGTGTACGACGGATTCACCCTGCACATGTCTCTGACCACTCCCTCGTCCGCTCAGTCTAGCCAGTCCTCTTGAGGTTACATGCAGCACAGATATTTGGACTTCTTAGGCACGCTACAGTGACTTGGATAGAACAAATTCTGTGTTTATAATGGGACTTTTACGGTAACCGTCGTTCAGTTTAGCTGAGAGCTACCGAAGAAAAGACAAAAACAAGAGGAAGGTGAAGGAGAAACCGCAAGAGTTCAGACACGTTGGACCGTTGAACCGTTGAACCATTGAACCGTTGAACCGTTAAAACGATGCTCGAAAAGATGCATTCTCTGGTTCCGTTGCTGATTCTCATGGCACGCACAACGCTTGGTATACTCGTCGAGGCAATCGAGAACATTCTGACAATTAGTTAGCACTATTTGTACAGACGATCTTTAGGTTAGTGACCCAACAACAACGCAACAATAACTGTTGTTCCAGCTCTCGGGTATGGTGAGGTCGAAGCTACGGGGATCAAAACAGATACAAACGAGAGAAGACTGCGTTTTTCTTTGTAAAATATACGATTAAATACCAGGCGTAATTCTTTAAATAGTTTGTATCGTCGTTTTGCGATAGCCTCGCGATACGAGATATAATGTTGAACCGTATAGTTTCACTTCGAGCTTCGGCCGCATTTCTTATCCGTCTCGTGACGTGGCAAAGAGTTACGAAGCGCGTAACAATGCTTTAACGTAGACAATTTTCTTCATTGCTCTATTCTTCGAACGCGTGTGTTCCGCTCCCTGGATCACATCGATTGAATCGCGATTGAAATATTAAAGAGAATGAATACGTGTACCGTGCATCCCCTAAAATTAACCGCCATCTTTTCGACAATCTATTGATTGAGAAGCTGTTCTGAAAAAATTGGTCTGGTTATGTTCATTTTTCTGTTGAGAAAGGTTACACCTTGTGACATTGAATTAAACATTGTCTTACGAAAGAAACGATTTTGTAGGAATATGTAAATCGCAAACGTGCAATGGACCGCAGACTAAGTCTCTTTAAAATATTTCTTCGATTATCGAAAACACTTTGAAAATGATGGTTACTTTCTGGAGATGCACGTACAGTGGGAGCGGTTAGGTTATGCGTGCAAAAGATAAATGATAAAGGAAAAGAAAAAAAGATTAGAGAAAAATGTTCACTGCCAATTACGGACACGTAGAAGGATTTCACGTGGGAGTTATAAGAGTTAGGCTGTCGTTAACTACCGTTACGGATTAGAGTACGATTGTAAAGTAAATCGCGATGCTGCTCAAACCGTACGTAATTGTACATTTTTGTAATAAGCGGTCGAAGACGATTAGTTGTTTTTTTACGGGAGTTCTAGAGAACGTTTAGCACGGGTACGAATATCCTGCTGCTGCCAGTGGCGCTAAATTCAAATTTGAACAGCAATCGACAACCTTTTTCATATCACGCTTAGACTAATTACCGGTACGTAATAGGCTTTTGTACGAACACGAACGGCAGAATCAGGACACAGAGGGAGGAGAGAGACGAGTAGGCACAGCAGTAGAGCGAATAATCTTTGCTTCGAACGAATCAATTAACGCATCGTTGCGACTCTAAAATATTTGTATCATAGTACGTATGATTTGTATAGTTATGAACTAAGGTACATAGAACGACTTCCACGTTTAGGGCGGGGGAAGTGTTGCGGACAGCCTGCGTTGGAGAAAAGAAGCGTTTCTCAATTTCCGGAATTTCGGAATTTCTCTCGAGAAGAAAAGCGTCTGTGTTTTGATTTTTATCATTTTCTTTTTTTAGAGATTACGACGAACAGTTTATCGCTAGATCACACAAGTTCGAATTTTTATACACTAATCGAGATAAATTAAGTGATCTATCAAACACAATGCGAACAATTGATTTTTATTTGTTCTGTAAATATTAATCAATTTTTTCCCGCTATTTATTGTCGTCGAACAAAAAACGTCGTTTCGATCAACTTGAATTGTACAAATTGATGGATCTATAGTATATATATACAATTTAGAGAATTAAAAGAGGCGACAGATGGATTTCGAGCGATTAGTTGAAATTTTATTCGATTCGATTTTTGAAGAAATTTTTTTAGCGAATCTGAAGGCGGAGTAGGGAATTTTGGAACGTTGACCGACGAAAATTGGGAAACGCTGACGTATTTAGTTGGTGGGAAGGTAACGCGATTTTGTTGCAAAAATTGTCAGATTCTAAAATTAAGCAATTTCACCAAAAGTGTAACGTTGTTTTCCCACCAACGAAACACAACAGTCGAACAAACCGGAACAGAAGGGATCGTACCTTAAGTGAGAGAAGGCAAGAACACGCGTACACACAAAAGAAAACGTACCTTCAACTCAGTCTCGTCAATTCCACATTGGCGTTTAGCAGCGCCAAATGTACGTGCCAGAAACAAAAAAAAAGAAGTAATGAAACAAATCTTACCTACCGCTAGTGTATAAAATGAGAGATAGGAAACAAAGTAATGCAGTTCTTGTTCCACCGAAAAGATGTATTTTCACAGACGCGTGAGAGAGAGAGAGAGAGTGGGGCGGGGGGGGGGGGGGGAGAAAGGGGAGAAGAACATGTTCGAAACAAACAAACAGAGAGGTAGATAGTCTGTACATCCGTAATTAAGATCATCGGGAATAACGATGTATTTTTGGAAAAGCCGTAGGAATGCTAGTTTCGCCGAAAGAAATTAGTTAACGAGTAACGACGATCGCATTTCTCTTTTCGTACAGGATAATCCGTCATCGATGATGACCGATGGGCGATCAATTTTTCGTGAAAGAAACAACCGGAAAATCTCAGATCCAATTTTCACGACTTCGGTTTTGTGAAACACTTTTTTAATGAGAGACAAAGAGTGATCGAAAAGAAATAAAAATGTACGCCATGACTAGAATGAAAAATGCAATTTTTTAAAATATGGACCTCCGAGCGGAAAATTTTGGTCCAGGTATATGGTTCATTTTTTCGCGAAGAATGGCACCGCTCGTCGATTGTGTCACTAATGACGGATCCACGCTGTATATGCGCAACCAATTTCAACGTCGCGTCATTCTATCGCAATATACAGCAGTGGTCGCGCGCGTAATGCAGGTTTCCGGCCGTGTGAATCCGCCGTCTACGATGTTTCAAATCGTAACAAAATTCAAAGCGTCGGTCATCGGTAACCGGCGACCGGCGACCGGCGACCGGCAACCGGCGATCGGCGACACTGGGCGCACGAAATTGGGAAAATAAATCATTTGTCGGACTCACGTGTAACATTCAGCTTTAATCAGTGCTCAACTTGTTAACCGGGAGGACGATTTTTCACTCGTCGTTCGTGATCAAATTTTAATATTTTTTCTTTCTTAATTCGATCAACTACTTGTATCGTAGGACCCATATTGGTGTAGACTATATTGCATTTACTCTAGAGAGAATGTTTATTACGGCAGTTTTGTTTAGAAAATAAAATCACCTGGTTAACAAGCTGTCGACGAACGAACGGTTTCGAAATGTAGTAATTTAATCCTTTGCGCTCGTAGCTATTTTAGTTTCGAAAGCCAGACGTTTTTCCCAATCTAAAATATTCCCATTGTACACGATATATTTTCGTTGTACACATAGGTGTATGAGAGTATACATTATAATATTTGAGAACATTGAGAACACATTGAAATGGATCGTTCACAGGTCAAGACGATTAATTATGTTACTGCCAAATCGTTTGATCGATACTTCACTTTTTTCATTGAAAATCAATTCTGTTAATAATTCGAGTAAGCGCCACTCGAAAATTCAAATTGGCGAATGAAATGTTCAATCATTTAATAACCCTTTGCACTCGGAGCTACTTTAACTGGAAAATGAAACATTTCTTCTTTTTCTTCCTATAGAATCTTCTTCGTTTTATGAGTGCGAAATTGATATAATACCTTATATAATATTTAAATGTTTAACAATTTAATAATGTAAACAATATTTTGAATAATGATACAGCAATGTGTTTAGTGATGACTCACACAATCAGAGTCATCGCTCGAATACTATGGATTGAATACAAGAAGAATACAAGATCAACACTAGAATTACCGAACAAGTGGAAAAACGACTTGTTCCTAATTTCTTCTTTTACAACGCAATGCAAATCGGTTGCGTTTAGTACTCGCTCAGTAAGACAATACAATGGAAATATTCTTTTCACATATTCGAGTCGTTGTTCGAGCGCAAAGAGTTAAAAGGTCCAGGTTCGGAAGGTACCATTTTCGTAGGGACATGTTCGTAGTCGGAAGAGTAATCGCTGTGATAAATTTGAACCTCTTGGTTTCGGTTTCGTTAGCTAAATTGCTTTGACTTTGTGGGATATGTTAGTGCGGCGGTGGTTCGGTAGCGAACAGCGAGCGTCGCGTCGCGTCAGTGCGCTCCGAGAGTGGGTCGTGGGTCATGGGTGATCGAGACCCTGGCTCCGGCGGCCGAATCTATCATTGATGGATGAAACAGCTTCGAAACCCTTGTAAAACCCGGATAAAAACAAGGTTCACCCGCATTCCGCCCGGTCGCAGCCATCACGAATACGTACCACCCTTTCCCTTTACTCGCCATCAGCCATCAGCCGTCAGCCGTCAGCCGTCAGCCGTCACCATCAGCGTCACCGTCACCGTCTCACGCTTCACAGTGTCCCACGACTAGACATCGGATTTTATGCATTTATGAGAAAAATCAGTAGGCGTAATTTAAAACGGTCAACACATATTTCGAAAGAAAATCAATTTCTATTTTATACCAGTCTGTTGTAATTCAAGTAGAACATTTTTATTTTGCATGTGGATCTCTGTCTAAAATAAAAATGTTCTGCATCGATTGCGAGAGGTGCGAACCAAATGGAAGACTCGTTCTTCCCTGAAACATTTGAGTAGATTGAAGGTAATATACATATTGACATTCTTAACATTAGGTTTACGTTTACACGGAGGTCTAGAAATAACTGCATATTTCGCATTATTTTATAAACATAACAAGAATGTGACTATCCAAATTTTCTGCCATTTTTCCAATAGTATTGTATACTCGAAGAAATCAATTTGGTAAATAATTCTTCAGGGAAGCATCTTTACAATGTTAATAATCGAAAAATTTCGAATATTGGAAACCGTGATTTTGACGGGTCCCGTGTTAACCTAGTGTCAAATTGACTTGATCTTCCTACTCTTCTAAATTTTCATATAAATGCATAAACTCCGCAGTTCAGTTTTATCAGAGTGTTCGTGAACTCGCTGCGCCGCGCCGGCTTCCGAAGTCCTCAGCGAGAGCTAGTTAGCCTTAGCCGTACACACAACTCGAATGATCTCAACGCATGTACATGTAAAATTACGTTATTGGCGGTCGATAGCGACGGCGAACTCTGCCAATATCTCGAACTGACTCGACAACTTCGACTAAACGGTTAATAAATTATAAATACCTATATATATTTAATGTATAAAGGATAGCAAGCGCGCGCGTTAGGGGAACGAAGCGAAGCGGAACCCGCGCGCGCGCGCGGCTCAACAGCTTCGGCGAGATCAGCACGGACGACTAGAGTTGACGTCTGGTTCGCCCTGAACGATGGTCGATTCCTAGATCGGGATCTAGAAACGATTTGGTTGCTTCCTCGATCGTTTGCGTAAAAATTACGCAGAAATTACAACTGTAAGACAGTTTGAAAATTTTCTGCCATTAGGAAAACGAGCTTGAACGATCACCTTGTGCTTTTCGAAAAATGATATCTAGACTGCGGATCTTTATGCGTTTATGGCTTATGAACATTTTCAAAACAGGCTGGAATATAAAGTTCGATAGAATTTTGTACTATTTCTATTTTTTTATTTGCCTTGAATCTATAAAAACTGTGTTTTGCTCATTAAAAATAGGAGTTTATTTGATTCCACTTTCTTAAAATTTGTCTAGAAAAATTGGAAAATGCATAAAAATTTAAACATCCGCAGTCTAATGATATCTAAAATTCAGCATCCGTCAAAGTACCTGTTCGCATCTCCCCAGCTGCATGGTTAGATCGCAGATGTTACGGATTTTTCGTAGAAAATGAAGCAGTCGAAAACAGAATTATAAATGGACTAGAATCGGAAGCTACCTTTCGAAAATGAGTCCTCGTTCGAGGGATCGATACCAAGTTGATGTTTCGTTCGCGACACGCTACTGAAACTGTACAGTACAGTCTTCTTTCCTTAATTTTTTCTTTTTTTTTAGAAAAAATTCGCAGCGCTCTGGCAGTGGAAGTTTGTGCGTTTACGTTTACGTTTACGTTTACGTTTAATTTAGTGGGATGATTTTCCAGTGATAGGAAATATTGTTTACGACGTCACAATTGGCGACGTCAATTTTATGTTTTACTTACCTAAGAGACCTGAATAATTTCCAAGGTACTCCATCGAGATCTTCTGTCAAGTAACGATCTCGATCAAGATTACGAAGAAGAATCACCGAGAAATTATTATTCGTTTACTATCATAAATTGACGGCCGTCCGATCACGCGCGTACTACGATTTAAAAAAAAATTCGAGAAGTCGAAAACGGAGCGAACCGATGTTCGATTTGGGCATTAGGGGAATCGTTCGCAAGAATCATAAGCCCGACACGGTATCTATTTACGAACCTCAAAGGTGGTAAATATTCCGTAAGTGTTTCTATTTTTGAATTTCATTATCTTTCGAATTTCTCGAGTATGCTGTAATCCTGCAGGCTGGTTCGAGAGTCTGGTACACGTTCGAGGTCTCAATCGGCAGTATTAGTATAACGATAACGAACGAAATCTCATCTCGAATACTCAGAGACGAATCACTGCCTTACGAAGACTTGAAACATGAATAAAATACCAAATACAAAAGAAAAAAAAATCGTTTGTTTAGAAACTGAAGAAAAATGAAACCCTAGCGATGTACTGGATTCTTTGAACGACCTGCGGAGAACGAGATGCGTTTCAAGTTAAGCTTGGGGTAGGAAAAATTGTATACAAAATGGCCGACCAGTTCACGTAAATCTCTCGGCGTGATTTTATTTAAGTGGACCGGGCGGGGCGGGGCGGGGTTTTTTTTCGGAGAGTTTCACGTGTACTGGTCCGATTCCTATCTTGGCGTTGCGAAAAATGTTCAGTTTTCTTAACGAGTTTCGAACCGGAAGCGTGTGTAACTTGGTCGTCCGACGAATTGTAAGTATATGTAAATACGTTTGATCTTGATTTCGTTTCGATAACCGGCAAGAACGAGCGACGGCGTTTTGTATAATAAATTGTAATACTGCTTGTCCTGCGCGCCGAAATCGACGAGAGCTTTCGTATTTTGGTACCGACGATCCAAGGGAATCGCGTCACAGATATCGGTATGCAGAAAGACACGCGAAAAAAGATCGCAGTCCTCTCCGTTCGTTTGAGTCCCCCCGCGAGGTGAACCGCGCGTTAAACATCGCAAAAAATATCTTTCCGTATTATCCGATTACAGTTGCGTACCTGCCGCGCCGCGCCGTACCGTGCCATGCCGTTTGTAAGCTGCATAGCCCTACGTTGCAACAGTTCACTCACTAGGGTACTCCGGAAACGTTACCTCATGGTTACCACGGGTGGCAGCATGTTACCATGGGCACCAAGCAGTTGTCCTTGTTAATCTCGCGGGAAACCGGTTACCTAGGCGCGATTCGGTTTACGTGTTTGCGATGGAACCTCAGATTCGTCGATCGGATCGCTTCGTGTCGATTTCACCGTACCATGACTCATTCCCATGGTGCGTAGCGCACCATGGAGACACATCTTCCGGCACGGTCGTTGTTCCTCCTAAAATTCGAAAAGAATTCATTTTTCTTTATAGAATCCCCGCGTTCTGTTTCTCCTTTTGCTGCTTCTCGGTTCGATCGTAGTCAAAGTCCTATATTTACGTTTACGAGGCGTAATTTTCATTATTCGGCCGCATGTAGCTGTCGCAGCTTTATGCTTCCATGCTTCCGAATAATGCAATAATTACGCCTCGTAGACGTGCAAATAGGACTTTAGAGAGCGATCGCGGCTTAGATTGATCTTTATCTAGCGTTTTTCACTACTGAAAAACCACATCGCATGCGTTACCGAAAAATTAGAAGGCGCATATTCCGCACCCTTGCAATCCAAAACGAGTCTATTCCCTTGTGGACCGAGAGGTACGCTGTAATCGCAAAAACGAGGCGGAAAGATTGAATTTCAAAATCGAACTGATCGTATTTACGCGCGTACTTCTGGTATACGGTAGATATTCTTTTGAATAACGCACCATCCACATGCGTTATCGATCGATCGCGGCGGCGGCGGCGGCGGCGGCGGCGGCGGCGCGGCGCGGCGGTCAGACGTGGCAAAGCGAGGCGTGAGGCGAGAGGCGAGGTGCAGCAGGGTCTGTTGTCATTTTCCCGGTTATTATAACTTGGTGGAACATTGGGAACTGTTGCAGTTTATCGCCGAATCAAATGTGTCCCGTCGGATTTACTTAATTGGCCGACGAGAAACGATTTCGATCGTTTCGACGCGACGCGACGTGACGGGAAAACGTTCTTCGTCGGCTAAACGAAGACACGCGATACCAGAACGATCAAATCGCGCGCGACCCTGCGACATGTAAACGAAAAGAAATTATAAAACCCGCTACAGACATCCGCGTTTTAACGTGCGGCGACCGTGCGGAGTCTCGCGAGAAATATATTTTTCGCTAAACTGTGTACGAACGGCTTCACTTTCGTACGGGCAGGGCAGAAATGACCGTCGTTTTGGAACAGTGGTCGAACTACCGACGAAACAGCGAATGCTTTTTCCGAATTTTCTGTAGAATCTGATAAAGTACAAATCACGTATTTTTTGAATACTCGATGACAGAAGCCGATCTACTTTTTCATTGACGCGCGAGATTCGACGAAAGACGCGCGGTAAGAATTCGTACTACATACAGCAGCGTTTCAATAATCTTTTACACTTTTAATCGCGTTGAAATGATTCATTTGTGTTCATTGATCATGGTTATTCGCGCACGACTATGTAACTATTTTTACAGAGTGATTTTAGGAAATTCGATAGTTTTTTATCGGTGTACTAGTAGCATGAAATAGTAAACGACTTCGTTGATATTTCGAATCAATTTACAAAAAATAATGTAATAATGTATTCAATCTTGGAGCAAGTATATTATTGTTATATAAAGTGTTTACGTTCTCTCATGTAATTAGTAATTCTTTTTACAAAATTCATCTTATCGAGTGTATTTATAAATTGTGACAACATTTGTAATAATTTTTCAGTTGAAAAAAGCTTTGAGTTACTTTCGGATCTTTATAATTGTTATTCCAATTATATCAGTTTCCTGAACCAAGGTTCGCTGTCGAAAATAAAATAAAGATTCTATAACAAATCATTCAAATTTAATCTTCCCACTGTTCTAGTAATTCACTAGCGACACAAGCGATAGATTTCTTTTTTTTTCCAGAAGGCGAGTCTTTTATTCGATCAAATTCTACACGAAAGGTCCAAAGCAAAACATTCTCTGTGACGCTATCGTAGAAAGAGTAGAAAGAGTAGAAAGAGTAGAAAGAGTAGAAAGAGTAGAAGGGTAGTTCAAGCATGATCTCAAAGGACGCTAATTTCCGAGCGTCCTGTACCCGTCTTGTTAAATAGTAGAACGCGAGCACGAGCACAATCCGTGAGAAACGTCAAGTCAACAAGGAAAACAAATACAGAGAATTTATTTTTTCTGAGCAACTACGAGAGATAATGTAGCGCGAGAGGTTAATATTTTCGAAGTCTCGTCTTGTAAAACCGGAAAACCGTAGGGAGCCAATAGCAGTGGAGGAGACTCGAAGTAGCGAACGAAATAACAAATAGAATGACAAAGCGTCACGAATGAAAGAGAGGGAGAGAGTGCGAAAAAAAAAGGAGCAAAACCTTGTGAAACTGTATTTTTTTCAACGTGAGAACATTCACTGCCAAATTGTGATAGAGATAAGAAAAAGAAAAAGAAAAAGAAAAACAGATCCCACCTTCAAAAACCCCCGGAGCGTTTTCTTAACTTCTGATCGCATTGACCAATTACTTTTCTTCCCGAATATAGTTACCGTGAGTTCTGCACACATTCGATTTATACTATATAATAGAAAGATATATGTATATAAATAAATATAATAGTCGTCTATATTTTTCCTTAACATTTAAGATTATTATTAAAAGAAAACAGATATAAATGTAGAATGAAAATAGCGTTGACCAATGCAGCTAGAAACGAAGGAAACCGCTCCCTATTTTAAGCGTGCAGCGTCTTAACTGATATAAAATGAAACGAAACGAAACGAAAACGAATCCGTGTAAAACAAAGAGAGAGAGAGAGAGAGAGAGAGAGAGAGAGAGAGAGAG